>OX578134.1:29941905-30541905 GCA_951213105.1 Amaurobius ferox
AATGTCATTTAGAATACTAAAGAAATTTGCACATATTTTAAATCGCGAACAAAGTCGGAAATATCTGCTATTATCTACATAAATAACATTGTAAATTGCGCTTGTGTATATTTTTTTTTATCTCAGCATGGGAGAAGTCACCTTTTTCCTTTATGACAATAATTTTATAATTTCAAAGAAAGACTCAAAATATTAAAAGGTCACTTCGAATTGTGAATTTTAAGTTTCTTTTCGTTATATATTTCATACGAAGAACGGGTATACTGCTAGTTATATATAAGGATTTTTTTTTAACAGATTAGTCCAGTTATTACTGTTACTTTATTATTTTATGTTCATTTATTAAATTCACCCACAAAGAAAAAAATATACAGAGAACAAGATAACACAAAACGTACTTACAGCCACTTTCCACTAAGAGATATAATAGCTCATTCAGGTCGCTTAGAAACTGGGTAATGAACAACATTAACGTAGTGTAGTACGTACTGCATAAACAGTAACAATAAGTGAAACCACAAAAAGGAAGTGATAAATTAATTTGACATACTTCTTCAATTACTCAATGTCACTATGCGCAAAAAAACAACAACAAGCGTTTTCTAAGTTATTTTTTAAAATTCAGTAGGTGATGTTTCTAAATTTAGCTCTATTTGTTTTGGAACCAACTCATAAAAGATTTCGTGCAAAAATGCAATATTTGCTTTAGGTACAGAATAATGATGAGTCAATAAGTAAAATACACTTCGTGTAAAGGATAAATAAAACGCGAGCAACGTATTCGGGAGAAATAAAATAAAATTAGCATACAGCTATTTCGGGTAAACGCTGTATTGTCAGTGTTAGAATGCCTTTGTCAGTGCTAGAGAACCAATAAACCCGATGTCAAAAAGACTACATGGGCACAAATAGAAGAAACAGAGGGATATATATATATATATATATATATATATATATATATATATATATATATATATATATATACCTAATCCACCAGAGAGGCCAATAAGAAAGCGGAACAAGAAACAACCCAATCAGTCTGAAACTAGAATTTACAAGATTTTGCGTATCAATTACTATAGAGGTTTGCAAAAATGTGGAACATAGCAAGGTTTCTTTCTGTCACTAAAGTTATATCAGCTGTTAGGTGAGGAAGATAGAGTGCGAAAATGTGTACGAACTACATTTCGTACACATTTTCGAACATACAGGCTTTCTACATAGAGGCTGTTTACATATTTTTAGAACGAGTTTATTGCATAACAAAACTCACATTCATTCAAGAACATTTATGACAACAGATCCTTTTATAAAAGCTAAATTATCGTTTGTAGTTAAATTTTGCCTATTTTTAAAATGACTCTTGTAAACAAACTTTGGATTGAAAGCTACGTTTTCAATCGTTCGTCTTGGATTGAAAGCTACGTTTTCAATCGTTCGTTTTGGATTGAAAGCTACGTCTTTCCGGAAGAGACTTTTATTTGGTAATTACAAAACGCTGTGAAGATCAATGAATTCGCATTTCTGAATGAAAAATAGGCAATATTATTAATAATAAAAAGGAAAAGTATGAAGCATTGCTTTTAACCGGAAAAAGAACAACGAATGAATACTCAAAGAATGTACGAACATTTAAGACTATTTCAAAAATAAAGTATTTTGTCTCAAAACAGAATCCACCGACTCAAAGAAAAATAGCAGAGCCTTTAAATACCTTTGTAGCAACTCTAAACACGATAATAAATAAGTATTTAAATCTTAGAAAAGGTAAAAGCATAATAATGTTCACAGCCTTTTGCCTTGACATGTGTCTGAGTGCAGAACATGCTGTAGAATTCTCTATGATAATCATTTTGCCGTTGACAGATGAAAATATATTGTGACATTTGATGAAACATGAATCCATTTAAATGACTATAACAACAACAACAACAACAACAACAACAACAACAACAACAAAAAGATCGATTTATTATCGCAAAAGAGGAGAAAAGAATAAAAACTTGGTTTCAAAACTCGAAAGAAAGCTTCAGTAAAGGATTCATGATTATTGCTGGCTTTTCGTACCAAGGTAACAGCTAAAAAATGTTAAGAAAATCACAATATCAAAAATATCAAAATCGAATTAAAAATATCAAAATCGAATAAACACATTGCCAAGATAATGTTTTAATTCCTTCTTTTTTTAAAGAAAATACCAACCCTTTATCCACATCCCATTATCTTAATAGAGTAGCACTTTATCGGGATAAAAATGCCAGTCACACACAAAGAGCTACTGCTAAATTCTTTGAAAAAGTCACAAAAGATACAGGTATTAAAGTTATACTTTTTACTCATATTCCTTTAAGTTCCCTTGATGTGTCGTCTCCAATGGATCATTGTGCTTTTGGATTGTTAAAATCTTATGTTTCTAAACGCAGACATAAATCAATGGATGGACCGTGGAAAACTGTGAAGGGGGAGTTAAATAAAATACCACTCATAATTGTAAGAAAAGCTCTCTTATTTCAGAAATCAAGATATAGAGTGATAGTCAAGAGAAAGGGTCATCAGATAGAACATTTAAGAAATAAATATTGTTACTTCAAACTTTAATTATATTGCTTCAAATGTGTTCTAAAACCGTATAAATGGCCTCTGTATTTTGAACACTTATATACGTCTATTTCTCGATATATGTGTATGAGCGAGAAATAAAGATAGTTAAATTAAGAACGAATAGATATATCGTAACAGAAATAAATATTTAAAAATATTAAGCAGAAATTTGAATTAGACAGAAAATATTATAATTTACGTGACTGGACCAGACAAATTCAAAATTTAGTAATTTGATAGATATATTTTCTATGGACAAATCAACCATAATAGTTTAGTAAATAGATGAGAGTTATAGTTCCATACTTAAAATAATTAAATATGCAAAGTATTTCGAGAAAATATTATAACGAATAACTGGCAAAAGTAAGGGCCTAAACATCATTCTAATGCTAATATTACTTTCCCTGCAATACATGGTAATGTATAGGGAAAGTATTGGAATCATGTCGAAAATCGCAACTCGAGTTTTCGACGGATCTACACGTTTCAAGACCTATTGAATACGAAAAAACCATTTTTAGCGTGGCGTCTGTCTGTGTGTCTGTGTGTCTGTCTGTGTGTCTATGTGTCTGTGTGTCTGTCTGTGCAGATTTTGTATCCACTCTAACTGAAAAACTAATGGACCGAATTTCACAAAATTTGGTAGGTAAGTTACTTGTGGGCGAGTCTGGTGCTGATAAGTTTTGGGTACGATTCGGGATAAAAGGACCGGCCTTTTTTTTGCGAAATGGCCCGCAAAATGTTGTATCCACTCTAATTGAAAAACTAATGGACCGAATTTCACAAAATTTGGTAGATGAGTCACTTGTGGATCACTCTGATGCTGATTAGATTTTCGTATGATTCGGAAAAAAATAACCTGCCTTTTTTTGCAAAATGGCCCGCAAAAATCGTCAAAATCTAAACTAAAGAACTACGTATGCTCAAATATATCCGTTAAATGCTTGTTTAATACGTAATTTTTAACGATGAAAAGAATAAGACCAACACCATTACACTAGGACTAGCCGTTCTCGAGATATTTTAGTTTTTCGTATTTTCTCTACGCCACCTTTGAAAATAAGTCTGGTTACCGAATGAGAAAGAAAATTGAATTAAAAGTGAAATAAATTTAATTAAAATAAAGAGAACGTGGATATAAGTCTGCAGGGAAAGTCATGTGCTGCCCACAGCAGATTTTTATATTTTGCTCTAATAGCGCTGTGTTTAACAGAGCTGGTTACTATTCAAACGTAATAAATAAGATTTGTAGCCAAACAAAAGTAACATAACTGTTTTAAAATGAATTTACGCGAGAACTTCGCAATGGTGTAGACTGAAGATTGATTTGTTTATGGAAGTAGTTTCCTTAACAGTGAAACAGTACTGGCTGTGAAACAACTTCTACAGTAAAAGTTCGCAGAGTTATATATGCTGAAAGCAAAACCACAACGATCCCTTTAAATTTGATGAAATTTGATTTTTAATTTTAAAATTACTTCTTCATTGTTATAATATATCAATTATCTTACTTATTACTATAGTATTAATTCTCTCTCTTATTTCTAAATATTTCACCGTATATCTCTCTCATTGTAATAATAACTTTTTTAATTGTGTCGTGTATAAAAAATATTTAATTCTGTCTATCAGTATTATAATTATTTAATTGCCTCTTTCATTGTTATAATTATTTAATTATATATCTTGTTGTGTTAACTATTTAATTGCATCCCTCATTGGTATAATTATTTAGCTCTTTTCTAATTGTTGAAATCTAAAGTTGTCTAGTTTCTAGTTGTCTAACTGTTATTGCATATTTAATTACGCTACTAACATTTCTAATTGGCTCATTCATTGCACTAATTATTTAATTATCTTTATTTGTTATACGTATTTATTATTTCCCTCCCTTTTCTAAATATTTAACTATATCTCTTATTGTAATAATTATTTAATTGCCATTCTCATTGCCATAATTATTTAATTAATTCTCTCATTGTTATAAATATTTAATTTAATTATTAAATATAATATTTTTAATTGTTTCATGCATTGCACTAACTATTTATTTCACTTTCTTGTCACAATTATTTAATTGTATCATACATTGCAATAAGGATTTAATCCTATCTCTCTCATTTCTATACTTTTTAAATTAGTTTTACATATATTAAACCGTACCCCCTCATTATATCATTATTTAGAGAGTATTACGCTTGCTACACGGGTGTACTCAGATTGCTAATTCAAATTTACAAAATGTTGGACTTTTAAGCTGAGAAGAATCGAATGAGATCAAAACCAAGACTCTAGTTATAGTAGAAGTAAGGTAAATAAGCGCACAGTGGTTTTGAGTTTTTTGATTACTTCTTTGCATTCCCGCTCCCCCCCTCTAATTTGAATTTTCAAAATATTAGCTTTTTCTGTTAATTTGGAAGCTGAGAGGGATCGAATAAGATAGAAACCACGATTCTGATTTGAGTTGAAGTGCTCGCTCATCCTGAAAAGTTGTTTTTAGTACGTTGATTATCTTTTCGTACCGTCACCCCTAGTTAGAAATGTTCAGAATTTTAGTTTTTTTCTATAGTTCAGAAGCCGAAACCCATAAAATGTCACAAAAACTAAGATTTTATCTGCAGTGAAAGAGCTTGATAATATTGATATGTTATCTAATCATCCAATCAGTAACCCAATCACACAATCAATCATTCAATCAGTCAGTTATTTCAGGGCATATTATTATGATTTAAATAACATTAAATGAAATTCACAATGGCACAGAGAAAATGAGTAATTCTGTACTTGTGAGTAACTCCGTTACTCGTTATATATCAATGTGAAACATCACCCCTTTCACATATTTCAAACGGAGAAAGGTAAATATGTGCTGTGTGTAATAGTGGTACAAGTTAACTAGGGAACGGTTTCGATATTTTTAAGTAGAATTTACGTCTTTCAGATCGTTTACGTGGTTGACATTTAAGAAATTACATGTAACGTTTTGGCGTTACGCAGGTACTTACTCACCATCGCTCATAGAAAAATATAATTTGCAAAAGTTATATGCGGTTTGAAAGAACAACGATGGCTGTATACAAAAACATGTGTCAAGATCGTACGCTATTGCGAACTTGAACGGTGGGAAGGGACAGTCGACGTTTGAAATTGAAGTTCGATGCGACAGTGCACGCTCATAACTCACGAACTGAACGTCGTAGAGAGTTCGAATTTATTTCGCTTAATAGAGAATCGATAATTTTAGTTGAGTTTGATTGCAAGAAAAACCTAAGTGCTGTAAAATTCCCAAAAGCGACGATATATACCTCCGAGCTTAAGAAAAACTGCTGCTAAAGAAAAATACTGCTGAACGCATGAAAGAATACAGAAAACGGAAGACTTTGGTACAAGCCGAAAGTACTAAAGCCCCTAAGGTCCCCTAAACTGGAGCTGAACGTGTCCGTGAGTATAGAGCAAGAAAATTTTCAGAGTAACATTAGACATCTACGACTCCTTCCCCAATGTCTGCCCAGAAGGCTGTCCTGCCTTCTTCCCCAATGTCTGCTCTCAAACATGGTCGATCACCAACCAAAGGCCGTCAACGTCATTTGCGAGAGGTTCTTCGGCTGCTTCAGAAACGTACATTAGTACTGAAAGTTACCAGTCAAAGCGTCCAGTGTCAGATACAGAATTTACGAAGCGATTTCTCGACAACGAGTTTGTTCATGTGTGCTGCAATTGCGATCGTCTGCGGTTTAAAAGCGATTTGAAGCCAGTTCTTGTGACATTTCGAGAATTTCTGACAGACGAATTTGCAGGTGAGAATGTTAACTAGTTTCGGATTTTATCGACTTGCTTGACTACTGTTATCCAACAACAATGTTCTTAACTACATATCTTACTTCTCTTATCATCGCGCGACCTCTGCTTTCTCTACTAGATCTCAATCAAGAGGACAACGATAACGTCGATGAACAAGCTCCTTCGACATCTAAATTGCAATAACTTGAATGGAATTTATTTCTTTGTAAAAAAATAAAGGCTTTAAACTGGCTTATTCTTTTGTCAAATATTTAAGCAAATAAACTAACGCAACCAACATCATTAAAGACACCAAAGTAAATTGTACACCCGAAACCTCTCGGACATCTTCAATAGAGAAAGCACCCCCCCCTCCCACTCCTGACTTTTTCGTTTTTGAAGTGTTTTGATTCTTTTTATGATACATTAATACAATGCAGTTTATTTTGTTCTAATCGGATCACAAAAAAAGTTATTGGCGGTGAACGTTTGGATATAACGTTTGAAGTTATTCCACAGGGTGAGCACCGCTGTCGGTGAAAGCAATTAGCGCATATAGGTATATAGCGTAGATGTTGTTGCTAAGGTATCGATATTTATATTTTTGCATTTTTCTACCGGAATTGTTTTAAAAAAAGCTTTATGGGCATATATAATCAGAAGAAAAATTATACCTTGTGTTCTGTATTGAGTTCGACAGATACTTTTACTCATATCACATCGATAATCCAGCTAAGAAATAGCGAACATACCAAACTTTCTATGGAATGTTCTAGAAAAGTACGTAACTCGTGAAATTTTTAGACAATTTGCAAAATTTGAAAAGTTTTCATAACTCTCCAAAAGTCACCAAGTTGAGGATATTTCGCCAAATTCGTAGCCAAAGTCGCCGAATTCGTCCCCAAGGTTCAGTGACTCAGACCTTCTTATTATAACAATGGTTTTCTGTCACGTATTGTAATGGTATAATATCACTTCTGTTACGTTTCCCCCCTGTCATATTTTCGTTTACATTTTTGCCATTATATTTTCGTATCATCTCTGTCACATTTATTTTAAGATTTACTCTGCTCCATGCCTTAAAATGCTTCACATTATAAAGTTCGGAAATGTAATCCCTAGACTTTCTGATATCTAGAATATCTCGATCTGAGCTAAATACGAAACTGTGGAATACTATGTATTACAGTGCACAAAAGTGTGAAACTTGGTACCCAAGACGACGCTAGCAGTATAGTAAACAAGAAATATCCCCCTCCTTCTGGGTAAACGCAAGACTTCGTGCCGATATGGAAAGGATGCAAAACCGAGCAAATTTGAACTGTAGCATTCGTGACCTAAACACGGAGAAAATAGATCAACAAATCGATTGACTCATGTAAATGCCAAATAATGTGAAACTTCCTAACTGCCTTATTGATATGAAACATCTTAGGACGCGGGGCAGAGTAAATCTTGAAAGAAGTGTGACTTAGATGAAACGGAAGTATGTAACGGAAATGATATCATATTGTTACGAATACTTAGCAGGAAACCATTGTTATAATTTAAAGGTGTAAGTCTCTTGACTTTGGTGAAACATTCGGTGAATGTGGTAAACATTTGGTGAAATATTGCCAATTTGGCGACTTTTGGTGAGTTTTAGAAACTTCTCGAATTTTACAACTATGCTATGATCTGTACGAGTTACGTATTTTTCTCAGAACTTGCCAGTGGGTCCAAAAAGCCCAGTGGTTAAGTATTGGGGTTCGTTATTTTAGGAGACCGTTTTGATAAAAATGTTATAATTTGATATAATTTTTCTTTTATAAAAGGCTATTAACTTGTTTTAAATACACAAATTCGATCGTTTTTGCCATTGATCAAAATTTTCCGCGTATACCGATGTTGATAGTTATTGGGAGAGATATTTAAAATATATGTTATGTTTACTAAGTGGATGTGAATCCACACTTGATAGAAAAAGCGTTGTTACTTTTCAACAGCTTTCATGCTTTTCACAAAGAGAAAATACTCTGCCATCGTTTGACAGATCTGTCTTCAAAGCGCATTGTCAAGTACAAAATTTTAATACATAGTGTTGCGATGTATCGTATAGATTAGATATTGTACTTTTAGGGTACAAGAATGATCTTGAAGATTTGGATAATTCTAGTTTGGGCATCGTGCACTCCTTGCAGATAACAACAGCATTTCTGTATTGCTTTTGCACTTCGCCACACTCGTCAGAATGGCCCAAACTTATAAAGGCAGCAAGAAAATTTGTTATGTGTCAACATTAAGGATAAAATAAGCATTCATGCACGTTAAAAACTACTAATATAACTCACTGAATGAACACTGTTACATCGGCTGTGAAATTGCTTCTATGGAATATTCCTTGAAAACTGAAGTCACTAAATTCTCAAACTTTCCAAATGTCACAGAAAGTCCCCAAATTGGGAATATCTCGCAAAATTTGTCAACAAGATAACATGTTCGGTCTGTCTTCTGTTGAAATGATAGTTGGTTTAAAAGTGGAAAAATTATTTAAATGTGTAAGAGCAGGGAAAAATATATATCTGGTAGTTGTAACAATAATGATGAAAATATTAGTGTTCACAATTACCCTACACGCACATATTTACTACACTCTGTATTTCATTCCATTAATATCCCACTTATATGTTTATCTACCAATAATATGAATATTATATAGAAAATATTATATTTTTTACATTCAAATATTTCTTTCCTGATCTGACTAAAATGTCTTATATTGCAGCCATTTTATATGTAAAATACTTATTTTTTGTGTCATCCCCTTTAAAAACGCATTTTGAAACGATAAAAATGGAAAATGGTCACACCCTTTTTCTTTCAAAAATGATCGTTTTACTTGCAGAACAGATTTAAAAAAAAATACTCAAGAATACAATTCGATCTTTGGATATATGTTTTAAAATTCCAATAAAATTGTTTTTGCACTTTTTTGCAAACTATATATGTATATGTATAATATAGTTTCGTGTGTGTGCATCTATGTACACTGTAAAAAAGCACTGTCAATTTTACAGTAAAAACTCCTGGCAATTCTGGCGCCAGGACTTTTGTTGTAAATTTTACAGTGCTACTGTAAAATTCTACTACACTTTTTCTGTAATTTTTACAGCAAAAATTTTTAATTTTTACGGTTATTATTGATGCATTTTCTACAGTGCTTTATACTGTATATATTTCACAGACATTATATATATATATATATATATATATATATATATGTAGTCTGTGAGATATGGATACGAAAAATTGTGTGTAAAATTATAACAAAATAGAATGTTTAGTAATTTACATGATTTGAACTTAAATTAATATAATTTTCATTTCTTCATAAGATTATTTTCTATGGTAAACAACAATAATTTCTTGACTAATTATGAAACTATATGTAGTATATGAGGGTAATTGATAATGCGAACTACGCTGTGGATATGTTATTGTTAATGGTATGAGTATAATTTATACTAACACATATCAAACGTATCCATCGGCATTATTAAACTATTGCCAACTAGAAAAAAGAAACTTTTACAGATTTTTTACCAAATACCAAAAAATTCTAATTTTTACGGTAATTATTGATGTATTTTCTACAGTGCTTTATACTGTATATATCTCACAGACATATATATATATGTATATATATATATATACACGAAACATGTGTGTAAAATTATACCTAAATAAAATGTTTAATTTACATGATTTGAACTTAAATTTATAGAATGTTCATTTCTTCATAAGATTATTTTTTATGGAGAACAACAATAATTCCTTCACTAATTATGAAACTATATGTAGTATATGAGGGTAATTGATAATGTGAACTACGCTGTGGATATGTTATTGTTAATGGTATGACTACAATTTATACTAACACATATCAAACGTATCCATCGGAATCACTAAACTGTTGCCAACTAGAAAAAAGAAACTTTTACAGATATTTTATAAAATATTTTAAAAGAATAAATTGAGTACGAAATCTGAAAGGGATTCATTTTTTCTCTTTGTGATATAATGATTGTGATAAGTGGAACTAAACACTATAAACATACGCACTCTATAAGTAATTAAACAGAAAACAAGTAAGGAATTTTCTTATATGTTTGAAAGAAGGCTGAAATATTTTGAATGTTAAATATAGTAACGAAATGAGCGTGATAAAATATACCAATATTTTTTCATATTTTGGTCAAAAACAAGTCGAAAAAGTGCGATCATTGCATGCCACTGAATTTTGATTACAGTGGTAATTTCCCTACATATGTAGTATGATGTATATAAGAAAAGCATTGTGACGAAGTCGAAAATTTGAATTCGAATTTTCGACGAAAGAGCACGTTTCAAGCACTTTTGAACATGAATCGAACGTTTTTGAGATTGTGTCTGTGAGTATGTCCGTGAGTCTATGAATGCGATATATCCCAAATGAATGGCGTGTTAAGAAGATAATTTGGTAAGATTATCATAATGCATGAATACTGTAAACCTAAATGCGATCAAACGTTTGGAAGACTCCAAATTTCGAAAGAATTTTTGAAAAAATTATAAAATAATAGGACATTCACTAATGTTAAATAAATAATATTTTATGCGTAATTATTTATTCTAGAACGAATGACATAAATGTTAGAATACAAGTTTGAACCGTTTTCGAGATATTGCACGTTTTTCAAATAAATGTTCCAAAAAATACATAAAAATGATCAATAGTAAGTATAGTCAAACATGTAACGCTTGGCGATAAATTTTTCGGATTTGGCGTCTTTTATATCGCCAACCTAGCGACTTTTTATGTGGTACCAACTTGACAACAATGACTCCAAATTGATGAATTAATAATTAGCATATTTTAATATAGAGTGTAATGCTTAACAGACGCTAGCAATATTTCTAATTGTCAAGTTATATTTGGGCAAATATAACTTTACTCGGTATCTCAAAATAATTTGACATGTTGTCATCCGGAAAAATGCCAAATATCAGTGTACTTTTCATCATTAAGAAACATTATGGCGTGGATATTATCTATAATTATTTCGCATTGATAAAAGTAATGTACTTGCATTATGTTGACTGTCACGCGCTGCCCACATCAAATGTTTAATATAATTTATGGAAATAATTTAATTTTAATATATAACATAAGTTTAATAAGTCATTTAATAAAACTCCTTTCCTCTACGTACATAAATTTACAATGCCAAAGCGCTTTCGGGCATCACCATGCCCTTCATCAGTGGCGAAATGAAAAACAAATGAACGAAATGGCGAAATGAACAAATGCATACATATAGGCTAAATCCGCAGGTAAATGTTGTTTGCCTGCCAATTTGGTCTAAATGTATGCATGTGTTTGCACTGTATTTTTCATTTCGCCACTGATGAAGGGCATGGTGATGCCCGAAAGCGCTTTGGCTTTGTAAATTTATGTACGTGAGGAAATTAGTTTTATTAAATGACTTATTAAACCTATGTTGGTCGTCTTTAATTTACGTTTATTAAAGTTGATGCGTATCCATTCTATTTATGAAAAATACGTTTGAAATATGAGGACTTACTTGACTTGGCAAAATGACATAAGTTTATATATGTACATATTTTCATCTGTCAAAAACTTTATTTTAGAATATACGTCATATCTGCATTCTCATAACTGCTTTATTAATTTAGGTACACTTTCAACAAAACTATCATACCATTAACCCATTCAAAGAAAGGCTCACCAGCCTTGAAAAGGCAAGACGATGTATTTTGTGACACGTCCTTCTGCCATCACAAGGCAGACTTAGTTTGTTGGGAAATATGTTCCAACCCCTGATAACAAACGTTTTAGCCACGATTCTGATAAATTCTGTGAGTTAAAATATAGTCAAAATAAAGTTTTCAGATAAATATATTAGTGGCTTTCTTTTAAGAACTAAGCATAAAGTGTTTATTTCAAACAACAACCGATTAAATAACTTAATATATTTATTCTCTAAAAATTACTTCAAATTCAATTTTAGAGCTATATGATATTTTTCTTGAATATACTCTAATGCTTTATTGTTTTTTAACGTTATTAAATCTATCCAAGCGTAAAGGTATCCCGAATAAAGCTCAAAGCCTATTTATCAATCTTTAGAAATTTAAGCACACTGGGCAAACGTCCTGCAGTCACATGTCTCATACTCTTTGAAGAGGGAAAAATTGACTCCACGTTTTTCCCTAAAAGGAAAAATAATGTCACGGTCTCATCGCTGTTTTCTGTTGCTAGGGCAACTAGCACTCCACAATAGAACGAAGAACGATCTGAACGGATATAAAGATCAAAAATCTAATCTTAAAGAGAGAAGAGCTTTTACGTGAAATATAAAAAGAAAAAGACTTATTTCTTGAAGAAATGCAGCATGCTTTGTTTTGGGGGAAAAGTATTGAGGTATGAATAAAATACTAAACGTGATGTTCGAATCTAATATAAGCTGAAAATGTGTGTCGGAGACATAAAGGAAAAGAATTATTTCCTTGTTTATTATTTGGGAGTTTTAAAACTTTTGATAAACTGTTTAACGACATAATTTTGAAAGTAATTGTGCTTTTTATTTGTGGTGGAAAACGTTTCTAAAAGCTTTTAAGTACGTTATCTATTTTAGTTTGAGAGTATAATTAAGTAATGAGGCCAGGAATTTCTGATATTTAAATGCGATTTAAATGATGATATATTTGTTGAAAGCGTTTTAAAATGAGCTCTCTATATATAGTTTTAATACAACAAGCTCCATAATCCGGCATCCAGTGGTTTGGTACGCCTCTCGTATTCGGCATCATTTGTCTGTACTAGGTACATTTACTGTAATAGGCTAAATGGTTTTATATGCAGATTTCTGCTCATTAAAGTCCACTATATAATTATTAAATTAAATTTTTTTATTACATACTGTACAATGTAATTCAGTCTGTGTTTTAGGCGTAATAAATATAACAATTATTGTCCATTATTTTGTTTTAAATTTATTTTTCCCATTTTTTATCCTCCCCCATTTTACTTTGACATTCGATAATCCTGCAAATTTGGTAAACCGGTACCGCTAAAGAAGGACCCTGGATAAAGTCCCGAATGTACCGGATTATTGAAAGTTTACTGAATTTCGATCTTGTGTACTGTTAATGACTGCTTATCTATATTAGTAAAAAAACAGGGCTTTAAATTTATTACACTAGACGTATGCCATTTAAGAGATGCAGTTTATGATCTTCAGGCAGCAACTGAAGTATTACGGCACAATAACGACCGATTAGTTATTAACAAGTCTATTTACTTTACCGAAACAATTAAGGAAAGAAAGTGCTGAAAAGATTAACTATTCATTTGAGAAAAGTATGCCCCAATTCGAGATAGGCCATTGGGATGGCTAGCTTTAAATGTTAAGGAAATCTAAAGAGAAACGACTCCCTACTGTAGTCACATATAAAAACAAATAATAGCTGACTGGAGTTCCAAAATTACTAAATTCTTCTGGAAGAAAGCAAGCACAAGCTGTTTGCAGAATTTTACAATATTGACTTTGGAAGAAAAAGTTCAGGCCTTCTGTTGTGACACAAATGCATATAATAATGGGCGCATAAATGGTGCTTGAAATATTATTGAAAAGAAGTTTGGAAAAGATTTATTGTCTTTTCCTTACCAGCATTACTTTATGGACTTGTTTTGAGTATTTTTTACTGAAATGTGCTTGAAGTAGCATTATGTCCAGATATTCATTTTTTCAAACAGCTAAGAGATAGCTGGTAAAAAATAAATACTAGTAGTATTCAAAGTATCCAAGAAGTGATCAAAAATATCATAAGTGAATACAAAATAAAGGATATTTTGGGCATTTGAAATAAGGGTTGCTTAAAATTGCATTAAGAAATGATTATCGTGAATTTATAAAGCTGTTAGTTATAGTTTTGGATGGAGATATTAAGAAGAAACTTAAAACTCACCCTCCTGGTGTTAGCTCCTTGGATGTCCAGAGCTATTTACTCTTTGAAGATGTTTATACTTAGACAGAAATTTAAACTTTGTTCAAAAGATGAAAAAACTTTATGAGGTACCTGTTTGTTTATAGTTAAAGTTTACTTAAGAGACTGGTTCAAATGTCAATCAGCCTTTATCAAGTCAAAAGCCCTTTATCAAGATTTATTCTTTCTAAAAGAGCTGAAAAAATATGAATTGATAGATAAAACTTTTTTAAAGCCGCTGTAAAGAAGTTCTGTAAACATTTTTGGTACTTATCAGAGAAAATATCCATTCTGTCATATTACTTGATGTTGATGCTCAAACAAAAATTAAAATGGCTAAAAATTTGATGGAACACAGAATTATTGTGCAACCTGATGAAATTGATGACACATTTCTTGCTAAGTTTAGGCTAGTTTTTGTTTATAAAACGGGTTTTGTATTGGGTGTACTGGATACTTTTTAATTTATTTATCTTTCCTTCAGATGAAAAACTATGACTTTATCTTAAACGAAAGGAAATATCTTTTTTCTCATTTAAAGATATAAAGATATTCAGATGTTCTAAAAAAATCTCCTACTACATAAGAGCAATACATATATGTAAATGCTAGAAGAACAGACAGTTCATTAAAAGCAGTAAACGACACAGCTGAAAGAGCTATTAAATTGATACAGGACTTTAATAGGCTGTTAACATTAAACGAAGACTAAAAGCAATGTAATATGTGTTGTGTTGAAGAGCATCGATGGCTTTATCCAGATTGTATAAGAGAAACATTAAGAAGAAAATATAGGCAGTAGCTTTATTATTTTACTAATATAATATTTTTGTAATATACTTATATGGTAATAAATTGGATGCATTGCTTCTTCTATATTTTTTCTCTTTAAGAGATTTCTTAATGTCACCCGGACAAAAAATAAGCTAACACCAGAATATTCAACGTAAAGTCGGCAAAGGTTAAATAAATTTGATTATTGGCTATTCTAATAAGGTTCAAAATCCAAAGAAGTAAAATGCACCACAAAAAACAACGACTTACCAAATTTTATGCTATTGTGATTAATTGAGCCTAATTAGTTAGGGTCTCAAAGATTTAAATCACACTGACAAACACCAGAATAATAAAAGGTTGTAATAGCACTTTCAATTATGATTATTTTAACTAAAAATTTTAAATTATTTTAATAAATAATGAGGGTATGATAACTTATGAATGATAATATTTTAATTAACTTTGACATTTTAAGTGCAAACACAAATAAAATTTCCTCTATATTATAAAGAAATTCTGAAAGATAAACTCTAAAATATAATCAAGCTCATTCTTCTATTTTAAATTCAAATGGCGCGAAATTCGTAGAACACAATTGCTAAATGAACAAACGGCTCTTTCTCTCGACAACATATCGAACCATCTGTTGCTTTTTATTACCAGGGCCTCTGGAGTTGCTTAAAATAGATTGCAACCAGTGCATTTCTAACGAGCACATTACGGAGCTGATACAGAAGCAAAATCGATCTTACACGAAACATCTTTAATGATAAACTGTCCAGCGGTGAGGCACAGCAGTCGATCTTATGTAAACTCGAACAAAAAGGAAATGCGATTTTATTTTTAAACAGGGATGTTAATCAGGTCGTTCACCTACATATTTAAGTTGGCCGTCAGAGTTTTAAAGACATTTAATTTAATTTTTAATACTTTCCAACATAGTTCTAAAGTGTTTATGACTTTGTTCATTCTGTCTGTCTGTCTGTCCGTTCGCACGGTAACTGCCTTAAAAATCACTTTATCAAAATGAAATTTTAGTATGCTGTTGAGACATATGGGAATGTAAATGAATAATATCACCCGATTAGTTTTGAATTTTACTCGGGATTTAAAAATGAAATACATTAAACCTTATGGAATCTAATTTTTCAAACATTTTATAAGACGAGTTAAATTTCAAAAATTGCTTTAAAAATTTTAGAAAATATTCAAATTATCAAGTAAAATATGTAAGAAAAAATTCATCAAAATATGTTAAGTAGTTTTTTAAATAAAAATTGAAATAATAATTACACCCATATTATATGAAGAGATCACGTAACTCATTGCAAAATAAAATATGGCATTCATTTTTTTTGCGCTTAGGGAAAATCGTGATTTTTAAGGAACTCTTATATTTATATTTAGTGTTGCATCCATCCTAAAAAACGCTTTCTTTTTGCATATTATCTGTATATTTAAATTCTGTGATTACGCAATTACAATATTTTTAATTTTAAATGATCACTAAACTTTGATTATTTCTACAACGAAGCTTAATTTTAACGTATTCAGAATGTAAACAAATAAAGCGATTGTAAGATGAGTTGTTTAAGAATTGCTAAATTTTTTTACGCAAAATTATTTAGTCCTGGAGCCTGGAATATAAATGATATGAATGAAATATTCATTGATTTTACATGGAGAAGCAGACGATTTTATAGCATTGCCTTTTTTGAAGAAGTTTTAAGTTTTGAAGTAAAATAAATTATTGTAGTACTGTGATAATTAAAAAATATCACATCTGAATGTATCGCATTTTAGCGATGTTTAAATAAAAATGCATTGCAGTTGAAAAGTGTTTCAAAATCAATGCTTTACGCATGATTAATATTTTTTGTTGATATTTTATCTTCCGCTTGTGCTTAAATTTCGCTAATTTAGTTTGCCTCTGCACTGTTTTAACGTCTTACTAAAATTAAAGTTTTATTTGATCTGGAAAATTATCTATATTTTACCAGAAAACCCGTCGTTTTTCGGAATTTATAACGTTTAATGACATAGAAAACTTCTCACCATATCAATTAGTTTTTTAAGTTTTACCATGAGAAATTATTCTATTCGTACCGAATAATTTATATTTAATTAAAATATATACATAGATTTATTTTCTAATGATATGTTTGTACTGCTGTTAAGATAATATCGCTATAAGCTGGTGTGGGCAGTATATAATTTTTCATACACAGTACACTGAGTCTACTTCTTTCACAGCAAAATTATGAAGCACAAGATATAAAGAAAAATATATGAAGCACAAGATATGAAGCACAAGATGCGAAGCACACGATATGAAGCACAGGATATGAAGCACAATATTTGAAGCACAAGGTATGAAGAGCAAAATTATGAAGCACAAGAGTCCAAGGTACAATGCTTTTAGCATTGAATTGTACATTAACTTTTGGGATTTTTGTGGCAATATATAAACCTATTTTGAAGTACTAAAATCAATTTATTTGTCACGCAAATCTAACTTGGCAATTGAAAGAATGTCTAGCATCCACTAAGAAAATCCATATATTTTAAACAATTTTAATCCTTAGAAACTATTATATTATTATATAAAACCAATGGTTCGAAATTTAATTAATGGATTCTTAAAATACAAAATCTAAATTCTAATTATGCTTTTCGTATGTCAAGAGTGTCTTTAACTTTTCGCTATTTAATTTGGAAAGTCAGATCTCGTTGTTGTGATATCTAGGGATATCCATCTAATCATTGTACGTAAAGTCGCCAAATGTGCGTATCAATAAATAAAGCCATATCACAATGTTATTAGAGTTGAATTAACATCAAGCAAGTTGAAATTGTGTGCTTTTGGCAACTTTATAGATTAAAACAAATTACTTAATTAGTTTTACATAAAGAATTCACATCAATAGGCAATATTGAATTTATAGCCGGTGAAAAAAATGAAAATTGGAGAATTGATGGCGGCAAATTTAAAAAATTTGCAAAAAAATATCTTCTCCTGTAAATAGAATGAGATAGATCAATAGAATGATGAATTTGTTGCATAGTATTGTATATGTAAAGTGAATGCAGTTGATGATGCTTACCGCTTTTAAATTTTATGTAATGTTTTAATATATTTATGTGAAGAACCTGCAATATCTCCAGAACCGTTCATTCTACAGTTTTAAAGTTTATGTCATTCTTTTTCTAATAAAACATTAAGAATAATTACTTATGTAACATTGTTGAAGGTCTATATATTTTTAATGATTTTATTAAAAATACATTCAAAAATTTTGGGTCTTCCAAATATAACTTGATCACGTTTAAAATCTTGATTTCAAACGTACTACAAAATAATACAATATGCCAAATTTTATATAGCTACGATTAGCGGAGCCTGGTTAGTTAGAGCTTCAAAAATCTAAAACGCGTCATATATATATATATATATATATATATATATATATATATATATATATATATATATATATATATATATATATATATATATATATATATATATATATATATATATATATATATATATATATATATATATATATATATATATATATATATATATGTATGTATATATATATATATATATATATATATATATATATATATATATATATATATATATATATATATATATATATATATATATATATATATCCTTCTAATAGAATTGTTACAAATTTATATGATAAAAAAGACTTTTATAATTTTAATATTAATAAAATCTTACCTTTTAATTCCTGTAACTCGATTCAATTGTTTAGAAATATTATACTCAATCAGCTTTTTAGAATTTATAGATTATCTGATAAAAAATTTCATGCTATGCATATCAATAATCTCAAAATTACTAGTAATTTATATAAATATCCCACTTATTTAGTAAATAGTATTGTTAAAAAATTTAAAATAGCTGTATTTTTATAATTCTTTCCATAGTATCATATAATTCTATTCATAGTATCTTATATTAGCCAGTCATCTCCATTTTTTTTTTTTTTTTTTTTTTTTTTTTTTTCCATTCACTTCCCACTTCAGCATTACCTTTATTTGCCCCTCTTTTTAGTAGCTCCTTTTGTATATTAATGCTTTTTCTTTACATTTCGCTTCACAGTTTTTCAATTCTTATGAATGGCAACAGTAAATGGTTTTTTATTTTTTCTTTACGAATGGCAACACTGGTCTCTTCTATCAGTGTTCCCTCGATCCCTGTAATGAATCGTCTGTACACATGCTGTGCTTTTTCCAGGTATTCATTTTTTCTTTTTTATTCCATCTTTATGTATGTCGTCCAAGTAGAAATAGTTCATAGATTTAATCTATCTATTTCTTCAGAAACATACATTTTTGAGTTTGCTTCTACAAAAAACTTGGACATGATTAGATTTTTGTTGAGGTTAACAATTCATGATTTAGGCTTAGAGCCTCGTCCACGTGTAAGGCGTTTGTGCTTGATTTCGTTTGTCATACTTATTTCGATTCCATACCTTTGTATTATATTTTTCATTGACTTGTTGATTCGATATTAATTTTTTTATTTTTTCCATATGCTTGAGGATTAATTGATTTTTACATTTGTTTTGTACGCCAGTTAGATAGTTGAATTTAGTTTAAGTTTTCCTTTTTTTGTTTCCATACCTTTTAATTTGGTTGATTTTCTGTAACTTGATAGCTAGTGTTTTGTATTTTTAATCCATTTGATTGATGATTTGCTGTATTATATTTTATTCTGTGGGTGTTTTTAAAAAGTTAGGTTTATCGTGTTACATCTTCTTACTTTTCGTTCATTGGATTTTCAAACTTCTATTATTATATATATATATATATATATATATATATATATATATATATATATATATTATGGTTGAATTTCTTTCATTTCTTTGTATTTTGTAGAAAATTTTGGGATAGTGTATTATGAGTTACTACTTATATTCTAACATTGGATTTACAATTTTATATTAATATACATATATATATATATATCTATATCTATCTATCTATCTATCTATCTATATATATATATATATATACTAGCAGTATTCCCGTTCTTCGTACTGATTATACTATATAAAAAAAACTTAAAATTCACAATCGTATGCAAATTCCTACAGTATACTGAATCACATTGTTAATCAAAATATTTTTTTAAAATATTTAATTTAATGTTCTTAAAAAAGTTTAAGAATCTCAGATCTCTCTATACAAAATTATCTTCACGGGCAGATCTGAAGAATGAAACACCCTGGTTACGTTTGTAAACACATTTACAAAAAATATGAAATTGGATCAATACATGCAAAATAAAAGCGCTAAAATTGTATGGGACCCGTACTACTTATATTCGGGAATATTAGAAGATATACCCGTGTATTAGCACAAGATTGCACGTACTACAACATATGAATTTCTAAAATCTTTGCTAAAATGAAATAGATGAAGTAATAATTTGAAAATATAAAAAAAAATCCGATCATCTCGAAATTTCGCATGCAAATTCCTTTATACGAAGTCTGCAAATGATTAAATTTGCAAGGTTAATGACTGTTAAATTTGGTCATAGCGCGCCTTTCTACTGCGCAACTAGAATCCTATAAAACAAGTTAAAAGTGAGGACAGTTTATCTTTACTCTCGGCGTTGCAGTTTCATGGAGACACAATCAATAATGCCGTTACGACATTGCCGAAGACCTTATAAGCAATTAAACGAGTTCGAACGTGGTCGTATAGTCGGAATGCGTGAAGCTGGCTGGTCATACTGAGCAATAGGCAGCCACCTGCACCGAACGAACGCTGCTGTGCAAAGGTGCTGGCAGCAATGGTTGCTGCAAGGAACTCATCGGCGGAATGAAGGCTCTGGAAGGCCAAGGTGCACGAATGCGAGGCAAGATCGGATGATTCTGCGACAAGCCCGAACTGGCCCAACGACATCATTGTCCGCCATCCAACGTCCTACAGCCTCTTTTATACCACCCGTGGTACCTTCCACCATCTCACGGTACTTGGTTGAGGTGAGGTAACGCTCACTGCGGCCTTTAAGACGTCTACCCATAACCTCACAACATCAACATACTTTCCCTATACACTATACTATGTATGTAGGGGAAGCAATATATTCTATAAATCGGACGATTTTTGTCAGTGAGATGAGTGTAATATTCTTGATTTTCGAATGGCATTGCATTAAATCAATTATACTATTAGCTGATGTTCCACTGATAAGATTTGGTTGTAAATAGTGGTGCAAAATAAAATAAAATAATGTTCTGTTGCCAATATTTTAGGAATCTAAGATATTAAGACACTTTTACAGTTCATTCATTGTAAAACAGTCCAAAACTAACAACTTTAACATTCTAATCAACTAACCAAAGAAATAGAACAACATTTTATCATTCGAAAATTCAAATGGCGCAAAATTCTCATAATGCCAGAATTGTTAAATGAACAGTGTTTACTCGAGAGAGCGTATCGAACCACGAGTAGTGTTTGTTTAGGGGACTCTGATGTTGCTTAAAATAGATTGCACACGCGCATTTCTAACGACGAGTAACAACACCAGTGTGAGATCGGGGCTCTGCAAAGAAGCCCAATCGATTTCTCGCAAGAAGCATTCTTAATCAGGCACTACCTAGAGGTGTCGAATAGGAGTAGATCGCCTTGTAAAACGGAAAGCAAAAATAAGGGTATATTTTATTTTTACACATGGCAAAATCTCGAGTTAAGAACTTGAATATTTTATTTCTGCAGATTAAAATTTTACTCACTCATATTATTGCACAGAAAAGTATTGTTCTACTCAAAATTTTCGAATTTTAGGTTATGATAGAAAAGAACACTTTAAGGTCTCTCTTTCGCCACTCATCTCTCTCCCCTATCCTCTTATTTCTACAGTATGATACATTTCACAACATAATATATAAAAACTCAACCTGGACAGATATGTAATTGATTGAAAGTTCATCATCAATAAGTGAACAGAAGTGCTCCAGTATTGGTTAATTATTAGTGAACAATGCGGTCTTGACATGCGCTTAAAACCACAGAAATCTACACTAACAGTCTGGAAAGTTATACACTATGTCAACTAGTATTACTAATCAGTAATTTAACAACTCATATGGCATCATATGGATAGTTGTGTTGCATTTATCGTTATGTCTTCTGTTAGCTATTTTCTAAAATGATAACGCTCGGACGCATATATAATATGTCTTAAAACAGTGCCTGCGAAATGCTGAACCATTCCACGGCCAGTGAGATTTTCAGAACTCTCGCAATTCGAATATTTCTGAGATTTATTGGAACTGTAGTGGCAACCAAATAATTTGCATGGTCTTTCCAAGTAATTATATAACATCTAGTAGAATAAGTTACTGGACAAAAATATAGTGTTATTTGACTTAGGATTTACTACAGAGCAAGCAACACGTGACGTTATGCTTTTAGTGACTCTGTAATGATTTGAGTGCTCTGTCAGTATTTTTGGAATGAGAATGTAATATTTTTTTTTATCTTTATATACTCGCTGTGTTGATATATAAGTATGATATGTATAAGTTTCATAACGATATAATATTTTCTTCACAAAACATTTATTTTTGTCCCAGAGTGTGAAAAACCCAGACCACACGACAGACCCGAAGGCTTGCTGTAGCTCTATCCCAGAGTGTTGAAGGCCCAGACCACACAGCCAAGCCTAGGGCTTACGGCAGTTTAATGTGTGGCCGGCTGTCCCAGAGTGTTGTTGTTGAGACCCAGACCGTCTGACCTACCAGAAAGGTGTAATGTCGCGAACGTTTTGGTATACTCGACAGAGAAGACAAAGTTTTGAAATCAAACACATTTATTAAACATGAAATAACAAGGCAGTTGATCGAAAACAGTGGAGTACAAGCATTTCTCGCAATAACTCAGAGTTACACTCGGTAGGGTGACCATTAAGAACACCCCTGGAGGAAGAGGAACCAAGAGAATACACATATTTTCTGATACATAAAATAAACACAATATTCCTCATATTATACTTGACATTTATATATCACATTTGTATACTTTGAACATATACGACATTTTCATATAACATCATCAATGATTCGATGCTCACGAGGATTTGACAATTAACACTCTATTCGTTAGGTGGAAGACTAAATATATATAAAACTTTACCTCGTCTCTTTTAAATATAACATTTACAATTCTGTACCATGGGAAAGGATATCAGGATGGACTCTCGGCATAAACTCATCGAGATTCTTGCGCAGAACAAAATCCATAATGGTCGGGAAACTTGACTACACAACATCATGCTGGCGGAATTCGACATCTTGGTTGGTTACGGAGATTGGTTGATTCGTACCTTAGGACACAAGGAGGAGTCAGGCAAATACAAATCGCTGTAAAATGAGCTTTCCCTCTTGCCCTATTAGCGATTCAAGCCGACCAGTGAAAGAACCATTTTCTCTTTTCACAAGACTCATTATTCCATTACTACCAGGCTGATTCATTTAAAAACACGAGTGACTCATCTCTGAACCGAGCCAAACGACTCTACGCACAACTTGTCGAACTATGTTACATATTTTAATCACATCCTTCCACTTTCAAAATTAATCCACCTTTTCTTAAAATTCGCGATCATACGCGAATCAAACACACACGTCTACATTTTTCCACCACTCCTTCCACTCTGCTTCCAAAATCCTTTTTCAAACGCGCGCGTGCGCAAAACCTGCAAGTTCCCAACTAGCGACTGAGAAGCGAAAATCCAAAACTATTACTATTTTTCTGGAACATAAACACTTTTGCGATTTTAGAGTTCACTTCCCTTAAAAGTCAATGTAATTGAAAACATGTAGAAAAGACATTTACATTTCGAAATTGACACTTTCAATCACACAGAAATAAAACAATACTTTAATATACAATTTTAACACAGAGGTGTGAAAGCCTTATCACACTCCTTCGGGGCCCGGGAGAAAAATTTCCTGCAAAGCGGGGAATTTTTCCACACAATACTAGGAAAATACCTGCATTAAGTTCCCAATGACATATGTTCCATTGAGAGGAATTTAGTGTAAATTTTGAGCGATGTACATGTACATCAAAGAAAAAAACAAAAACAAACAAGATCATGACCAGCATAATAACCAAAATCCAAGAGTGGCCTAAAGTTTGACTCGTGAGTCAAAAAAAAAAATAAGTCTCAATACAAGCATAGACCTTTACAAGACAACACCAAATTAACAAGACACAAATGATGAAATTGCCCCTTTTAAAATTTACACTAATACATTTTCTGGTGAGTACCACAGAGACATGAAAATTTAATTTACTCAACTCACAAAAAGTTTTCTTTCTTCAAAAATTTTACAATTAAAATTCTATAAATTTACTTTTCACAGAAATCAATTTATTAACTATTATCCAACCTTGCCAACAAATTACTTTAAAGGACATTTAAAAAAATTACTAATTTAGAAAATGAGACAAATTTTCAAACCAAGAATGTTGATCAGGCACCCAGGCAAGAAACAAGTCCATTAGAAAGTTGCAAACCTAGAGGTGGCGGTACCCCCAACCAATAAGTCAACAAACACCAAATGACAAAAAAAAATTTCTAAAATTTACTAGACCTTTAAATTAAAAAAAAATCATTCACACATTCATAAAATAAAACAGAGATAAAAATTATCAGCTATCCTTAAAAATCCTTACCAAAACTCTAATCCATCAAGTACTTAATTATCTTAAAATTACTTTAAAACATTACTGCTTATCATTAAAGTAAAGCAAAAAAAAATTTATTATTTAAGTATTTAGAATTTTAAAACACTACTTCAACCTGATTAACATGGCACTCACATTCAGAAAGCTGCACTGGCACAGAACTTGCAGTACAGAACATTCAGCTGACTGACACATAAAGCAAATTACACAGAAGTTCAGAAATATTGGATCCATTTTAACATAGCATACAGTTTTGCAAAACATTTTGTGAAACAATTGAAAATATAATATTATGAAACATAATTGTCCATCTCACAACAATATCAGTCTTTTTTTTTTTTTTTTTTTGAAAATGTGAGAATTTCATAATCTAAACATTTTACTTTACTTTTGAGCCAATTGCTCTCTTGACATATTGCCTTAATTGACAAGTAACTTTAATGAATAAATTGGCCTCTTGGGCGCAAGTCATACTTGTGTGAATTAGGAACATTTTGAGTTTTAACCCTATTTTGATGGTTTAGAAAATATCTACTTTTAAATTGTCTTGTTTCTTGAGTTGAAGAATTATCAATGTTATCATTATATGTGCTAGAAATCAATTCACTACGTCTAGGAGGTAAAGGAGTTAATCTATTAACGTGGACCAATTGCTGATTACATGGATTGTTTTTGTGTTGAATGACAAAGTTAACTTCAGTTGTTTGCTTGATAACTTCAAAAGGACCATGATTTAAAGAACTGAGTTTTTTTGATTGGCCTGGCCGAATATGAGGTGTGTAAAGATAGACCAAGTCACCAACTTTAATCTTAGGCATTTTAGCAGATTTATGTTGTTGAAGTTGTTGTGATTCCTGAGCTTCCTCAAGGTTTTTCTTAACAGTTACAAAGGTCTTTTTTAAGCGAACCTGTAAGTCATCTGAATAATCATGAGTAGATTTGTAAACTGGATATTTTACACCTGTTAAAAGAGCATCAGGTAGCACAGGGTCTCGACCAAAGACAAGATGTGCTGGGGACTCGCCTGTTGAGGCATGGACTGACGTTCTATGAGCCATTAAAGCGAATTGAATCATCCGATCCCAATCGCCCTTTTCAGAATAGACCAGATTCTTTAAGGATCTAACTAACGTACCGTTCAGTCTTTCGACTAGCCCGTCTGACTGGGGATGGTACGCTGAAGTATTATGTTTTTTTATGCCTAATTTCTTGTATAGATTGTTGGCAGCTTCAGAAATGAAGTTACTACCTTGATCCGTAATTAAGTGAGCAGGAATTCCATGAATGCTTATAAATCTCTCTAAACAAGCAAGAATATCCTCCGTTTTAACTGTAGCAAGTGGATAAGCCTCTGGCCATCTAGTGAAGTAATCTGTAATGACAAGAATGTACTTCATCCCAGAATTCGAGATAGGTAGTGGGCCGACTACATCCATAGCCACACGTTCAAAAGGATAAGTTGTAATAGGAAATTTCTGTATTGGAGCCTTGTTGTTACGAAAACCTCTGTTTTGTACACAAGTTGTGCACGACTTCACATAATTTTCAGTCTGAGCATGCATGTCTGGCCAATAATAGTTAACTGAAATTTTTGCCAGAGTTCTTTGAAAACCACAATGTGCAGCAACAGGAGAATCATGGCAAAGCCATAGAATTTCTGAGACTAAGTCTTGAGGAATAACTACTCTCTCATTATATTGCTGTCTCTGCTTTGGATTTTTGTGTATGCAATGTAACATACCATTTTTCATGAAAAATGAAAGTTTTTGTGGGTATGGTTTTACACCTTTTTCCAGAAGATTTTTGATTTTTATACATCTAGGATCTTTCAATTGACCAATAGCTATCCTAGTTACCAGAGAAGCTTCCACAGTAGTCTGTACTTGATCTTGAGAATTTTCAACGATTGCATTTATGTTTTCACTACTATCATTATTCTGTACCACTACTTTTCCAGAAATTTTCGTAGGGACAGATTCTACAATACTTTTAGGAACAGTTTGTTTCTGAGTGTTTTGAGATTTCTTTGAAGAAGACTCATCAATACATCTCGAAAAATAGTCAGCTACAACATTATGTTTCCCCGGTTTATGAATGATTTCATAATCAAAAGCCTGCAATGAAACGATCCAGCGAGCTATGCGCGAAGTAGGATCTCTTAATTTGAAAATGAACGATAAGGATGCTTGATCACAGTAAATTTTGAAATGTTTGCCTAAGAGATAGTGCTTAAATTGCTGGGTAGCCCAAACCACAGCCAAAGCTTCTTTCTCGACTACACTGTAATTCACTTCAGCACCTTGTAATTTTCGACTAGCAAAGGAAACTGGGTGAGATAACCCATTTTCATCCAATTGCGAAAGAACTGATCCCAAAGCGTAATTAGAGGCATCTGTATGCAAAGTAAAGGGCAAATTAAAATTTGGTAATTTTAAAATTGGTTCTTGAATAAGCTTGTTCTTAAGTATTTCAAAAGCTTCCTGAGCCTCCTGACTCCACACAAACTTTTTCTGCTTTGATTTTAAAAGATTAGTTAGTGGAAGAGTAATCTTTGCATAATCTGGTACAAACTTCCTATAAAAGCCTGTCAAACCCAAAAATTGTCTGATACTCTTGACACAGGTGGGTACTTTAAATTTTTGCACTAAATCAATGTTATGAGGGTCTGGCTGAACTTTTCCCTCAGACACTCTGAAACCTAAGTACTTTATTGTCTTTCTGAAAAAGAAGCATTTTGATGGCTTTAACCTAAGACCATGTTGAGATAATTTAATAAAAACTTCTTCTAATTTCATCATGTGTTCTTCAAAAGTTTTTGATGAGATGATAACATCATCTATGTATATTCCTGATAACCCTGCCAGTACAAGAGACATTAATCTCTGAAAAGACGCTGGTGCGTTTTTTAGACCAAAAGGGGTCCTACACCATTCGTAGTGACCGGTGGGCGTGGAAAAAGCTGTTTTGTGTGAATCCTGTGGATTCAAATGCAATTGGTAGAATCCTGAAGTTAAGTCCAAAGTTGAGAAAAATGTAGCACCTGCTAAATTATCAATCAATTCACTAATGTTAGGAATTGGAAAATTTTCTGTAATAGTAAGTTTGTTTAACTTGCGAAAATCACAACATAATCTATAAGAACCATCCGGTTTCCTTACAAACAGTACTGGCGTATTGTAAGGTGAAAAACTAGGTTTAATTATTTTAGCTTCTAATAATTCTGTGACTTGTCTATTGAGTTCCCCTTGTAAATGATGCGGAACTTTGTATGGTTTCTGATAAACAGGAACAGATGTTTCCAAATTTATCTCATGTAATATGGTTTTACAACCAGACAACTCAGCAACATTCTTTGCAAAAACTTGTCTATATTTATTCAACAAAGTTGATAATTTATGTTTTTGATCTTTTTGGAGATGACTCAGGTCAAAATCTCCTCCCCAACTTTCAAAAGGCTCCAAAGGTTCACTGGAGTCCAACTCTCCCTCACTCACTACATTAACTTCAACCTCCTCAGACACCTGAATTTCCTGAACATGAGCCACTTTTCTACCCTTATTCAAATGATAAGGTTTTTCCTCTGGGTTAGCAACACGAACCCAAATAATTCCATCCTTAGGAGCTCTATATACAGCTCTAGCAATGAAGATGTGGTCATTTTTCTCTGATTCCAGAAGCAAGGTGGAATTTTCCGGAAACCCTTCTGAAAGTTTGATTTTAATAAATGATTCAGATAAAGGAGGAATTATACATTTTTGTGAATTTTTCACAATAATTGGCTCTTTAATTTTTGTATTTAGAGTTTCTTTTACTCTACATAAGTTATTAACAGTTTTAATGTTTAAGTTCTTATGCTGTGCCACTTCTTCAGTACCACCTCTAACATGATTTTGCTTTTCCCCCATATGCAAAGTAACATTCTGTGCATTTACTACCAAATCTCTAAAAGATTTGCTTCCATTTTCCAAATCGTTAATATGTACCTCTTCACTACCCAAATGTGGCACTACATTATTTTCCGAAAAATTTCTGCTCACATACTCTTCCCGAATGACCTGAGACTCATTCACTACCGGTGCTAGATTTGCTTTGCATTTGGCACATGCATTCGTATGGAACTCTTTCGGTTTACAGTCCTCTACCACACGAACATTTTTTCCACTACTCATCTGCGAGTCAGGCACAGCAATACGCTTTGCGACACTACTTAGGTTTGAGTCTGCAATTTCCGACTCATTTGCCGGTTCATGATTTGAAATCGAAAGTAAATTATTCGTACATTGATAACCAACAAAAGGAATGGAAGAGTTTGAAAACTTAAAACAGAAGTGATTATAATCTATAATAGCATTATGTTTATGTAAAAACTTGTTACCAAGGATTACATTATATGAAATAGGGGCTGGTGATTTTAACACAAAAAATTCGGTAGGGAATCTTTCTTTTCCCAAATTTAGTGAAATAGTGGCTAAACATTCAACTTTAGTATCTTGTGAACTAAAGCTACGCAAAATTGTTGGTTTGTATGTTAGCAACATATGTGCAATGGGTACAGTATTTAAAGCTTCCTCATACACTAAATTAATTGAACTACCCGTATCAATCAATATTGACACCTCACTGCTCACTAATTTTCCTTTTATAATAGAAGAAGATGACAAAGAATTTGTAATATTATGACAAATATTATTTTCCTCAAAATGTGATGTTTGCCTATCAAAAGTTTTTCTATTATTATAATTGTGCATGGGATATCTACTCTGATTCCCAGAAGAATGATTTTTGGAATTTTGCAAAGATTTATATGACTCCTTATTTTTATAATTTTGCGTTCCTTGCTTTCTATACTTCCACTCATTTGCAGACATTTGCCCTCTGTGTCTTTCACCCTGGTGATACCTAGTTCCAGGACTGGTATAAATTTTCCTACATTTTATACCGTACACATCTCTTTTTTGAAAAACCTTTTTCCAACACTGTTCTTGAACGTGACCTAATTTACCACATTTGTCACACTTTGGACGCGGTGAACGCTTTTCGTTAACTTTATCTGAATTAAACTTAAATTTTTCTATTTTACCCCTAAGAAATTCAATGACCCTTTCCTGTTCTAACACTTTTCTTTTTAAATCTGACATACTTTCACTTCGATCTGGTGTGAGAACATATTTTTCTGGTGTGAGAACACCTTTTTTTGTAAGTACCGGATTAGTCAAGTACATAGCATTATTTTCATTTAAAATAGATTCCTCAAGAATTGCAAGTTTTCTAGCCGAATAAAAATCTCTAGGGTTTTGTGACAACACCAATCTTTTTAGTTCCGGATATAAACCATTAATAAATGAAGTTTTCAAAAGTGTTTGCCTGATTTTATTCTCACTTTCGGAATCTACATCTTCCGGAACAACCTTAAATGAAGCAGCTTCGATTCTCATCGAAAACTGTTTAACCGACTCATTTGGTCTCTGTGTAAAGTTCACGAGTGAAATTATGTTTTTAGTAACATTTTCGGTCACTTCAAAATGATCTTTCAAAATGTGAATAATTTCCTGCAAATTTTTACAATTTCTGTGCTTTGGATTCTCTTCAATCAATCTGTTTGCTTCCCCCTCTAAATTCAATCTCAAACAAACTAATTTGTCACACTCACTCCAGTTTGCATGAGTGGCTACTAAATTTAACTTTTCCAAAAACTGTGACAACGAAAGCTCTGAATTTCCCGAGAATTTTGGAACATGATGTGCGAACTTAGGTGTGAAAATATGGAATGATTTTAACATGTTATCATTTACCGATGAAGCACTGTTTTGATTTGGCAAAGTGCCAGAAGAAGAATTCAGACATACCGGCGATTTATCTGATATATTTTCCTCATTAGATTTAGCTTTGTGGCTAACATTTTTAACTTTACTTCTAGAATTAACAGAATCCGACTCAGTAGCAATATCAAGCGACAAATTCAAGGAGGAATTTAATTTTTTACTTGAATTTTTACTCATCTTACCGACATTTACTTTTTTGTTTCTAGTAATTGGAGCCATTTTGCATAACAATCAAATATACTCGTATAGTTTAACACAATATGCAATTGCAATGTTCTTAAACAGTATTTACAATAAAACCAGTTTTTATCAAATCAAATGACATAAATATGCAAACAAATCAATTTTTTTTATCAAATGGCACATATCAAATTCCAAGAACACTCGTTTTTGAGAACACCGAAAGCAGAACATGGAACTCTGTTTACTTAAGAAAACACTCATTTTAGCACAACGGTAATTTTTAACCTTCAAAATTTCAATTCTTAAGAAAATTTTTAAAAATTTTAATTCTCTCAGCTCTTCCCCACTCACCGAGAAAAGTAACGGCACCAATTCTGTCGCGAACGTTTTGGTATACTCGACAGAGAAGACAAAGTTTTGAAATCAAACACATTTATTAAACATGAAATAACAAGGCAGTTGATCGAAAACAGTGGAGTACAAGCATTTCTCGCAATAACTCAGAGTTACACTCGGTAGGGTGACCATTAAGAACACCCCTGGAGGAAGAGGAACCAAGAGAATACACATATTTTCTGATACATAAAATAAACACAATATTCCTCATATTATACTTGACATTTATATATCACATTTGTATACTTTGAACATATACGACATTTTCATATAACATCATCAATGATTCGATGCTCACGAGGATTTGACAATTAACACTCTATTCGTTAGGTGGAAGACTAAATATATATAAAACTTTACCTCGTCTCTTTTAAATATAACATTTACAATTCTGTACCATGGGAAAGGATATCAGGATGGACTCTCGGCATAAACTCATCGAGATTCTTGCGCAGAACAAAATCCATAATGGTCGGGAAACTTGACTACACAACATCATGCTGGCGGAATTCGACATCTTGGTTGGTTACGGAGATTGGTTGATTCGTACCTTAGGACACAAGGAGGAGTCAGGCAAATACAAATCGCTGTAAAATGAGCTTTCCCTCTTGCCCTATTAGCGATTCAAGCCGACCAGTGAAAGAACCATTTTCTCTTTTCACAAGACTCATTATTCCATTACTACCAGGCTGATTCATTTAAAAACACGAGTGACTCATCTCTGAACCGAGCCAAACGACTCTACGCACAACTTGTCGAACTATGTTACATATTTTAATCACATCCTTCCACTTTCAAAATTAATCCACCTTTTCTTAAAATTCGCGATCATACGCGAATCAAACACACACGTCTACATTTTTCCACCACTCCTTCCACTCTGCTTCCAAAATCCTTTTTCAAACGCGCGCGTGCGCAAAACCTGCAAGTTCCCAACTAGCGACTGAGAAGCGAAAATCCAAAACTATTACTATTTTTCTGGAACATAAACACTTTTGCGATTTTAGAGTTCACTTCCCTTAAAAGTCAATGTAATTGAAAACATGTAGAAAAGACATTTACATTTCGAAATTGACACTTTCAATCACACAGAAATAAAACAATACTTTAATATACAATTTTAACACAGAGGTGTGAAAGCCTTATCACAGTAAGGTAACAGTTTGGATGGCCGGGAAGTGCCACCCAATTTAGACCGGAACCCAGTGGCTGTCCCAGAGTGTGCAATTTTTAGTTTCGTGCATAATTAGGAAATCAATTATCAAAAATTTAAGTTTTTTATAGCTTTATTTTCTATGGCATAATAAAAATAATTCTCGTGGTAGTACACTCTAGGCAGTAAAATGATAAGATATGGATGTAAATGGATTACAATAATATCACAAATCATTCAAATTTAATAAATGCATTTTTTGCGACAAACCTGTTACAGACTGGAAAATATATTTTAAAAAGTTTTAAAGAATAATTGATGAACAAAATCTAAAAGGTACAACCTTTTAATTTTGATTCTAATTTGTATACAATGACTGAACTTTTTGAGTTTAGCTTAAACATTTCGATTGTAAAACAATTGCGGCCATGAAATACCATTTCATCTCTGAACACTGTATGTTAACTCATTTTCAATGATTTTAAACATTTGAATCTTAAATTTAATTACTACTGAAAACTACTTTTAATACTTTGATTGGAAAAACAGCCAACAGACGATTTCTGTATCTGATGTGTAAATTTTTTACTGGTTACAAAATGGGATAAAAACTGTATAAAAATTGAATTATAAAATATAGTAAAAATTGTTAGCTATAAATATATGTAGCATTAGACTCGGAATAATGTCTTTTATAAATTACTGCTCATCTAGATCGCATAAGAAGCCGTTATCATATTAAACTTTGTACCAACTTGATTATTTTAAAAAGGCAACACCGACTTTTGATAAAAAGTTCTGATTCTAAGGGTCAAGGCACCCCGAATTCAGTTAAAATGTATATATTTTAATAAAGCCGTTAGGGAGTTAGAGCTACTTCAAATTTCGAGCTCTTAATGGTAAATGGTTGAGTTTATATTTTTCAAATATATTTTCCAGTTTAATTTTATATTTTATATTTTCCAATTTAATTAACATATCGAACTATTTTTATTACATATTGTGATGCTAAATTACTTAAACAAAATGTGTACCATAATTCATTTTTAGACAAATTCTTAGTTATTACTTTCCTTATATACATATTATAATGTATAGGGAAAGTATTGTGACGGGGTCGAAAATTCGAATTTGAGTTTTTGACGGGAGAGCACATTTCAAGCATCCCCGATCACGAATCGAAAATTTTTGAGGTGATGCCTCTCTTTCTCTCTCTCTGTGTGTGTATCTGTGTGTGTGTGTGTGTGAAAGTATGTGTGTGTGTCAGTGAACCTATGGAGACGATATCTCACGAATGGAGCGATTCAAATGAAATTTGGTACAAAAATTACAATCCATGAATACTGGAAGTCTATTGTTTTTAAACACAATCGAATGTTCAGAACCCCTAAATTTTCGAGTGAAATTTTGAAAAAATCATCAAAAAATCAAAATCTTTAATACAGTTACGCAAATGGACATTTCTTATGTAATTTTTCCTTAGAAACCGATTGACATAAACTTTAGAACGTTAGCATGAACCGTTCTCGAGACATTGCACATTTTCCCAATAAATTTATCCCAAAACTCCATAAATTAAAAAAAAAATATTAACTGTTGAGAAATATGTTCACTTTTCATTTATAATATCATGCGATAAATTTGGTTACATCATTCTCTTGGATCTAGCTCGTTCCATTCATGAGAAAAGATACTTTGAGTAACACTTTTATATTTGAACGCCAATAGTCATTTATCTGCTATAAGAATAACTTTTTTCTCCATCCATAACGCTTGGCGATATTTAGGCGACGAATTTGGCGGAATGTCGCCAACTTAGCGACTTTTTTAAATGTTGCCAAATTAACGAAAATATCGCCAAATGGATAAAAATGACACTACATCAATGAAAATGACGACTAATTGACGAAAATTTAATATCTTGGAAGGAATATAAGTATTTACTATAAGAATAACCTATTTTTTACTGTAAAAGTACTAAATTCATTGCGTTATATAAGGAAAGTCATGTGCTGCCCACAGCAGATTTTTTGTTATCAATTATAAAATTCATATTTGCAAAATAACATGACTAGAAACGTGGGTAAATTTTGACGACAATCGATTCAGCATTATGGGAAACCTTTGTGTGCAAAATTTTAGTTCAATTCTCTCAGTATTGAAATATAGACCCATATTCAAAACTTCATCATTTTGAAGCTGTTTGGGGACCATCCATCAATTGCCGGACGAAGCCATCCATCAATTGTAATGCGATGCAAAGTTTGGAGCCTTAGTATTTATGCAACGAATAATCCGATATTATTATTGTATTTGTGTCTATAATTTAAAATATAGTGACTCATTTGAAAGTCAATTTAACTCAGATGCATGCTTGTCTGTTTCTCGTATGAGTTTACATTTAATATTTTAATATTTAATTTCTAATTTTTAATATTTTTTATATAAAATAATATTAATGTAAGTCTAATACGATTAATATAATAGTGAAGTCTAAATTAACAACAATAAATCGTGAAATTGCAAATTAATCTAAATGCATACGTTTCTTCAATGTGAGGAATGTCCTTGAAGAATATGTAGGTAAAAATACAATTTGCTTACTTTGCACATTGCGTGGTTAATTGAGCACATATTTAGGATATCTCATTGAAAATAGAATATGCATTTTTTTTTGTTACTTACGATTTGTTAATTGAATTAGAAGTCATATCGATGACTGCGAAAACATTTTTTGCGTAAATTTCATATTCTGTAGCTATGTTCTGACGCAAGTTCTGACGCAAGTTCTGTATCCATGGTATGCGTCTGTCTGCTAGAAAAACTCAAGCCAATATTTAAAGAAGCATTATTGAATTTATAATTAAATCAGCCTAGGTAAAAATTAAAAACAATTTTCGGATGAGTCAAATAAAAGGCTAATAACTGTTCACCCAACTTCATGAGAAAAATAAAATTGTGGCCTCGAGAGGAAGCTAAATTTTTTTTTTCATTAAAGTTCGTTTAATATTAACGTATTGATGGTTAAAATATAATATACGCTGCCGCTAAAATTCATGGGATCTGGACTCCATAAGCATTTTGATAAGATGTTTCTGTAAAGGAAGGTCATATCATCGAAATATGGGGACGGATAACGAACGTTGTTTTTCGCGTATCTCCTGTATATATGGTTGGAATTGCACATAGATTGATATGTCACATAATGCCGACATGAGGAATCTTATATTGATATCAATCTAATGGTATGGCTATTTAAATTTTCGGAAATAATGAAAAACTAAATATAAAGACGACCGCTTATGCAAAACATGTATTTTTACTTCTATTAGACATCATTTCGAGTCTAATGATACTTTTATTTAAATGTAGTTAAATGAAAGTATCATTATATAACCCGCAGCGTACGACTGCAATGTCGCGCGGTTCTCGTATTTTTATGTAGCTGACTGAATAATAAGGGTCGGTTTATGTAAATCTCCATATTATCTTGATCTGTTCTATTTTTTACCTTTTTACGAATGAAATTGGAATTTCATATAGTAAGTTGCACTTTTTAGTTATTAATTTAGCAGTAACAAATACCCGTCGAATTACCTTTACGCTTTGCTAAAAATATTTCATTAAGTCGGGATTCATGCTTACTCTAAGAAAGTATAGCATTGATTTTGTCTTGGGTCATATAATAAAAAAATCTGATGTGGGCATCACATGACTTTCCTTATATAATGTAATGAATTTACTACTTTTACAGTAAAGTAAATAGGTTATTCTTATAGTAGATACTAATATTCTTTCCAAGATATTGAATTTTCGACAATAAGTCGTGATTTTCATTGATTTAGCATCATTTTTATCCATTTGACAAGATTTACGTTAATTTGGCAACATTTTAAAAAGTCGCCAAGTTGGCGACATTCCACCAAATTCGTCGCCAAAATCTCGCCAAGCGTTATGGACGAAGAAATAAGTTATTCTTATAGCAGATAAATGACTATTGGCGTTCAAATACAAAAGAATTACTCTAAGTATCTTTTTCATGAATGGAACGAGCTAGATCCACGAGAATGATGTCATCCAATTTATCGCATGGTATTACATATGAAAAGTGAACATGTTTCTCAATAGGAAATATTTTTTTTTTATTTTATATGACTTTTGGATAATTTTTATGAAAAATGTGCAATATCTCGAGAACGGTTCATGTTAGCGTTCTGAAATTTACGTCAATCGTTTTCTAATGAAAAATTACATAAGAAATGTGTATTTGCGTAACTTTATTAGTGGTTTTGATTTTTTGATGCTTTTTTCAAAATTTCATTCGAAAATTTTGGGGGTTCCGAATATTCGATTGCGTATAAAAACAATAGGCTTCCAGTGTTTACGGATTGTGATTCTTGTACCAAATTTGGTTTAAATCAGTCCATTCGTTCATCAGTTATCGTCTCCACAGACCCACTGACACACACACACACACACGCACACACACACACACACATACTTTCACACACACACACATACGCGCACACACACACATACTTTCACACACACACACACACACACACACACACACACACACACACGCACACACACACACACAGACATCACTTCAAAAATGTTTGATTCGTGATCAGGGATGCTTGAAACGTGCTCTCCCGTCGAAAACTCGAATTCGAATTTTCGACCTCTTCACAATACTTTACTTATACATTATGTATATAAGGAAAGTAAAAATCTAATTTGTGTTGTTATATTCTTGCAATATCGGGATATTTTAATTTGTAGGGAGAATCGTCTGTTGGGCTTATGATATAGTATACAATCTTCAAGATTGAGCAAATATAACTAGGAACCCGTACATCTTTCTATGCATATAAATTTTGTATTTTTATATACTTGAAAACTATCAGGAATTAGGAAGTTGTCTTTAAGAACAAATTCCGAATATATTGTCTATATACTACTATTTCCTTTCTTTTATCTTTTTTTAATTTATGCCAGCCATAAAGCTAATGATTTCACCCACGGGGAATTTGAACTGGGAAATGTGATTAAAACTTTGCTTTGATTAAAATACCCTTTTCAAGAAAAGTCTTTGAAAGCCGCTTGCAATGTCAACTGAGAGTAGAATTATTGATTTTCCAGAAACAATGCTTTTAAATGATTGAAGTCCCAGTCGCCAGAAATAGAAGTACATTTTCGTGTAAGGTGCTGATCTTAAGCGATAACAGAAATAACGAGCTTTGTTTATATATGGGCTTGAAGATTTTTTTTATATGCGTGGACTTGAAATTTATTTCAAACTTGTGTTTCTCTAAAGATGAAAATATATAACGGTTATAATTTTTTATTGAAATATCTGATGTTAATTAAACTAACATCAGGTATTTCAACCTACTAGTTTTTGCATGACTTTCACATGTGTTTTATAATATTGTTTAGAAAAATTATTATTTTCCTCCAAATTGAGATTATGATGGAAAAATACGTTTTAAGACATCCTGTTTACATTTAAATACATTAGATACGATATTGGTCTGTAGAATAGAGGAAAACAGACAAAATAAGAAGAAAAATGGAGAAGGCGAAGAAAAAGAGCGTGAAGGAGAAGAAAAAGAGCGTGAAGGAGAAGAAAAAGAGCGAGAAGGAGAAGATAAAAAAGAGTGAGAAACAGATAAAGAGCGAGAAGAAGAGGGAAAAAGAGAAGGAGAGAGGGGAGCAAGTAAAGGAGCGAGGTATAGATAGATAGATAGAAAGATGTATTTGGGGAATGAAAACTCAAAAACGAATATTTTACCACAGTGAAATTTTAATTAGGGATACATAATGTATCCCTACTTACTCCCCTGTTGAGTAGGGATACATAATGTAAAAAAATGTGCTACTATTTTATTTTATGTTTACATAGATTTTTTATGTAAACATAACATTTTTTAAAGATTACGTGATTCAAAATTTAAAATTATGATAACATTCTTATTTGGAAACAATACAAATTTTTGAATCAATATTTGTAGTATGGTACATGCGGGATAAATATACTTTGAATTGCTCTATAAATGTATAGATCTAAAGATGAATAGTAGTATTATCGTATATCTATCATATACATATAATAATACATCGGATTTAAAAATCTATTATGAACTTGGAAAAATTAAGAAAAAAAGTTTAAAAGAATAAGGTGCCATGGAATGCTGATAAATTGATACGACATTTTTATATTTGGATAGTGAGACAAATAGGAGTTATAAATATGGGATATGAATGTATGCCAAAGTCGAGTAAACTCACATCTTAAATAGTTAACATGGAATGCTTGAATAATGAAATATGAAATGCTTGAATAGTGAACATGGAATGCTTGAATAGTGAAACATGGAATGTTTGAATAGTGAAACATGGAATGCTTAAATAGTGAAACATGGAATGCTTGAATAGAGAAACATGGAATGCTTAAATAGTGAAACACGGAATGCTTGAATAGTGAAACACGAAATGCTTGAATAGTGAGACATGGAGTGCTTGAATAGTGAAACATGGAATGCTTGAATTTGTAATATAGAAAGAAATGAAGTTTAGAATTTCAACCAAAAAATAGCAAAAATAAAATGTATAGGAGTATACACTATTTATTGTTTTTAAATTCTAATTTACATTAAATTTTAAAGGGAAGTTTTATAGTATCGAAGAAATATCAGTAAAATCGTTGGTTTGTTTCTAAAATGTTTGTTTTAAAAAAGCACGTGAAAGATACATTTTATTCAGAAATATTCACAAGTGACGTACAGCTCAAAATTTGAAAAAATGGTACTTTTCAGAAGAGAAAATTTAAAATTCGATTTCGGTTTTCAATTATTTAATGTTTAAAGAAAATTTTGAGAATTTTCACATCAAACTGTTCGTAGCGATCGGAAAATTAATCGCAGAGTTTTAATCTTTACACTATCGTAAAGCACGTAAAATACGCTTTTCAAGAAACTGTGATAGGTATGTAACTCGCCTTTTCGATTTTTCTACGAATTTTAAAAGAGTTTAAAATTTGTAATTTTTGGCGTGCTTAGAAAAATTTCATTTTAATATTTTGGTATCGTCCATACTATTATTCCACAAATCGATAATTGGATAAGCATAAAAATGGAGGAGTTTTTCCGCCGTTAAAAAAAACAAAAAGATCAATCATGCTTAAAGCATTGATTATGAAACACTTTCCAACTTCAATGCAATTTTATTTAAACAAGTCTAAAATGCAATACATTCCTCGGTAATATTTTGAAACTTATCACAATACTGCATTAATTTATTATATTTGAAAACTTAAACCTTCATCGAAAAAAATGAACTTCATTCAAATGACGGCATTGAAATATAAATTGCCTGGTTTAAACATCTTTAAAATGTTATACATTCCTCGGTAATAGTTTTAGAATTATCATAATACTACGATAATTTATTATATTTGAAAACTTCATCGAAAACAACTGAAATTAATTCAAATGACGTCATAGAAAAAATAACACGCCTGGATCTCTCTATAAAAACAGGATTTCATTCATAACTTTCTCCCATTCATTTCATTCACCACAATACTATAATAATTTATTTTATTTAAACATTTTACTTAAGACCATGGAGCTACAAATAATTAAACTCCATGCTTAAAACTTCATCAAAAAAAATCGTCCTTCTCTTTATAAAATCAATTAATATTTCATTCATATCAGCCATGCAGACTCCATGGACTAAATTATTTTGAGTTAAAAAAATACAGGAATTCTAATACAACTCATTCTACATATTTTGCTGTTTACATTTTACATAGGTGAAAAATAGGCTTAGTTGTAGAAATAATCAAATTTAGATGAGCATTTAAACTCAAATATATTGTCATTGCGTTGTTTCAGTATGAAAATGCACAGAATTTAAGCAAAATAAAGTAGTTTTAGGACGGATACAACACTCAATATGAATTAAAAAGAACTTAAAAAAATCACGATTTTGAAACAAGATGGATGCCATATATCATTTTGAAGTGGGTCATGTGATCGTTTCATATCATGGTCACGTGATCGTTTCATATAAGAGGTGTAATTATTATTTTAATTTTAATTTAAAAAACTGCTGAATATATTTCTCTGAATTTTTTTTTTATATTTTATGGAACAATTTGACTATTACCTAAAATTTTCGAAGCAATTTGTGAATTTTAAATCCGCTTAAAAAATGTTTGAAAAATTAGGTCCCATAGGGCTCAATGTATTTCATTTTTTCAACCCGGGTTCAATCCAAAACTAATTGGGGGATATTATTCATTTATATTCCCATAGGTCCTACAGACCGTCTGAACAACATACTAAAATTTCATTTTGATTAAGTCATTTTTACGGCAGTTATCGTGCTAACGGACAGACAGACAGACAGACAGAATGAACAAAGTCATAAACACTTTTCAACTTTGTTGTAAAGTGTTAATAAAAACTAGCAAAAAGTCGGGCTGTGTATGGATTGAGCCTATGAAGTAAGTATGCGAGCTGTTAAAGATTTCAAATTAAAACTTAATTTAATAAATAATTACGAAATTAGAAATATAAAACATTAATTTCGATACTTGAGAATCCTAAAACAAAAGAACATAAAATTTTTAGAATTTGAGTATTAATTTAAGCAAAGTAGAATACAGGATTGCAATGAAATCAAAGGAACATTTAAATCGCAAAACCGTATTTAATATACAGGAGCACGTTTAAATCACAATGCATGCAAGTGCACACGCTTTGACTTAACAGTTTAACTGTTGTTATTACTTGCTATTTCATTTATACGAAATGTAGTGAGCATGCGCGGTTTAAAAATGGACGTTTCACTCTGTTACAGTTCGTTTTTAACAATTTACAACAAAATTGAAAAGTGTATATGACTTTGTTCATTCTGTCTGTCTCTCTGTAAGTTAGCACGATAACTGCCGTAAAAATGACTTAATCAAAATGAAATTTCAGTATGTTGTTCAGACGGTCTGTAGGACGTATGGGAATATAAATGAATAATATCACCCAATTAGTTTTGGATTGAACCCGGGTTGAAAAAATGAAATACAGTGAGCCCTATGGGACCTAATTTTTCAAACAGTTTGTAAGCGGATTTAAAATTCACAAATTGCTTCGAAAATTTTAGGTAATATTCAAATTGTTCCATAAAATATATAAAAAAAAATTCAGCGAAATATATTCAGTAGTTTTTTAAATAAAAATTGAAATAATAATAACACCTCTTATATGAAGCGATCACGTGACCATGATATGAAAAGATCACGTGACCCCCTTCAAAATGATATATGGCATCCATCTTGTCTCAAAATCGTGATTTTTGTTCTTTTTAATTCATATTGATTGCTGTATCCGTCCTAAAACCATTTTATTTTGCTTAAATTCTGTGAATCAATATACTGAAACAACGCAATTACAATATATTTGAGTTTAAATGCTCATCTAAATTTGATTATTTCTATAACGAAGCCTATTTTTCACCTATGTAAAATGTAAACAGCAAAATATGTAGAATGAGTTGTATTAGAATTGTTGTATTTCTTTAACACAAAATCATTTAGTTCATGGAGTCTCCGTAGCTGATATGAATGAAATATTCACTGATTTGATAAAGAGAAGGACGATTTTTTTTCGATGAAATTTTACGCATAGAGTTTAATTACTTGTAGTTACATGGTCTTAATTTTTAAATAAAATAAATTATTATAGTATTGTGATGAATGACATGAATGGGAAATTATTTATAAATGAAATGCTGCTTTTATAGAGAGAGCCAGGCGTGTTATTTTTCTATGACGTCATTTGAATGAATTTCAGTTGTTTTCGATGAAGTTTTTAAATATAATAAATTATCGTAGTATTATGATAATTCTAAAATTATTTCCAAAGAATGTATCACATTTTAGAGATGTTTAAACCAGTCAATTTTTATTTCAATGCCGTCATTTGAATGAAGTTCATTTTTTTCGATGAAGGTTTAAGTTTTCAAATATAAAAAATTAATGTAGTATTGCGATGAGTTTTAATATATTACCGAGGAATTTCTTGCATTTTAGACATGTTTAAATAAAATTGCATTGAAGTTGGAAAGTGTTTCATAATCAATGCTTTAAGCATGATTGATCTTTCTTGTTATAATTGAAATTGTAATTCTGCAGACCTGTGTGAAATTTTACGTATTTGTGCACATTTTCATCTTCCTACCTATTACGTTCTCGAGTAAAGAGGATCACAAAATTCAAGCAAATATTGAAGTAACTGTTCGAGTTTTGTCAGGAATAGAGAATGCACTGCGCTTTGCTCGCCCATAATGATAACAGTTTTTTTTATTAGAAAACAATAAAAGTTTCCGAAATAATATTTGTAGAATAGAAACGCGGGGAAAAATAATTTGAATTACTCTATGGGCGTAAAGCGTATTAAATGAATACTATTATTATCTACAGATACATCCTATATATATAAAAATCTGATGTGGGCAAGACATGACTTTCCTTATATAATGTAATGAATTTACTACTTTTACAGTAAAACGAAAAGGATTTTCTTATAGTAGATACTAATATTCTTTCCAAGATATTGAATTTTCGACAATTAGTCGTCATTTTCATGGATATAGCGTCATTTGTATTCATTTGGCGAGATTTTCGTTAATTTGGCAACATTTTAAAAAGTCGCCAAGTTGGCGACATTCCGCCAAATTCGTCGCCAAAATCTCGCCAAGTGTTATGCACAAAGAAATAAGTTATTCTTACAGCAGATAAATGACTTTTGGCGTTCAAATACAAAAGTGTTCCTCAAAGTATCTTTTTTCATGAATGGAACGAGCTAGTTCCACGTGAATGATGTCACCAAATTTATCGCATGGTATTAAATATGAAAAGTGAACATGTTTCTCAATAGGAAATATTTTTTTTTATTTTATATGACTTTTTGATATTTTTTTTGAAAAATGTACAATATCTCGAGAATGGTTCATGGTTCATGTTAGCGATCTAAAATTTATGTCAATCGTTTTCTAATAAAAAATTACATAAGAAATGTCTATTTGCGTAACTTTATTCGTGGTTTTTGATTTTTTGACGATTTTTTCAAAATTTCATTCGAAAATTTAGGGGGGTTCTGAACATTCGATTTAAATCGCAAAACCGTATTTAATATACAGGAGCACGTTTAAATCACAATGCATGCAAGTGCACAAGCTTTGACGATAACGATAAGTGCACACGCTTTGACGCTGTGGTGACGATAACTGACGAACGAATGGACCGATTCGAACGAAATTTGTTACAAAAATCACAATCTGTAAACACTGGAAGCCTATTGTTTTTATACGCAATCGAATGTTCAGAACCCCCCCCCTAAATTCTCGAGTGAAATTTTGAAAAAAATCGTCAAAAAATCAAAACCGCTAATAAAGTTACGCAAATAGACATTTCTTATGAATTTTTTTATTAGAAAACGATTGACATAAATTTTAGAACGCTAACATGAACCGTTCTCGAAATATTGCACATTTTTCAAAAAAATTATCAAAAAGTTATATAAAATGAAACAAAAATATATCCTATTGAGAAACATGTTCACTTTTCAAATGTAATACCATGCGATAAATTGGGTGACATCATTCTCGTGGATAGCTCATTCCATTCATGAAAAAAGATACTCTGAGTAATACTTTTGTATTTGAACGCCAATAGTCATTTATTTGCTGTAAGAATAACTTATTTCTCCGCCCATAACGCTTGGCGAGATTTTGGCGACGAATTCGGTGGAATGTCGCCAACTTGGTGACATTCTTATTGTTGCCAAATTAACAAAAATCTTGCCAAATTGATAAAAATGACGCTAAATCAATGAAAATGACGACTAATTGAAGGAAATTTAATATCTTGGAAAGAATATAAGTATCTACTATAAGAATAACATTTTTTTAAACTCTAAAAGTAGTAAATTCATTGAATTATACAAGGAAAGTCATGTGTTGCAATCATCAGATTTTTTTTTAAATTCTAAAGCTAAAATTACTACATTAAAGCTTAAAGACACGTTTCAGGAGTATGTAGAAAAAGAAGTAAAATCGTTGGTTTGTGTGGCACAATTATGGAAAAATAGTGTAAAGATCGCATATAAAATAATTCACTGTTGTGTTGCAATAACCCACCAAATTTACCCAAGTACGAGCTAAATTACTTTAGCTACAAATAAATACATTGATCATTAAATGCACAATTTATCTTTTAAATTATACTTATTTTATGTGCACTCAATTTTTATTCCATACTTTATTATTATAACCCTTCATAATTAATCAATATACAGCATTTGTTGATTTAAATTCTTAATTTTTTTAGAAAAGGTTTAGGAAAAACTTAGGAGGTTAATGTGCGACCATGATTAAATCTGAACAGTGAAAATGCTTTAAGCTCGTCCGTATGCCATAATATAATAGTACGTATATGTATCTTGTTTGTCGCAGTAACGCTAAATCAATGCAATCAATGCAGAGGGCTCGGCTTGGGGAAGTTGATGTGCAAGTAAGTATTTATTTACTCTCCCATATTTAGAAGATTCTCTTTTTCGTCTTACACCACCATTTATACTGCTGTCATCCTTTATCGACTACATCACTCCACTTCCATTCACCGAACTATTTTATTCTTTTTTCTGATATCATCTCACTCTCTTTTTGCTAGATAATCGCATCTCTTCCATGATCCAGGAAAACACGCCTTCCCTGACTTTCACTGGTCTTTCTTTTCTCTGACTGTAATTGGCCTAACATTTATGAGATGTTGGGGTGCATCCTGATTGAATTCTATGCAGCGTGTGTTTGTCTTAATCGAAAGCACGCTTACGTCCAATGTCGCCATCGTGATTTTTTCCAGCTGCTGATGTCATGGATTTATGGGTCGTAAACTTCTCCGAGTAAAACTGTAAACTCTGGTTTACTCGTCTGAGTTCTTTGTTCACAGACTTAAAATGACCTAAATAGTCTCATAGTTTGTTTAAAAAAAACACGTAAAAGACACAAATATTCATAACGAACACCATAACACTTTTAGCATTCGCCACGCAAGTTAAACAGATGTAAAGCGTCAATGCGCATACAACAAAATTATTCAATGATCGAAGAGTTGCTTTTGGGATCTTTGTATTTCTTCCAATTTAATGCTTCCTTTGTATCTCTACCAAAGCTATGATTAATATGAATCAAATGTAAAGAAAAAAGTGCAAATTCAATTGTAAATTATTTATGAGTTATACATAATTTTCATAGTAAAATTTACTTTCGTAAGTTTTAAAATAAGAGCTTTTTACAGCACACACTCACGTAGATGGCTACCGGTCCAAACATGTTCGATACATGTTCAGATCTCAAAATGTGTATTTCCATAAAAGCCTGGATTTTAATATTTTCGGGTAACTAATACTTTCTCGATACAATTGCATAAGGAAGTAAAAATAGGTGAATACCTTTTATAAAAGTCATATTAACGTTGATTTTCATTTCTTCTTCATAGCCTCTTAAGAACTGATCATTTAGGGAACTAAGGGACTTTTGTTTTGCGCCTTTCAAACTCGAAGTATTGCTAAAAATAGATTTCCCCCGATAAAATCGCTCATTGTGGGAAAAAGCGAGCAAAAAAAGGGAAAATTGATCTCGATGAAACAATGATGGAATGTTTTTGTGAGAATAGCAGAAGTAGATTTCTGTGTAAAAGAATAATGTTAATCCAACTTGCGCAGTGTTTCTTTATTTGGTGTCGATAAAGTTATAAAAATTGATGTTATATGTTATAAACTTATATATGAGTTTAAAGAAGATAGATTATCGTTGAATTTACAGTTTAGAATAAATAGAACATAAATTTCCTTTGCGTATTTGTATCTTTTGTTGCTTTGTCGATACACTCTATCAGTTGTATATCTAGAATGTTTGACCTCAGGACTCAATATTCTAGTTGGCTCCTCGATGATATCAGGTGTTTTCGAATTCAGCTGCTTCAGTTATAGTTGTTGCATAATGGTACCACCCTTATTTATTCAGTTATGACTTTAGACACACACAGAGACATTGTTCTAAATGTTTTCGCATTATATAGGGTTCATTGCATCACATAGGGGAAGTCATCTGCTGCCCAGAACAGATTTTTTATTTAATGTTTAAACGGAATGTTGAGAATTTTCACACCAAACAGTTACTACCGCGCTGAAAACACAGGTTCTCGTTAGATCACCGAAGTCAAGAAGCATCGGCCGCGGTTAGTACTTGGGTGGGTGACCACCTGGGAACACCGCGTGCTGTTGGCATATTTCGGGTGCGGTAGACCGGTGGTTTGAGCGCTGGATTTGCACGCTGCCTCAACTGCCGCCGTGTTCATGCGGAGTACGATCACGTTAAACATGTGGGTCCGTAAGTCCTTCCGAGAGGTTGGTGGTAGGGGAAGGAGGGTACGGTTCCTGTGGATGCCTCCCCCACTGGGTTCCGGTCTAAATTGGGTGGCACTTCCCGGCCGTCCAAACGGTTACCTTACACCTTTCTGGTAGGTCGGACGGTCTGGGTCTCAACAACAACACCAAGCAGTTAGTAGATATCGTAACAATTATCGCAGAAAATTATGTTTACATTATTATAAAGCCCCAAACACAAGTTGTTTTCATTAAATTTTGATAGGTATCTGTAATGCTTTTTTTATTTTTGGCAAATTAAAAACAAAAAATTGAAATTTATATTCTTTGGCGTACTAAAATTCATTTTTCTATCCTGGCGTCGTTCAAATTTTAATTCCACAATTATGTAATTTGACAAGCATAGAAATAAAGGATTTTTTCTGTTGCTAAAAAATACATAATTATTTTTCTTGCAGTATTTTTAGATTTTTTAGAATTTTTTCGATTTGAAGTGCCTAGTTGAAAAATAAAAGCGCGGTACATAGTGACATAACTAGTATTAAACGCGGTTAATTAGTGCTTAAGGGCCAAAGAGACATAGAGGTTTAATTAGTGCTTAAGGGCCCAAGAGACACAGATGCTTAATTAGTGCTTAAGGGTCCAAGCGACATAGAGGCTTAATTAGTGCTTAAGGGCCCAAGAGACATAGAGGCTTAAAGCGATTTGTGACATTTGCGGCGTTCATAGCAAAGGATGTTTTCTTAAATTTCATTTAAAAAAAATTCTGATGTGCGCAGCACATGACTTTTCATATATAATGCAATGGATTTACTACTTTTACATTAAAAACAAATAGGTTATTCTTATAGTAGATTCGTCAATTAGTCGTCATTTTTATCCATTTGGCTAGATTTTCGTTAATTTGAAAACATTTAAAAAAGTTATCAAGTTGGCGATATTTCGTCAAATTCGTCGCCAAAATTTTGCCAAGCGTTATGGATGGAGAAATAAGTTATTCTTATAGCAGGACTATTGGCGTTCAAATGCAAAAGTATTACTCAAAGTATTTTTTCTCATGAATGGAACGAGCTAGATCAACGAGAATGATGTCACCAAATTTATGGAATGATATTACATATGAAAAGTGAACATGTTTCTCAACAGTTTATATTTTTTTTAATTTATGGGATATTCTGATAAATTTATTTGAAAAATGCGAATTTTCGACCCTGTCACAATACTTTCCTTATACCTTATACTATATACATAAGGAAAGTAATAAAAGTGTTTATTGTTATTATAATAATTATATACGCATTAAGTTATTTATGACGAAAAAAACTGATTTTTATGATAAATATGAAAGCAATTTTACACAAAATATCCAAGGCCAACGACCGTACCGTGCTGAAAACACCGGTTCTCGTTAGATCACCGAAGTCAGGCAGCATCGGGCGCGGTTAGTACTTGGGTGGGTGACCACCTGGGAACACCGCGTGTTGTTGGCTCTTTTCGGGCGCGGCAGCCCAGTGGTTAGCGCGCGATTCTCGCCGCTACCAGAACTGCCGCCGTGTTCATGCGGAGTACGATCACGTTAAACATGTGGGTCCGTAAGTCCTTCCGAGAGGTTGGTGGTAGGGGAAGGAGGGTACGGTCCCTGTGGATGCCTCCCCCACTGGGTTCCGGTCTAAATTGGGTGGCACTTCCCGGCCGTCCAAACAGTTACCTTACACCTTTCTGGTAGGTCGGACGGTCTGGGTCTCAACAACAACAACACAAAATATCCATAACTATAAATAAAATATTTTTCAGAGTTTAAAAACGCAGGGCTCTAGCAGGAGCCAGGGCGTGCACTTGCGTTTAACGATGGTTTTACTTAGCAATTGTGCAAATGATCTAAGGCTCTAACGACTTTTATTGTAAGAAGTAAATAGATTCTCAAACTATTTTTTACGTATTAGAAAATGATTTTCATTCAATTACCTATAGCTGACAAAATTTGATGTAAAACTAGTGGAGTTTAAAAAAGAAGATAAAAGGAAAATAATTTGCAAAAAATACTAAAAATTTAAAATTTTGTCACTTATGAAAATTGCCTCTTAATATAAACTTCTGTTTGAAAAAATTGCAACACCATGAAGGAGTCATCAGAATTGAATGAAATTTTTTCCAGAAACGACTTGTATTGACACAAATAAACGATTAAATTTACAAAGCAAAATAAAACAATATTACATGTCGAAAATCAGTATTTGGCGAAGCCACCACGCGCTGTAATAAGTGCTTCTATACGACGTGGCATCGAATCAAACAGATTTCGAATTTGTACCCGAGGAAGAGCATTCTAGATTGCTTCCATTTGAACCCGAAGTTCAGCTGTATTAGCTACGGGATTAGCGTCACGAGCGGCACGAAAACCCAGATAGTTTCAATAGGCGACATATCCGTTGAATGAGCAGGCCAAGGAAGAAGCTGTCTGTATTTGTTGTGCTGAAAAGAAGCTTTGAACATTCCTAGCAACACGTGGACGGGCATTGTCCTGTTAAAATTCAGCTCCAGGAATGAGTTGAAGGAAGGAGACGACTTCGGGCTCCAGAACTTCTGTGATGTACCGGTTGCTGTTGAGATTACCCACACTTCTTAGCAGCTGAGATCGTTCAAGATACCCAATGGCGCCCAAACCATCACGCTTAGCGTTCGTCCAGTATGACGCTGGATAAAGCACTCCGGAAGGACGTTTACCACTGGCAGACCACCATAGACTATTTTCAACGTCCCGCTACAACTCTCTAATTATACGGCTAAAACAGAAGTTCAGAGGGCACTGCTTAACCCATGCAAGTCTGGTGACTCTGAAATTCTAATCATTTGCATAACACACCCTAACTTACATTTGCTGTAAGTTTCAGCTCAATCGCGTGATTCCTTCATGGTGCTACAGTTTTTACAAACATGAGTATAAAAGCATTTTTTTTTAAATATTTTTATTTTGAGGGTCTAAAACTAAAATTCTGGTACCCAAAATTTCAGTTTTCTTTAAACTAAAATATTAGGGTCCCTTTTACATATTTTTCTAAAGGAACTAAAATTCCTAGTTACGACGATGGCGATGCGAACCAATTTGGATGCAACGGGATGCGGTGATACACGGTTGAGTGATACACGGTTAGTGATACTCGGTTGCGTAGAGAGCGGGTACAAAGTACACACACATGACAGTAAAACTTTTTATCATAGTTTTTTTATGCAAATGCGGTTTATAATGTGAATTTTCGTTTGCAAATTCCGTTCATTCATCAGATTTTCCGTCCTTGCCGAGCATCAACAATGTATGTAAATGATTTAAATTTGAATGCGGTCTTCTTATGCCAGACTCGCGCCCCCGCCCTTTTATAAAACAGTCACGGATACACTCTAGTTTCTAGTATATTTCTTGAAAACGTTGCAAAGTGATGCGGCAAAGAATTTTAAGCACATAGATATGAATATTCATTACGTAAATTAAGTAGTCACACGCACTGTTTGTACCTCGACTTAATGGCATTGAAATACTACTGTAATATTATAATAGTATAACCCTTTTTGAAGGAAAGATTGGGAAAATAAAATGATGTAAATAATGTTGGTTGGCAGAATGAATTGGCTGAGTAAGTTATCAACTGGTTTTACTGGTAAAACAGGGCCTTTTATCTCAGTGTAAATACGACAAAGCATTAATACAAACAAGAGCAAACACGAGTTTGTCAAAAAATAGTTGTATCGAGTAACATAGCCACCTTTATCTAAAGCTGGCTATGTGTTGGTTTAGGTAAATGATAATGGTTTAGATAAAGGTCGCTATGCGTTAGTTTAGATAAAGGTGGCTATGCGTTGGTTAAGATAAAGGTGGCTATGCGTTGGTTTAGATAAAGGTGGTTATGCGTTGGTTTAGATAAAGGATAATGGTTTAGATAAAGGTGGCTATGCGTTGATTTAGATAAAGGATAATGGTCTAGATAAAGGCTGCTATGTGCGTAATCTAGAACAGTAATTATTGCCAAAGTAAAATATGAAAAACGAAAGGCAAAACCAAGGAGGAAAGAGAAAGAACAGTAGGAGGATTCTAAACACATTTTCAGTGAAAAATTCTGATGTGGGCAGCCAGGACTTTACTTAAATAATAAAAGTACACTACTGCCTCACTGAGAAATAATGATTGACACAAAATCCCTAGCACAATATCTTTAACGTTGAGAAGTACACTGTAATTGGGCGTTTTTTGGATGTTAACATGTAACTTTATTTTGAAGTATTAAATTAACTTATATTTCGTGCAAATATAAGTTGGCAATTGAAAATATTTCTAACATCTTCTGAGCAATATATTCCATTATATTAAAACATGTTAAATAATAATTCATGAATTTGACATCATTTTCGTTACATTATAATGTCATGTTTACCAATCTGTGAAAATTTTCGGCAATTTTTCACCACATGAAAAAAATCGCCAATTTGACGCTATCTTGCCAAATTAGTAACTAATCTCGTCAAATGTATAGCCAAGTGCCCAATATTTGATGATACTTACAACTGTTCATTTTTATGTAATTAATAAATGCATCTAAAGATGCATTTACTTGGAAACGTGAAGAATCTCAAGTATATCGTGCAATATCAAAAGTTCAAGCTACTATTCTAAAGTTTGTGTCATTAGTTTTAGTATAAAAAAGTAAGTATAAAATTATTAATTGTTTAACATTACTGGATGTCTTGATTTTTTATAATTTAAAAAAAAATATTCTGAAATTTGGGGGCATTCCACGCGTTTGACCGCGTTTAAATCAATATTGTTCCTGTGTTCACGGATCGTAATAATTGTACAAAATTAAGGTCAAAACGTGATTGATGAAATCCCTTATCATAATGTAAAGTCAATCATTAAATCGATTTTTGAGAATAATTTGGAAAAAGAGCTTTCAGAAAGGAATTCCCACAAACCCTGGTGGAAAAACATTTCAAATCTTTCTGACTGGCCTAGGAAGAAAGCCGTAGCAGAATTCAGTCTCGCTACTGTCCATGACTGCCTTGCCGGGCATTTACATCGTATAAATATACTTGACGACCCTTGTTGCATGCTCTGCAGCCTTCGGGAACCCATGGACTATTTTCACCTGCAACGCTGTCCTGCGCTCTCCGCTGCACCTATGTGAGAACGCTACTAGGAAGCAAGGGACCGAATAGGTCCATAGACTTTCTTCTGTTGCATTTTGTTACTGTTCTCTTGTTCTGTTGTTTGGCTTCAGCTTGTCTTTTGTACCTGCCATTGGAAATAATACTAAAAAAAAGTTCAAAATGTTCCTTTCGTTTTCATGATATCGAATTCAAACGCGCACATACACAGAGTTAGAGAAAGACATCACCTCAAAAACGTTCGATTCGAGTCTAGGGATGCTTAAATCTCTTCCATGGAAAAATCAAATTCAAATTTTTTGTCACTTTTCCTTACATTATACTATACAGGGTGTTCCAAAGAGATTGAAATGCGCTTTAATTCTTTACCTGTTAGAGATAAGAGGGCAATGTAAATTGCAAAAATGTTGAAAGTAGGTATGAAATAAGACTACGTTAATTAAATAGTCCTTCCATTAGTTTTCAAAAAGTTACACTTTGTAAATTTTTATACGATCCTTTTAGACAAATTTGGTCAATCAGAAAATTTTTATTTTTAATGCAACAAGATCATTAAAAAAAAACAGCATTTCTGTATCTTTAAAATTGAGCGAATTATGTTTAATCGAAAATTGAACATTGTGAATGGGGACCTTATATCAAATTAGAAATATAAATTTGTGACACATCACAGAAAAGATAAAACTGGATGATAATACATAGGATTCACCAACCGCGTAGTGAGTAACATTGCTTTATATGATCTTTCTCTGTGTAATGCTTTATTTAGATGCATTTGTGTTAAAAAATGTTACACATATTAACGTATTTTTTGATCTAATCAATTTCCATCGTCAATTTGTTTACGATCCCTATTTTCACTGATGAAACAGCTTTTCACATGGTACGGAAAAGAGGCATAAGTCAGATTTTTTCCGTTATCATAATTCGGTTGATTTTAAATATACATATATGCGGTTTTTAACACTTTACAACAAAGTTGAATGTTTATGAATGTTCATTCATTCTGTCTGTCTGTCCGTTAGCACGGTAACTGCCGTAAAAATGACTTAATCAAAATGAAATTTTAGTATGTTGTTCAGACGGTCTGTAGGACCTATGGGAATATAAATGAATAATATCACCCAATTAGTCTTGGATTGAACCCGGGTTGAAAAAATGAAATACATTGATCCCTATGGGACCTAATTTTTCAAACATTTTTTAAGCGGATTTAAAATTCACAAATTGCTTCGAAAATTTTAGGTAATATTCAAATTGTTCCATAAAATATATAAAAAAAATCAGCGAAATATATTCAGTAGTTTTTTAAATAAAAAATAAAATAATAATTACACCTTATATGAAGCGATCACGTGACCATGATATGAAAAGATCACATGACCCACTTCAAAATGATATATGGCATCCATCTTGTCTCAAAATCGTGATTTTTTAAGTACTTTTTAATTCATATGAATGAACTGCTGTTTTTATAGAGAGATCCAGGCGTGTTATTTTTTCTATGACGTCATTTGAATGAATTTCAGTTGTTTTCGATGAAGTTTTCAAATATAATAAATTATCGTAGCATTATGATAGTTTTAAAAATATTACCGAGGAATATATCGCATTTTAGAGATGTTTAAACCAGGCAATTTATACTTCAATGCCGTCATTTGAATGAAGTTCATTTTTTTCGATGAAGGTTTAAGTTTTCAAATATAATAAATTACTGTAGTATTGTGATAAGTTTTAAAATATTACCGAGGAATGTGTTGCATTTTAGACTTGTTTAAATAAAATTGCATTGAAGTTGGAAAGTGTTTCATAATCAATGCTTTAAGCATGATTCATCTTTCTTGTTTTTTAATAATCTTGTTGCATTATAAATAAAAATTTTCTGATTAACCAAATTTGTCTAAGGGGTCGTATAAAAATTTAAAATGTGTAACTTTTTGAAAATTAATGGGAGGACTATTTCATTAATGTAGTCTTATTTCCTACTTTACTTTCAACATTTTTGTAATTTTTACATTGCCCACTTATCTCCAACAGGTAAAGAATTAAAGCGCATTTCAATCTTTTTGGGACACCCTATATATGTAGGGAAAGTAAAAAATAATGAACTAAGTGACTTATGAGGAAAATTAGGGGAAAAACCAGTTTTGGCATATATGTATATAGCAAATTAATTTAAAAAATTCTGTTCACAAATTATTGCAAAAAGACGTGTGGCAAAGTGAAGAAAGAAACAATCGGTTTGCAAAGTAAAATGAGGTACTTTATCAAAGTACTAGTAATAAATCATCCGAATAATAAATCAGTATAAATTATCCGATGAACATCGAATTGAGAATATAATTGAAGGTAAACAACCGGTTTTGAAAAGCGACATGAGTAAATTCATGAAATAGTTAATTGAATTTAGCTGATGAATTTGCTCATGTATATTCCGAAACCGGTTCATCACTTAATTTGCATCACAGGGCACTTAATTCATAGTTTTGTTTGCATAGAATGTGCTTTGAACCCTTCTACTACTGTTCTTTATTTTCTCTCACTCTCTGTATCGCGTTCCCATTGCAGATATGTACATCCATGGGCCTGTTTCGACACTTTTCGGTGCTCTTTAGTATGGAATAGCCGATACGTCCAATAATTTGAGGATCATATCCCTCCACGATCCCACTGTATTCCGAAGAAATAGTATATGGAGAAATGGGAAACAAAATGTTTGGTTGCCCCCCCCCCCCCTCTGACCACCCAGAAAATTTTCTAGCGACGCAACTGAATGACAGTAGGTACTGCTTGCTGCAATCGTTTTACAGATTACATATCATACAAGTTTTCAATTTATACAATTAAGCATACATTTTTAGCTATAACATTTCTCTTTTTGCGCGTTCTGTCATTAAGGACAACTTTAACAAGGATAGATATAGCCATAATTCCAAATAAATGACGCCTTTCATTTAAGACAAATTTAACATGAATTGATATATCCATAATTCCAAAGAAATGCCGCCTTTCACTCAGGAATTTACAAGGAAAACTATACCGTCTTTACGTTCAATGATAGAAAAACCATGAAATCCTATTACACGTAGGTTGTCAAGACACTTTGAGCCAAGGATGGAATCATTGTTACTTAAATCCCTATTTGAAATTAAAGTACTGTGTTAGTAAGAACACACACTTGATTAAAAGTGTCATTGGGCACTTAGAATCGATTTTTTATGATGTTACTAACAAATTATTTGATTTTCATATCAGAATGCAGATGCACAGGAATTAAGCAAAAATAAAGGGGTTTTAGGACGGATACAACACTAAATATTAATTAAAAGGAACTTTAAAAATCACAATTTTGACACAAGATGGATGCTATATTTTATTTTGAAGTGGGTCACGTGATGTCTTCATATGATGGTCACTTTATCTCTTCATATAATGGGTGTAATTATTATTTTAATTTTTATTTTAAAAACTACTAAATATATTTTTCTGAAATTTTTTTTATATATTTCATGGGATAATTTGAATATTTCCTAAAACTTTCGAAGCAATTTGTGAATTTTAAATTCGCTTAAAAATGTTTGAAAAATTAGGTCCCATAGGGTTCAATGTATTTCATTTTTTCAACCCAGGTTCAATCCAAAACTAATTGGGTGATATTATTCATCTATATTTCCATAAGTCCCACAGACTATCTGAACATCATACTAAAATTTCATTTTGATAAAGTTATTTTTACGGCAGTTATCGCGCTAACAGACAGACAGTCAGAGAGAATGAACAAAGTCATAAACACTTTTCAACTATGTTGTAAAGTGTTAAAAATGGTTATTTAATTATCAGCATTTTATGAGGAAGATTATTTCTTATGCAGCTATGACTTATATAATGCAATAATTTTTTTTCTTACATAATGCAATGAATTTACATCTTTTACAGTAAAAAAACAATGTATAAGATTCACGGCCCTATATGTTCCGGTTGTTATTGTTGTTGTTGAGACCCAGACCGTCCGACCTACCAGAAAGGTGTAAGGCAACTGTCTATATGTTCCGGTATAATTTTTATCACAGTTTTGCAGGATAAATTCCGAGCAACGCCGGGTAATTGCTGCTAGTTTTTTACATTATATTCGCATGTATTCATTACTCAGTGTAGTAATTACGACGCTTATGGTACGACCGTCGGGTAGAAGGGGAATCAGTAATTGATATCACCGTTAGCCAAGTTACATTTTTATCATATCATTCGAATCCAAGCAATATATAAAATTGCATTTGAAACTGCATTTCGATTGCATCTGAATTTCCCAGAAATTTTTTTTTCGGAAATGGAATAACAATTTTAGAAATTCCGAATCTGTTTACCGATAAGATACTTTGAATATTCTTAAAACTTGCAACTTAATGTAACTCTTTTTTCAAATTTTAGAGGCTTTAGAATTCCTTCATTTCAAGGCTATACTGGGGAATCTTCAAATAGTACTGATAACTGTTGAATTTTTTTTTTGTAGCTGAAAAGAAGAGAAAAGCCCTAAACTGTGGGGGACATCTGGCCGGAAATTTTATAGCTGTCCTGAGGCAAAAGTCGGCAGAAAAGGGCTTTTGCGTTTTTATTTCCGACAGTGATGTAAATGTGCAGATGATTGTCCGGAAATATTCAAGTTTCCATTTTTGTGCCATTTATCTAAGAAGAGATAAAACTCAAAGGATCAGAAATATGTTAAAAGTATGAAGTGCTTGGGATTTTTCGAGTAATGTTAAGGGAAGGAAAATATATAATTACTTATTTGTAAAAAATAAAGAGAAGGAGAAACATCTAATTATGCCACATATATTTAATATTTAACATCATATAAAAACATCTATTATTAAGATTTGATATAGATAGAGTATGATAGTACGTAGTGTACGTAGTATACGCAGATGATGACTGATATGAATTTAGCATTAAATTCCGGAGGATGTAGAGGGTTCATTAGGGATTTCTATTTTCAATTCTTCTTTTCCTTCCAGTTAAAAAAATTTCCTTGAAATATCTATTTCTCAGGATCACCTATAGATAGAGCTTAGATGATGACTGATATAGATTCAGCATCGAATTTCAGAGAAGGTAGGAGGGTTCACAAAGAATTTACATTTACGATTCCTGAGATATAGTTTCCAGTTTTTCTAATGACTGCATGAAATAAGTTTTAATAATTACATTTATTATTAAATGTATTTATTTAATATGCATAATGAAATCCAATATCTTTGTCTGTTTGGTTGTTTAAAAATTACCCTTTAATTTACCTCTTTTATTATTTATTTTTTTACTTTCATTTACATATGCTTTAAATTCATGGTATATTTTAAAAATAGTGTTTCTTTGAAATATATATTGTTCACTTAACATATTACAATATTTGAATAAAATGTAAAAATGTAAGTATTTAACAGTGTTAACAATCAAGGAAACGATGGTGCATCGACAGCTTGATGCAATGGAAGCTATGCAATAATACGCATTTGTAATTTTGTCTTTTTAGAAAGAGTCTCTAATTTATTTTTAGTACGCAAGTAAATTAGGTAATATAATTTTAATTGAGTAAAATTTACCCAACTAAAACGGTTTTTGACAGTGAAAAGTAAACTTTTTTGTCAGTATTTGATGTCTTTTGTGCAAATTGGATGAACTTTTAAGCAACTTTAAGAAAGTTGCAATTTTACAAGTAGCAGTTTCATTTATTGTGAACTTATTGCATTGGGTTACTTATTGCATTTGTTTATTATTTATCTATCACGACTAAAATTTGACGTCGTCGTTTGGGACAAGTTGATACATTTGAAAGGGGACAAATTTATACGCTGTATTAACTTACTCCAATTACATTTAATTAACAATTTGCTTGTTAGCTCTTAGAAGAGTTGTTCAGAATTGACCTCATCAAGTTTTATGGTCAGTCCAGGAGAAAATATATTGAAAATGAAGTGCGAAAAAGACGAAATATTAATAAATCCGCATAATATATTATAGAATGCTTATTTTTCATTCTTCTCATTTTTAATATTATTAATACTGGAAATAAGAATTCACATGCCATGTAATACTCTTACGTCGATTGTTATTACAATAACTTTTTACATATCAATATCAAGTTGTCCCAGGATGGGGAAAATAAATACAGATCTATTTTCTTAACTAATAGTCTTTCATGTGTTCTGATTCCAGTTTCATAAATTTTAGCTGACTCAATCAACATAGAAAGAAACGAAATTAACTTTGATATTTATAAAAACTTTTTTAAAATACAAAACTCTACAAAAATAATTAAAGCTTAAAAATGTATCAAATTACCCCGGTATTTCATACCTTTGGTATTAAATGTAATTATTTAACATTTAGATAAAAAGTAATAAAACTAATAATGGCGAAATACTGTCTCGAATTTGGGTCGTATATAATGTTCAAATCTCTAACAGTTTGAGTTTAAGTCATTCAATCAGGAATTCGAGTAACAAATTTAAATAATATTTTCTTTTCGTATTCTAAAGATTCCTCATCGGCTAGTTTTGAGCTTTGTAGGTAGAGGTTTCATTGAGATATACTAGATATGTTTATTGCGAACTGGTTCACAATGCAGCTGGTTGAACTGGTTCATATCATAAAATGCAGTGCAAATAAGGATAAACGAACAGCCGTACGTTTCAGAAATCATTTGGATTTTTTTTCAGTGCATTAAGTCTGGAGCTGAACGCCCAGTTAAGTCCAAGAATATGCCGTCTAAATTGAAAATGGTTAAACGACAGAACTAAAATATAAGAGCCCCCCTAGTGTGACGAAAGGGAAATAAAAATACAAAAATAGAGAAATCAAGGATATATTTTTCATCTGTCTCTAATATTCAAAAATATTCATTTAAAAGTGTTCTGTCTCTAATATTCTTTAGTTTTCTATCTGCATGTCAAGGGATGTTTTCAAGGAATGTTGTATTGTATTTACGTTCAAAAACAGGGAAATCGCAAAACACGTTTATTTGTTAGTAATAACTATCAAAACTGATAATCGAGCTTCTCCGTTTTAACTTTTCAATTTTTTTAATCCCTTTCCCTCTCTTTCAAATCTCCAGGCTTAACTTTCCTATTTTCTGCAATGAGAGCGCGATCTTAACTTTGAGAATATACTCTGTAGGTGGGTTCTGTAAGTATTAACTCTTCACGCTTCTATGATTTACATCAAATGTCGGCATTCATAGAAGAAAGAATAGTAATTGATATCACTGTTAACTATGTTCTGTAACATGTATCATATCAACGATTACACCAGAAGCCGCTCTGGCAAAGCATTTTCCATAAATTAAATTACAATTTTAGAATCTCTGAACCTCTGTTCCGATAAGGAACTTTAATTTTTCGTAAAACTTGCAACTTAATGTAGCCTTCTTTAAATTTTAAAGATTCTTTAGAACTCTGTCATTTCAAGGTTGTGATGAAATCTTCAATTCAAACATCTCTTGATATCTGCAGCCTCAACTATTTCTCAAGAAGTTGTAGGTAGTTGAAAAGGATATACTAGCCTCAAACTGTGGAGGACATCTGGACGTAAATTTTATGGCTATCCTGCGGCGAAAGTCCATTAAAAGTGTTTGCAGGATTTTCTTTCCGACAGTGATGTAAATGGGGCGATGTTTGTCGGGAAATATTCAAATTTCACATCCTTGCGTCATTTGTCCACGAAAAGGGATAGCCTGAGGGATCAGAAATGTGTTGAATGCATGAAATGCTTGATATCTAGCAAATTGTATGTAGAAAAGTAAATTATGTTATTTATATAAATAAAATTGAAAATTTGTCTGTCTGTATGTTTTTGTTTGTCTTATCATTACGGGAGATTGGCTGCACAGAATTTCGTGAAATTTGTGGGTAGCAGTGGATTAGTCCCATGTAAAATTTAGTCCATGTTTTGAATTTCTAGGACCAGGGGTTGTCTATATATTAATAAAAAACGCACACTTAAATCTTCCATATACATAGCATTATTTAAGTGATAGAATTTATTCGAAGAAAATGATATCATGTTACTAAGCAACGAAATTAAATCGGTGAGATTATATAGCAGATGATTTTTATTAAATTTTTTTTTTCCATTTACATAATTAATGCATATAAAAAAAATCTGATGTGGGCACCACATGACTTTCCTTATATAATGTAATGAATTTACTACTTTTACAGTAAAAAAAAATAGGTTTTTCTTATAGTAGATACTAATATTCTTTCCAAGATATTGAATTTTCGACAATTAGTCGTCATTTTCATTGATTTAGCGTCATTTTTATCCATTTGGGGAGATTTTCGTTAATTTGGCAACATTTCAAAAAGTCGCCAAGTTGGCGACATTCCGCCAAATTCGTCGCCAAAATCTCGCTAAGCGTTATGGACGAAGAAATAAGTTATTCTTACAGTAGATAAATGACTATTGGCGTTCAAATACAAAAGTATTACTTAAAGTATCTTTTTTCATGAATGGAACGAGCTAGATCCTCGAGAATCATGTCACCCAATTTATCGCATGGTATTATATATGAAAAGTGAACATGTTTCTCAATAGGAAATATTTTTATTTTATTTGTATGACTTTTTGATAATTTTTTTGAAAAATGAGCAATATCTCGAGAACGGTTCATGTTAGCGTTCTAAAATTTATGTCAATCGTTTTCTAAAGAAAAATTACATAATAAATGTCTATTTCGGTAACTTTATTAGCGGTTTTGATTTTTTGACGATTTTTTCAAAATTTCATTCGAAAATTTAGGGGGGTTCTGAACATTCGATTGCGTATAAAAACAATAGGCTACCAGTTTTTAAGGATTGTGATTTTTGTACCAAATTTTGTTCGAATCGGTCTATTCGTTCGTCAGTTATCGTCTCCACAGACTCACTGACACACACACACACACAGACACACACACACACACACAGACATCACTTCAAAAATGTTTGATTCGTGATCAGGGATGCCTGAAACGTGTTCTCCCGTCGAAAACTCGAATTCGAATTTTCGACCCCGTCATAATACTTTCCTTATACATTATGTATATAAGGAAAGTAATAAACTTTATCGGAAGTACATTTTTAACTGGATTACAGCAATCACGGCTTTCGGGTTGAAAGGTTACGGATATTTACACTTTCTTAAGTCATCTGCTTTATTTTGGTAAATATTTTTCAAACTCATATATTATGTTTAGACAATTGTTGTAACAGAATGAAGCTGGCACGTGTGTATCTTCTAATAGCATTTTAGCGTTTTTATTTTGGCATATGTGGATCCAATTTCATAGCGCTTTTATTTTGGCATATATTGTTAAAATTATACATATTTTTTTGTAAATTTATTTGCAAACGGGACATGGATGTTTTATTCTTTGTATCTACCTGTGAAGATAAATGTATAGAGAGAGAAAAGAGATTCTTATACTTATTTTTAGGAGAATTAAATTAAAAAAGATAATAGAATGTTTTGAATAGCAATGTCACTTAGAATACTATAGGAATTTGAACATAATTGTAAATTTTAAGTTTCTTTATATTATAAATTCAGTACAAAGAACTGGTATACTGTTAGTCTAATATTATATGGAAGGAAGAATTTCAAATGCATGATATCAATTTAAATATTTTCTGCACTACGTGAGAGATTTTAATGATTTTTTTCCGGCAATGATGCTGAATCCTGGGAATATAATTTGTAGTCCTGAGAATTTTCTAATTCAAATCTCTAACAGATTCATTTTCATACACTCATCAAGGAATATGGGTTGTAAATATGCATTTTTTCCTTCCTTGTTGTAGCAATATTTCATTGATAGACTTCAAATTTCGTACAATTTTATGAAAAACCAGATATAGTCATGCTGCCATGGTAGAGATACTCTTCGTAAAGAAATTTACAAGAGAAATTTTTGCGTATTTTGGTATGATAACGCTTATAAAAATCGTGGACAAATCTTATTTTTTAAGATAACCTGATCTAAAGATTACTACGGCTTAACTCTTTATAACTCTAACACTTACGGCTTAACTCTTTATTATAACGTGGTTAGCTTCGTAACTATTAAGTTTTATTAACAATTTTGTAGTATTACATCAAAAAGCGCCATATCAAAATTTAATATAACTTTTAACTTCGTAAAATTTATGTAAAATCAACCGAATTAAATGTAAACTTTTATTGGAATGAGCAATCCGTCTAGAAAAGTATTTTTGATGTGAATAAACTAAAAATCTGTTTGAGGTTCCTCTGGCGGGAAAACAGAGTTTTACGGAAAATGTAAACTTCTTGGAAGTTTATACTCCCGAACCTGATTGATACAAATGCAAATAATGCTTCTCGTTTTGTCGAAACGAGGGTTCAGATTATGAATATATAAAAATAATTTCAATATTTTAATATTTTGAACATTTTTTTCGAAAAAAAAAAAAAAAATAGTTTTTTTTCATTTTTCTAATTATACTCGTAATATATAGTAAACTATAAAAGACAGATATAAAAAGCAAACTACAAAAATGTGTATTAGAAAATTTAGTATTAAAATCTATATTTATTATTAAAAAAAGCTCTTATTTTACAAAATGCTATTCATGCAAAACCGCCCCCCCCCGGGACGGGCCACCCAAGATGGTGGTTTCGGATGTTGGCTCTGTAGCCTTGATCCTCCAAACTGGGGGGTAAATTAATCCGGGGGTATCTCAACCTCGCTGCTGATGACTCACGGATGCAATCGCGGAAGTGACGAGGCAGTCCCCGGACTCTTCCAGGTGGCCGGATCACGGGACTGTGGCTATTTATGCCCTGAGCCCAGGTCTGGCCGGTGACCGGAGTCGGGCCCGGCAGGCGCCTTCGGCCCCTGCCCGGTGAATGATTCCGCCGTGTTTCGCGACCGAGGTTGCGGCTTTGCTGGAAAAGAGATGAAGTGGTTGCGCCTCGATGTCCCACTGAATGCTATAAACCCTAGTTGGTTAGCAGGGCTCGCTGGTATGTACTCGCTGGTATGTACTCATGCAAAACCGCTTCGATTCCATCAGTCTGGAGCCGCCGCCGATTTTTACTTTCCTTACATACATAATGTATAAGGAAAGTATTGTGACGGGGTCGAAAATTCGAATTCGAGTTTTCGACGGGAGAGCACGTTTCAAGCATCCCTGATCACGAATCAAACATTTTTGAAGTGATGTATGTGTGTGTGTGTGTGTGTGTGCCAGTGAGCCTGTGGAGACGATAACTGACGAACGAATGGACCGATTCGAACGAAATTTGGTACAAAAATCACAATTCATAAACACTAGAAGCTTATTGTTTTTATATGCAATCAAATGTTCAGAACCCCCCTAAATTTTCGAGTGAAATTTTGATAAAATCGTCAAAAAATCAAAACTGCTAATAAAGTTACGCAAATAGACATTTCTTATGTAATTTTTCATTAGAAAACGATTGACATAAAGTTTAGAACGCTAACATGAACCACTCTCGAGATATTGCACATTTTAAAAAAAAAATTATCAAAAAGTCATATAAAATAAAAAAAAAATATTTCCTATTGAGAAACATGCTCACTTTTCATATGTAATACCCTGCGGTAAATTGGGTGACATCATTCTCGTGGATCAAGCTCGTTCCATTCATGAAAAAAGATACTTTGTGTAATACTTTTGTATTTGAACGCCAATAGTCATTTATCTGTTGTAAGGATAACTTATTTCTTCGTCCATAACGCTTGGCGAGATTTTGGCGATTTGCAATTTTGAAAAAAATCGTCAAAAAATCAAAACCTCTAATAAAGTTACGCAAATAGACATTTCTTATGTAATTTTTCATTAGAAAACGATTGATATAAATTTTAGAACACTAACATCAACCGTTCTCGGGTGGACCCCCTTATTTTTTGTTGAGAAAAACAACTCTCACACTTTACCACCTTTTACTACAACTTTTCCTATTACATCCCCCTTTATGGAGCATTTAAATTTATTTCAAATATTGATCTATATACTACATCTCGGAGATACGGTTTCTTTGGCCAGGCGCTCCATAAACCCATCCCCAGCATGATGATCAACCGTTCTCGAGATATTGTACATTTTTCAAAAAAATTATCAAAAAGTCATATAAAATAAAAAAAATATATTTCCTATTGAGAAACATGTTCACTTTTCATATGCAATACCATGCGATAAATTTGGTGACATCATTCTCGTGGATCTAGCTCGTTCCATTTATGAAAAAAGATACTTTGAGTAATACTTTTGTAATTGAACGCCAATAGTTATTTATCAGCTGTAAGAATAACTTAGTTCTTTGTCCATAACGCTTGGCGAGATTTTGGCGACGAATGTGGTGGAATGAAGCCAACTTGGCGACTTTTTAAATGTTGCTAAATTAACGAAAAACTCACCAAATGGATAAAAATGACGCTAAATCAATGACGATTCATTGATGATGACGACATGGAAAATGACGACTTATTGACAAAAATTCAATATCTTGGAAAGAATATAAATAACTACTATAAAAATAATCTATTTTTTTTTTACTGTAAAAGTAGTAAATGCATTGCATTATATAAGGAAAGTCATGTGCCTACATCAAATTTTTTACAAATGAAATTGCAATTTTAGATATACTCGAATCTGAATGTTGATTGATAAGATACTTTGAATTTACACAACTTAATGTAACTCTTTTCAAAATGTCGAGAATCTTTAGAATTCTACTATTTCTTGGTTGCTGGTGACTCCTGAAATAAAGCTGATAACTGAGTCAGCTTTTCCTTAAAAGTTTCTTATTGGAAAGAGAATAGCTCCAAATTGTAGCGGACACCTGACTATGAATTTTATAACTGTCCAGAGGCAAAATTCCTCCTAAAAGCGTTTGCAGGTTTTATTTCCGACGGTGGTGTAAATGTGGGGATGATTGTCAGGAAATATTCAAGTTTCCCATTTCTGTGCCATTTATTCAAGAAGAGAGATTGCCCGAAGGGATAACATTTGCTTTGTGAGTGCATGGAAATGCTTAGGACTTTTCGAGTACTTTTTAGGAGCTTTGAAGGTAATTATTTAACAGTATTAGAATGCAAAATGGTAGAAGAGGAGATTGGCGAAATTATGTTTCAGGTGTTTGAATTGAGAAGTGAATACATGAATGAAAGTTTCAATGTGAGTTGATAATATTTCATGTTGTTTCAAGTCAACGTCAAATAAACCGGGAAGATGAATGATAATGTAGGGGTAGTAATCTTGAGCATTAATTAGAAATACATCAGTTGACTTTCCGTTACGGCTGGTTGGAATATTTTAAATGAAAGTGCGTTTAATTTATATATATAAAATTGAAAATCTGCCTGTCTGTCTGTCTGTCTGTCTGTTTGTCCCATCATCACGAGAGAACGGCTGAACCGAATTTGAGGAAATTTTGTCGATAGCCTGGAAATAGCCCCACTTAAAATTTAGTCTATGTTTGGAGTTTCTACGGCCAGTGGTTCTCGAGATATTAGTAAAAAGTGAAACTTTTGTTTGTCTCATCATCACGAGAGAACGGCTGAACCGAATTGAATAAAATTTTATGGGTAGCCTTAAAATAGCCCCCCATAAATTTTGTTCAAGTTTCGGGTTTCTAAGACCAGGGGTTGTCGAGATATTAATGAAAAACGGAACGTTTTCCTAGAAGCTCTACTCTCTAACTCCGTGTTTATTCCAAACGGAAGGGATGAAAATCGTTTGTTTAAAACGTTAAAGAGAAATAAAACTTTATTTCCGAGTTTGGTGGAGATTTTTTGCGCTAATTAGTCACTGTCTGAAAGCATGAATTGTTTGAAACATGAATTTAAATGGAAAAATCTACCTCCATGGCTTATATTTTTCACAAGCTTTTACTCAACGATGAAAAGTATAAAGAAATCAAAATGGTTATTTAATTTCGCATTTTATGAGGAAGATTTTATCTTATATCATGATGCTCGGCAACGCAATAAAATTAAATGTGTCTGTTAATGATTATGATTATTTTTCGATTTGAATAATAAATAGATGAATATAAAAATATATTTTAGAAAAAAACGGTTTGATTTTTCTTTTAATTATATTAATTGCGAACTGCGTACATCACTTTCAGTTATTTTGGCAAAGAGGTTTCAAGCTTATATATTGTGTTTAGCTAATAAACTCATATATTCTGTTTACCCAATAAATTCAATTATCCGATTGTTGAAACAGAAAAAGAATAGAACGGGTATATCTTCTAATAATATTTTAGTGTTTTCATTTATTATAAACAAACTGGAACACGATATTTTATTCAGATCTGCAAATTTAGAGCTACGAATTTGGCTGGATATCGCTAACTTGGCAAATTTCTTAAATGTTGCCAAATTGATTGGAATGTCTCCAAATTGATGAAAACGATGTAAATAAATGAAATTTATTTTGTTTTGCTAGAAGAAAGTACTGAACTGGTGTTTCGTTAGCATTTGTCTGTAAGTCCAACCGTCTTACTTAACACATTTAGTGAATTTTTAAAATATCACCAAATTGATAAAAATGTTTGTAAATCCATAAAAATATCTTGAAATTGATAAAATTTCGCTAAATAAATGAAATTGTGTTTTTGGGGGGGATAATATTTTGATGATGGTTCGTCAATTTATCGCCAAGTGGGACTGTCAGTTCTACAGTCCCACTTGGCGATAAATTTGGCGATTTTTTAAAATGCCGCCAAACCTTCATTAGAGATCGCATTATTCAGACGATATTCAGGTCGGGGGAAGTTTCTGGAGCGCCTGGCAAAATGTGACTGTATCTCCAAGATGAGTTTTGTGCATCATGATCTTTGAAATGACTTGAATTGCTCCAAAATAGGGGGATGAATATAAAAATACTCCTCAGAGTCATAAATGAGTAGGTGGTAAGTTAACTTCACGAAAAAACAGTTCACTTATCACCTACCATTCAGACGATATTTTGACCACCAATTTATTTGAAGCAAATCATAACATGTCGCTTAGCAACGGATTTAAATCCAGTGTGTTTATCAGGAAGAAGATTTTTATTAAATATTTTCCGATTTTAATAATGAAGATATGTATATAAAATAAATTTCATTGCCATCAAATTTTTGACTAGATAATATCAATTACGATCTTCAGATTTAAACATTATTATTATTGATGTTTTCGGAGATTATTGATTCAGAGATTATTGATATTTTCAATTTCTTATGCCATTGTTTTATTGCGGCAAAAATGGTTGAAACTCATATATTGTACGTTGTACGAGTAATCTTCTACAAATGCACGGCTATATCTTCAAATCTCTGGGAATATAAATAGTACAGGTATATTGGCATATATTTTAACATATATTGGCATATACTGGAATCAAGTACGGCCTTCTGGTATGAAGATTACGGGGATTATTGATATTTTTAATTTATTAATTAATCTGGTTTATTTTGGGAAAGATTTTTAAGACTCATATTATAATACGGGTAATCTTTTACAAACATTAGGACATATCTTCTAATCTACGACATTATAAGTAGTACGGGTATATCTTCCCATATAATTTAAACACTTTCATTTCAGCACATATTGGAATCAATTACTGCCTTCTGGTTTAAAGATTACGGATTTATTGATATTTTCAATTTATACATGTAACCTACTAATACAGGTTTTATCTTCTAATATTCGCGTATATAAGTAGTACGGGCCCCATACAGTTTTAACGCTCTTATTTTGCATATATTGGCTCAATTCCATAGATTTTGTTGTTGTTGTTGAGACCGTCCGTACTACCAGAAAGGTGTAAGGTAACTTTTTGGACGGCCGGGAAGTGCCACCTAATTTAGACTGGAATCCAGTGGGGGAGGCATCCACAGGGACCGTACCATCCTTCCCCTACCACCAACGTCTCGGACTTACGGACCCACATGTTTAACGTAATCGTACTCCGCATGAACACGGCAGCGTGCAAATCCCGCGCGCAAACCACCGGGCTACCGCGCCAGAAATGTGCTAACAGCACACGGTGTTCCCAGGTGGTCACCACCCAAGTACTAACCGCGCCCGATGCTGCCTGACTTCGGTGATCTAGCGAGAACCGGTGTTTTCAGCACGGTACGGCCGTTGGCTCTCCATAGTTTTTGTAAATTTGCTTACAAAAGAGGCCAGGATGTTTTATTCTTTAGATCTGCGAATTATATATCTGAAAATATATCTGAATTATATAATCTGAAGATAATTTTGAATAGCGAGAATAGACATTCGTTAACTTCTTTTTAGGAGCATTATGTTAAATATTTTAGCAGAATATTTTGATTAAAAATGTCATATAGTATACTATAGGAATTTGCACTTGATTGTGAATTTTAAGTTTCTTTATATTATATACTCCGTACGAAGAGCGGGTATGCTGCTAGTCTATATAAATAAAATTGAAAATCTGTCTGTTTGTCTGTCTGTTTGTTTGTCCCGTCATCATGGGAGAACGGCTGAACCAAATTTGATGAAATTTTGTGGGTAGCCTGGAAAAATTCCCACTTAAAATTTAGTCCATGTTTGGAGTTTCTATGATCAGTGGTTCTTGAGATGTTAGTAAAAAACAAAATTTTCGTTTGTCTCATCATCACAAGAGAACGGCTGAACCGAATTTGATGAAATTTTGTGCATAGCCTTGAAATAGCCCCCCTTAAATTTAGCCCAAGTTTCGAGTATCTAAGACCAGGGGTTGTCCAGATATTAATGAAAAACGAAACTTTTTCCTAGGAGTTCTACTCTCTAACTCCGTGGTTTATCAAAACGAAAAGCTTGAAAATCGTTTGAAAGTGAATTAAAACTTTATCTCTGAGTTTGATGGGAGATTTTTGGCGCTAATTAGTCACTTTCTGGAAACATGAATAGTTTGAAACATGATTTAAATGGAAATCTATCTCCATGGTTTATTTTTCATAAGCTTTTACTGAACAATGAAAAGTATAAAGAAATCAAAATGGTTATTTAATTTCGCAGTTTATGAAGAAGATTCAATCTTATATCATGTTGCTCAGAAATGCAATTAAATTAAATCTGTTTGTTAGTTTTAATTATTATTTTATCGATTTGAATAATAAGTAAATGGATATAAAAATATATTTTAGAAAATAACGATTTGATTTTTCTCATAGCATTTTTGACTGGATAATATCAATTACGGACTTCAGGTGTAAACGTTATTATTATTGATATTTTCGAGGATTATTGATTCAGGGATTATTGATATTTTAAAGTTATTATGCAATTGTTTTATTATGACAAAAATTGTTTAAACTCATATATTCTACGTTGGAGTTATCTTCTACAAATACACGGGTATATCTTCTAATCTACAAGAATATAAGTGGTACAGGTATATTGGCATATGTTTTGATATATATTGGCATATACTGGAATCAATTACGACCTTCTGATATAAAGAGTATGGGGAATATTGATATTTTCAATTTAATACGTCTCTTTTATTTTGGCAAAGATTTTTGAGTCTCATATTGTAATACGGGTAATCTTCTACTAACACACAGGCATATTTTCTAATCTACGACAATATAAGTAGTACGGAGTTGCATATATTGATTCAATTTCTCTTTTTTTTTTGTAAATTTGCTTACAAATGGGGACAGGATGTTTTTTTCTTCAGATCTGTCCGTGAAGATAATTTTGCATAGTGAGAACATATAAACTTCTCTTTAAGAGCAATAAATTTAATATTTTAACAGAATTTGCACATGATTGCGAATTATAAGTTTCTTTATGTTATAGGTATGCTGCTAGTCTAATACATAAACGAAAAACATTAATGCACGCTTCTAAATTAAATATCTTCTGAATCACGGAATTAATGATGAATTTTTCTCATGCAATGATGATGAGTCTAAGGACTATTCTGAGGTTTCATCCCCTTACATCCAAGCGCGAAGTAACAAAAATTAATGATATGTTTTTGTTTGTCTGCCATTACTGCTCAAACACAGCAACGGATTTAAATATTTTAACCGACTTGTTTAATAAGGAACAAGATAGTAGATCAAAATATTTCCAATTTCGTATCGAGTGAATTTTATTTCAATATAATACCGGTAATGTCATATGCATTTGCTAGCGTTTATTAATTGTGAAATTAGGTCAGTTAACGAATCAATTAATTTTCATTTTGTGTAAGGCACTTTCAACATTCCAGAAATATTTCAATATCTACTATCACTTGCTTTTAATTGACAAATATTGAATGCTTGTCAGTCATCGATGTCAAACATGAATTTGTATATATATAAATATTTATTTTGAAATTTGAAACTCTTGTAAATTGGTAATAGGAAAACGTATATTGTCCTGGAGGTTTCTGAGGAGTCACGATGTTTCCGTATACTTGAATTTTTACTTTCTCACACTAATGTGTAGATAATATATCGTTTTCTTGAAAATGTTTAAATTCGCAAGAAAAACTTGATAGAAAATTAAATTTTACGAGTCCTTAAACGTAGTCCGTACTATTTTTATAGAAAAATGTCCCCCTCATATACTTTCACACAACAAGAAAACTCTCTGTTGGAGTGTATATGAAGTGTGGAGACGATGACTAAAAATGCACATATCACTAATAAATGATATATGTTGTTATATTATGTAAAAACTGGAACTAGTTAGACTTTTTTATAATTTGAATGGTTAGAACACAAATTATTTGAAAGTTAAGATTTTCACAGCGTTATTCCCTGTAGATAACAATTAATTTTAGAGCAACCATAGATGAGAATATAGAAGATAGACAATATAAAATTCCTTAAATTAGTTGAATAAATCAGCTTGACAAACCTATTTCCAAATTACACATATTTTTTGAAAAACGAGAGAGGAATGAATAATGTTTGAAAAAGAAAGAAAGAGAGAGAAAGAAATAAAGAATTAGATAAAGAGTAAGATAGAAAGAAAAAGAAAGGGAGATAGAGAAAGAGGTATGGGAAGTGAAAAGTAGTGAGAAAAATTGAAAAATAAAAGTATAGAAGTAGAGAAAGGTGGAGGGAGGAGCAAGAGAGAAAGTGGGAGAGAAAAAAAAGAGGGAAAAGGAAAAGTGGAGAGAGAAAGGTGGAAGATAGGAAAAGGGAAATAGACTAATGAAGTAAAAGAAAGAAGGAAAGGAAGATAGATGTGAAAAGGGAGATAGCAGGAAAGTGGGGGAGTGAGAAAGTGGGGTAAAGGAAAAGTGGATAGAGAAAGGCGGTACATAGAAAGAAGAGAAATAGAGTAATGAGATAAAAGAAAGAAAGAAAGAAAAACGATGAATGAGTGAGAGGATGAAAGAGAGAGAAAAGGAGAGATAGAGACGAGAGAGCGACAAGGAAAGAAAGAGACAAGGATAGAGAGAGACAAGGAAAAAGAGAGACAAGGAAAAATAGAGACAAGGAAAAATAGAGACAAAGAAAGAGAGAGAAAGAAAGAAAAATAGACAAAACGAAAATGAGAGAGCAGTAGTACTTGTTATAGAGAAGCGAGGGAAAGGATATGAAAGGAAGAAACAAAAGAATAAAGCGAGGAGAGGGAAAGAAGAAACAGAGGAAATAAAGAAATAGAAATATACTAGGACAATTGGAACAAGGAGAAAAAAGAGAGCAGGAGACAAAAGGAAAGAAAAAAAGATATAGAGAAAGGAGGGGGAAAGGGGGCGATAGAAAGAGAAAACAAGAGAGCAAAAGAAAGAGAAGTAAAAACGCTAAATAGAAAGAGGAGGGAATGAATGAGAGAGAAGGAGAAGAAGAAAGAGTGAAAGAAAGAAATAGCAAAAGAAAGAGAGGTAGAGATAGAGTATTAAAAAAACTAGCAAAATACAGTTTATTAAAATATAGTATTTTCACTCTGATAAAAATGGTCACAAATATATAAATTATGAAGTTTTGAGAAAGTGGAATGGCGATCACACTCCAAATATGTTTTCTTATTTTTATTTATAACCCAGAACCATTTTTAAAGATAGGATGAATCATTTTAATATTTTGTTTCATACAAAGTAATTGCAGAAGTTACGATAAAAAAATTTATTCTCCGCATTATTCCACGCACATCATTTCTAATCACGTGTACTGAATATTCGAACTCTAATTGTAAAAATAAAAAAAAAATCCGTCAGCATTCTTATTCCCTGGGCGGAACTCCTATATTGATCAGTTTTCATATCTGGGGACTCATCCAAGTGGTCGAAGATATACGAACATTTTTGCCAGTTCCCCCGAAAAATATTTCGCGCCCATACACGGTGCCTAATCAATGAGCCATGGCAAAGGTCCAAGGCGGCCGCCATCTTGGCCGCGAACGGAAACGGTGGGAAAAGAGGGGAAGAGGACCTAGTGAACACAGGTGCATAAATGACAGGGTGACCAGAGTTTGGGACAGAAATTAACCCTTTTACACGAAAATGTCCTTCTTCTACGACTTTATAATTTTAAGCATGCGGGATTCTTTTTTTATTACTTTATTGATTCACCAAACTTTTCGAGTTTTGACGAAAAAGTGCTTCTGAACCCCATTTTGAATAGTTTGGGAAGCATGTCTGTATGTGTGTATGTTTGTGAGGTATATGCACATGAACTCAAGAACGGCTGCAAGCATCGCTATAAAGTTGATTGTGTAGATACGTTATGGCAATGTGTGCTTTTTTCTGTAAATCAAAAATACAAATATGAGGTTGCTTATCATTAGATCTACATAAAATAAATTGACTTATTTCTGTTACTGATTAAAATAATCAGCTCATATTTCATGCATTTTTATTTCATTATTTCGAGAGATATCGCAAGCTGGGAAAGTTCAAATTGTAATATCTCGAGAACGGCTCATTATAATTACTAAACAATGATGTTTTTTTAAATTTTGCTTAATATCAGTTACAAAGCATTTAATCGTTTGAAAATAGTGAAAATATTTAAAGTTTTTAAGATTTTCTCCGTTTTAGATGCAAAATGTGCAACATTTCAAAATGTTATCACTATATAAGTTACTCTTATTACAATTACATTCGTTTTTAAATTAAAGTTTAATACAATTCTGTTTATATAATTTTTGAAAAAAAATGTTCGAAAACGTAAAGGTATTTCCATAGTTTTAGCTCCTTGATAATTAACATGTTTATGGCATTTATTAATCTAAAAAAGTGTGGGTGTTCCCCGAGTTTAAGCTCTCTGATAATCAATAGGCCTCTGGAATTTATTGATTAGAAAAATCGCAGCAAATTTAATTCAATCTTTACGAGGAAAAAGTTCGAATAATATCAAAAACAACTCACGATAATTTCTAAATAATTAATTAATTCATTTGAGCTTAAAAGTACACTCACTCATTTGATGACAGTGATTTGTTTATATCCCTTTTACTTAAATGCGCATTTTTGCATCTTATCATGACAATTTGATGTGGCATTCAGTAAAACAATGTTAAATATTCACGTCTTTCCACCGGTTGGGCATCATATACTTAAGAATTAGTTTGGGTATGAGAAAATAGAGAGCAGCCAAGCTCCAATTAATTTTGCTTATAATAGCCTCAATTTTTGTTTAATACTGGCATATCTTTTTTTCCGAAAAAAAAGTGTAGTTGAACTGTGTGTTATGAATCTCACATTTTATATTTAAGCCCACCTTAAATATAAAATAAAAGGCCTTTGATGTTCACCGATTGAAATTTTATTGATTTATTCGAAAGATATTATGTACATAGACAGACGCACAGACATAATTGAAAAAGAAATGGTTGATTCGTATTCAGGAATTCGTAAACGTGTAATTCCATCAAAATAAGAGAGCCGGATTTTTGACCCCATCACAACAGTTTCCAATTGTATATACTATGTTGTATGGTTAGTAAAAATAGAGCGATCTAGAATAATTTGTAATTAGTTACAATATGAATAATATAAAAGTTAATATTTTCTAGCATTTTTTTGCGATGATAACAACATTGATCTTTATAAGTTTATTTTAGAAAACTTATTTTTCAAACAATATTGTGCCATTTAAATTTTTAAACAAAATCGAGCATTTTGAGTAATAATTATATTTGTATAATGCTTTTATAGTATATTTTTGGTAAAATTGTATATTTTAGCACGATAACTGCCGTAAAAATGACTTTATTAAAATGAAATTTTAGTACGTTATTCAGACGGCCTGTAGAACCTATGGGAATATAAATGAATAATAGCTCTTAATTAGTTTTGAACTGAACCCGGGTTGAAAAAATGAAATACATTGAACCCTATGGGACCTAATGTTTCAAACATTTTTTTAAGCGAATTTAAAATTCACAAATTGCTTCGAAAGTTTTAGGAAATATTCAAATTATCCCGTAAAATTTATAAAAAAATTTTCAGCAAAATATATTTAGTAGTTTTTTAAATAAAAATTTTAATAATAATTACATCCTTTATATGAAGAGATCACGTGACCCACTTCAAAATAAAAATGGTATCCATCTTGTGTCAAAATCGGGATTTTTAAATTCTTTTTAATTCATATTTAGTGTTGTATCCGTCCTAAAACCGCTTTATTTTTGCTTAAATTCTATGCATCTACATTCTGAAACAACGCGATTATAATGTATTTGAATTTAAATGATCATCCAACTTTGATTATTTCTACAACGAAGCCTAATTTTCACTTATGGAGAATGTAAATACCAAAATTTGTAGGATGAGTTGTATAAGAATTGCTACATTTCTTTAAACTAAAATTATGTAGCTCTAGAGTCTGCAATGTAGCTGATATGAATGAAACATTCATTGATTTTACATAGAGAAACAGACGGTTTTTTCGATGAAGTTTTAAGCATAGAGTTAAATTACTTGTACCTCCATGGTTTTAAGTTTTTAAATAAAATAAATTATTGTAGTATTCTGATGAACGAAGGGAATGGATAAAAGTTTATGAATGAAATGCACCTTTTACATAGAGAACTAGGCGAGTTATACTTTGATGACGTCATTTGAATAAAGTTCATTTGTTTTCGATGAAGTTTCCAAATATAATAAATTATTGTGATAGTTTAAAAATATTACCGCTGAATGTATCGCATTTTAGAGATGTTTAAATCAGGCAATTTATATTTCATTGACGTCATTTGAATAAAGTTCATTTTTTTCGATGAATTTTTAAGTTTTCAAATATAATGAATTTATGTAGTATTGTAATAATTATAAAAATATTACCGAAGAATGTTTTAGAGATGTTTAAATAAAATTGCATTGCAGTTGGAAAGTGTTTCATAATCAATGCTTTATGCATGATTGATCTTTCTTGTCTTTAAGTTTGTTGAAAATAATCGTCCTCATAATTCTATCTCTATGGAAGGTTTAATTTTGTGTTTTTATTAATATCTCACCAACCTTTGTTCCTAGAACCTCGAAACATAGACGGGGTTATATGCAGTGAAATAGATAATAACTTTACCAAATTTTGAAAAAAAAAATCCGCCCAAAACTGTGGATTTGTGTTCGGAACACACAAACGGATCTTATATAAACTCATGTTTGTAATAATTGCAACACCATGATGGAATCACGCGATTGAGCTGTAACTTAAAGCAAATGCAAATTAGGGTGTGCTATACAAATGACCAGAAATTCAGGGTCACCGCGCATGCGTGAGCTGAGCAGCGCTCTCTGAACTGCTGTTTAACCGTACGAATACAGAGCTGTAGTGGGATGTTGAAAATAGTTTGTGGTTGTCTGTCAGTGGTAAAAGATTCATGAGAAGTCACTGTGCCTCTACGAAGAGAGACGTGCCTCTACGACGACAGAGGGCAACGCATGAGCAGGTTTGAACGGGGAGGAATGATCGGCCTTCGCGAAGGGGATTCTTCTTATAGTGTAATATCAGCTCTTATGGAGCGCAATGCCACGACAGTGATGCGAGTGTGGAAGCCGTGAACTATTAGAATCGGATGAGTTGTAAATCCGGCAGTGGACATGGAACTGTTACGTCAGCACGGGATGATAAGCATCTCATCAGCATGGCAGTGATGTAATTTCGACAGTTGACAGAACTTTGGAGCACTGCTACAGGTAAGTCATTGTCTGCTTCAATAATTCGTCGGTATCTGCTGCATCGTGGACTGCGTGCAAGAATTCATTTGTACAGGATTCCGCTGGAAGCAAAACCATCGACGCCTGCGGCTACAATGGGCTCATCAACATAATCACTGGCGTGCGATTGACAACAAGTCGTCTTTTTCGACGAATCCCGCTTTAATTTTTGTATACAGTGATGGCCGCATCCACGTTAGACGCTATAGCGGTGGACACCACCTTACGGAGTCCGTTATTTAACGTTATACTGAACGAAAGCTAAGCGTGATGGTCTATGTCGCCATTGGGTATTTTGGATGATCTCAGCTGCTAATAATTGTGGGTAATCTCAACAGCAACCAATGCGTCAGAGAAGTTCTGGAGTCCGTAGTTGTATCCTTCCTTCAACGCATTCCTGGAGCTGTATTTCAAAAGAACAATGCACGTCCACATGTCGCTAGAAATATTCAAGATGTCTTTTCAGTACAACAGATACAACTTCTTCCTTGTCCTGCCTATTCAACGGATATGTCGCCTATTGAACATGTCTGGGACTTTGTCGGTCGGCGTCTCGTTCGTGACGCTCGTCTCGTAGCTAATGCACCTGAACTTTGAATTCGGATAGAAGCAATCTGGAATGCTCTTTCAAGTACTAAATTCAAAATCTAGGGGCTCGACAGCCCAGTGGTTAGCGCGCGGGAATTGCACTCGGTCGGCCCGGGTTCGATTCCCACCACTCCCAAAACTGCCGCCTTGTTCACGCGGAGTATGATCACGTTAAATATGCGGGTCCGTACGTCCTTCAAAGAGGTTGGTGGTAGGGGAAGGAGGGTACAGTCCCTGTGGATGCTTCCCCCACTGGGTTTCGGTCTAAATTGGGTGGCACTTCCCGGCCTTCCAAACAGATACCTTATACTTTTCTGGTAGGTCGGACGGTCTGGGTCGAAGAAGAAGAAGAAATTCAAAATCTGTTTGATTCGATGCCACGTCGTATAGAAGCACTTATTGCAGCGCTCAGTGAATTCACCGAATACTGATTTTCGACATGTAATATTGTGTTTTTGCTTTGTAAATTTATCGTTTATTTGTATCAATACAGAGCGTTTGTGAAATACATTTCATTCAATTTTGATGACTCCTTCATGGTGTTGCAATTTTTACAAACAGGAGTATATATGAATCTGATACTCAGTATAATAAAAATAGTCATAAACAATAAGAAATATAAATGTACGAGAAATTTAATGACCTCTATATTTTTTTTTCCCTCGCACTCCGGATTTTTATTTTTCTAAAAGATTCTATTTTTAGTAACTCCAAATTTTTATTTTTAGTAACTATAAACTTTTGTCGGGAAGTACAAAATAAAAGCTAGGTATAAATATTATATAATACAAAGTTAAACGGGCGTTGTTCAGAATTTAAAGTAGGCACTTATTTAATCTAACTTATTACTGCATTCTAGAAACATGCATTTTATCTTTTAAATACTCGTCTTATCGTTCAAAGACTCAACTGTGTATTCGTAATATGCAATGTTTAAGAAAGTCTGTAACTTATCCGTCCTTGAAAAATTTTTTGAGTAGAAAACTTAACTATGTTATGTTACAAACATTCAGTTTAAATCGATAATTACAATTTAATGAGTCAAGCATAAAATTTTTGTTAATTTGACAATAACTGTGTAAAAATGAAAAAAACAAACAAAGCAGAATAAGTATTTAATGACGACTTAAAGAATAATTGAGAGATTTAATGGAAATTTCGCACGATTATTTTATTTTGTAAACGTTGACCTATGGATTGTCAGAAGAGGATGAAATATTTTTGAAAATAATTTTCCAGAAATCGAAGAACATAAAAATAATAATTTTCAAATGCTATAAAAATAGCCATTTGATGCATAATATTTTATTTTAAAACGAATGACATCGTGTATATAACATGCTCTATTCTGGAAATTTTGTAATTATTAATTTAAAATGGAAATAATAGACTAACTATTATAAATGAGTCAAAGTTTTATAAATATTTTTAATCAGTTAGAAAACATTAAATACAAGAAATTTATGAAGACTTCACATGATGGCAAATGATGTGTAAAGTTTATTTTGGACGGAACTTTTAAGTATTTTATATATTTTTGTGTACACTTATTTTGTATAGTATTATCAATTTTCGGAGAAACTGGAAGTGACATCTCCAGACACGGAAGTGTGAAATCTTTAGTGAACCCCCCACTCTCTATAAAATTCCATGCGGAATCCATAACAGTCATCATCTTTGCTCTATCTGTAGCTAATCTTAAGAAATATATGTTTCAAGGAAATTTTTGAACAGCAAGTGAAAATAAATAAAAAATGTAAGTTATCTTTATTAAACCTCCTTACCCAACCTGAATGTGATTCTGTATTTATATTAGTCGCAATCTAAGTTCTATCTATAGCCTATTCTAAAAAATAGATGTTGCAAGGAAAATATAAATTTTTAAATCGGAAATGACATCTATAAAATAAAGAAAATCCTTAGGCCACCTACTCCCTCCTCAGTTTGATGCTGAATCTACATCAGTCATCGTCTAAGCTCTATCTATAGCTTATCCTGAGAAATAAATATTCCATGGGAAATTTCTGAACCGGATTTGGAAATATTTAATGAACTTTCAGACTTTCATGCAAATCATTTATTATCTGAGCTCTATTTATAGCAGATCCTGAAAAATAGATGTTTCAAGGAAAATTTTTTTCTAAAATCAAAAGTATGGCAACATTTTTGCCACCAATAAGCACAAGACAAAAAAATTATTGTTTCCCAAGACAATTTTCTGAGCACATATTGTTAAAAACATTATATATTTCATGTTTATTTATAAAATATCACCTTTTCTTATGTTTTAACGTTATTTGTGTATCTATATTGGAAGTTGAAAGTATGTTACAGTAGATAATTTATACTAAAATATAAAATGTTCCCAGGCAGTTACTTTATTTGTATTTTAAACTAACGTCTAATAATTTTAAATATAGAATTCCTTCTTACAGCAAAAGCAAATAACTAAACCAAACAAACAACCAAAAAAAAAAATCAAAAGTTCAGCTTGGTCTAGTTTGTTTTTTATTCCCTGAAAAACTCCTTTTTTTAGTGTGTTACTTTTCTTTATAATGTGCGATATATGTTACCATGTATATTAATGAACAAGTTTGTCATGATTTGAAACATATTGCAACGAACATGTAAAATGCATTCACGGCTCTTTGCTATTTTGTGAAAGTAGGGCTACAATATCTTGACCTTTCGGGGTATGGTTGCTACATTTGGCGAAATATCGCTAACTTGGCGACTTTTGGTGAGTTTCCGAATCAGCTGGATTTTTCTAGAAATACCTGCTAGTTTCTGAGATACGAACACTTTCTGGAAATTTCTGTGGAGAGTATATAAGGCAGTCATCTCTCAATTGGAGAGTAGTTGACGCGATACGAGCTAAGTTGAATTGTGAGATACCTCAGTGTTTTGAGAATAGTATCCGTGAAACCACATAAATCAGTATGTTTTAAAGTAATACGGCATGGTGTGAAACAAACTGAACAATAGTTCAGATGAACATAAGAAAGGGATGTTTCCTCGAAGCAAGGTCAAAAATTAAGACTAACTGACGAAAAAGAGGACTAACTGTGTGGTATAAGTGTCCGAAATGTTCGGACTTGTGAAATAATCAGATTTTGAAAGGTATTCGAAACGTGCAGACGTGTGACAGAAGCAGAAGTGCCTTAAATCAGCAGTCAGACCATGTGCTTTATAATGCATTTAGCATGCACACAAGGTGCATACGATCTCTATATTTTAACAAATGGATCAAGCGAAGAAAGATAACGTTTCGGTAAATAACTGCGTTGGTTTCACATCATCCCTCCTAAGTTCCTCTTATATTTTAACAAATGGATCAAGCGAAGAAAGATAACGTTTCGGTAAATAACTGCGTTGGTTTCACATCATCCCTCCAAAGTTCCTCTCATATTTTAACAAATGGATCAAGCGAAGAAAGATAACGTTTCGGTAAATAACTGCGTTAGTTTCACATCATCCTTCCTAAGTTCCTCTTATATTTTAACAAATGGATCAAGCGAAGAAAGATAACGTTTCGGTAAATAACTGCGTTAGTTTCACATCATCCCTAAGTTCCTCTTATATTTTAACAAATGGATCAAGCGAAGAAAGATAACGTTTCGGTAAATAACTGCGTTGGTTTCACATCATCCCTCCTAAGTTCCTCTTATATTTTAACAAATGGATCAAGCGAAGAAAGATAACGTTTCGGTAAATAACTGCGTTGGTTTCACATCATCCCTCCAAAGTTCCTCTCATATTTTAACAAATGGATCAAGCGAAGAAAGATAACGTTTCGGTAAATAGCTGCGTTGGTTTCACATCATCCCTCCAAAGTTCCTCTTATATTCTAACAAATGGATCAAGGCAAGAAAGATAACGTTTCGGTAAATAACTGCGTTAGTTTCACATCATCCCTCCAAAGTTCCTCTCATATTTTAACAAATGGATCAAGCGAAGAAATATAACGTTTCGGTAAATAACTGCGTTAGTTTCACATCATCCCCCCTAAGTTCCTCTTATATTTCAACAAATGGATCAAGCGAAGAAAGATAACGTTTCGGTAAATAACTGCGTTAGTTTCACATCATCCCTCCAAAGTTCCTCTCATATTTTAACAAATGGATCAAGCGAAGAAATATAACGTTTCGGTAAATAACTGCGTTAGTTTCACATCATCCCCCCTAAGTTCCTCTTATATTTTAACAAATGGATCAAGCGAAGAAAGATAACGTTTCGGTAAATAACTGCGTTAGTTTCACATCATCCCCCCTAAGTTCCTCTTATATTTTAACAAATGGATCAAGCGAAGAAAGATAACGTTTCGGTAAATAACTGCGTTGGTTTCACATCATCCCTCCAAAGTTCCTCTCATATTTTAATAAATGGATCAAGCGAAGAAAGATAACGTTTCGGTAAATAACTGCGTTAGTTTCACATCATCCCTCCAAAGTTCCTCTCATATTTTAACAAATGGATCAAGCGAAGAAATATAACGTTTCGGTAAATAACTGCGTTAGTTTCACATCATCCCTCCTAAGTTCCTCTTATATTCTAACAAATGGATCAAGCGAAGAAAGATAACGTTTCGGTAAATAACTGCGTTGGTTTCACATCATCCCCCCCCCCTCCTAAGTTCCTCTCATAACAAGTTCAAAATGTGTTTTTGTAAAAAAAAATGTTATTTGTAAATGTTATTTTATAACCTTTGAATGCTACCTAAATAAATATTGTAATTTAAAAAGCTAAACAGAATAGTCAATGACCAATAAGTTACTTTTCAGATTAGACAACTTGGTTCTCACTATAAAGATAAATCTGCATGGTTATTCACGGAATTTTTCGCAGACGCAATGATCACTATATACTCACGATTTCACAAGCAGCGGCTACTTCTCTTTTCTTTTGGCATAGTATCTGCTATTTTTATGACTTAATTGAACATATAATTGCTGTTTTAATGTATCTGACATTCGTTTAGGGATCTTGGAAGATAGTTATTGAGCTATTCCCTATATTGTTCCTGCTCGCACTTATTAGTGAGTTTTAAAATAATAGTGGTAGTTATCCTGAAATTTGAAATCATTTTCGTACCCCAAGACTAACTACATGCATGATTTATGAGAATATATATAGTAAAAATATTATCTGAATGTTTTGTGATACGAATTTATATAACGTTCTGCTATGTGTAATATTCTGTGTTCTGCTGTTGTTGTTGATGTTGAGACCCAGACCGTCCGACCTACCAGAAAGGTGTAAGGTAACTGTTTGGACGGCCGGGAAGTAACGGCCGGGAAGTGCCACCCAATTTGGACCGGAACCCAGTGGGGGAGGCATCCACCCTCCTTCCCCTACCACCAACCTCTCGGAAGGACCTACGGACCCACATGTTTAACGTGATCGTACTCCGCGTGAACACGGCGGCAGTTTTGGCAGTGGCTGGAATCGAACCCGGGCCTACCGAGTGCAGCTCCAGCGCGCTAACCAATGGGCTACCGCGCCCCCTGTGTTCTGCTGTGTGAAAACTCAATTGGAGCCCTGCTACTTTCTAAAACTACCAAGAGAATTTGTTTCTGTTGTCACATAAATATTAAAGAAAACATAGCGGGAAAATAATACCTTAGACGTTCCATAATTAATAAATGTTGTGGGAACTTGTGGGAGACATAGAAGAAATGTCAAACTTCGCTCTTTGGAAACTAATAAAAATATCGATAAAGATGCTAAACATTTGGAAGACATAAAAGATTCTAAACATTTGATGATTAAACATTCATGGCCAAACAGCCTTTTGCTTTTCGATGATTTAAAACGAGTAGAAGTTGTAATGGAGAAGTCATAATTCTCGTCTTTTATTTTTTCCAAGCAGTGCATTCCCTGCGGGAAGAATAAGAAGTCATAATTTATATAAATGGTCTCCAGGAACGTCTTTATGTATCCCAATAACTTTGTAAGGCAAGGTCTAGTTCTGTCGACTCTTGCTCTCACGGCCGTGTTCTCGTTGGGTTGCGGATAAATCACCTTGCCTTCTCCCCTTCAGAAGTCGGCGTAAACCCCCAAATTGCCGTGGGGGTTGGTTGTTAATCTGTTTAAGTGACAGAATCCTCTGCAATAAAGAAATCTGCAAATGTACTCCTAGAACGTTTCTCTAATTGGAGCTTAAAAAGTCTTCCATTGCAGATATTAGAGTACGGTGGATCGGTTTCACGTTTTACTTGTGTTCGTCAAAATAGAATTGCCGATACATACAATGATAGTATGAAAACTTGATATGTTCCATAATTTATAAACATCTAGATTCATTTTTACCGCAGATTCATTCTACCGCAGATTCAGTTCTCCCACTCCACCATTCCATGAATGCAGTTATCTGGAATTTGAACGTGATCCTTAATATGTGTTTTTATTAAATGTTACGTAATAATTCGTTGCACGAAAACCGCGTGCAAAAATTAAATCTTAAACTTCTGCATTTGAAATAAACACTGTTGTCATCTCTACGCCCTGAGGGCAGAAGCTGATTCACTGTAATCCTAAGAAAAGAAAAATAAAGAAAGTTATTCTACCTTAAAAATTCTAAAATTCTGAATTTACGGATTTTTGTGCTCGCTGATCGTCTTATCGCTGTCATCATCTGAACATGACTGCGAAACCATAGTTCATAAGTTACTATTTTCCTACTTGGTAACACTTTGTTATAGACAATATACACTTGTTTGAATTGAGAGAGATGGTTTGATGACTTCTATCTTTTGAAAGGCACAACGTAATATAATATTAAGTCTACCTGCGAAATTAAAAATAAATATTAAAAGGTAAAAGAGGATATACATTTTTTGACACCGTCTTTTATTAGGATAGATTGCGTATTTGCATCCTGGTTAAACGGTAATTTCTCTCATATTGCAGTATAATTTGTTTGACTGTTCATTTGAGTTCTGCATTCTGGAGTCATTAATTTGAAAACTTAGTTTTGCGAGTGTTTCTTGTCTTTTAATATGCATTTTAGCAATTTAATATTTAAAATTATTCTTCCATAATTTGATAGAAAAAATATACTTTTATATTATATTAAATTTAATGGAATTTAATAATAGTTTGTATGTAATTTTAAAAGAAAAATATGTAAGTAATTTAAAAAGAATTTGTTAAAAAGTGTAAGAAGGGATAGATAGTTTTTGACCCCGTCTTTTCCATAGATAAATTGTGTATTTGCCATCCTGACTAAAGGGAAATTTCCCTTATAATGCAATACATTTAATTGATTCTTTTATTATATGTAGAAGGTATTCTACATATTTCCGTCACCAATTTTGGGACATCAAGCTTGCAGCCTACACTTTAAAATATCTAGAGTGTGAAGATATACTAGATATTCTCATATATAAATTTTCCATGGATTATTTAGTTTTATTTGTATTACAATTAGTATCAAAATAAAAAAAATGTATATTTTCATAAGCTTTAGCTCTCAGGGATTTTTTTAAATGTTTCTAAAATTTAATTAAAGTTTATTTTTTCTTTAGTGGGCAACAGTTTAATGAAGCCGATGAATTATATATATTTGACTTATTCATGTTAATATATACCTTTTTGATGCAATTTACATCTATACGAGTTTAAACTATTAACTCCCCCCCCTCTCGCAGACGGTATATATTATCGCCCTTGTTGACATTGTTTATAGGAAATAATGATTTGAAATTCGAATAATTTGAGTTTGAATATTGCAAATTATTAAAATTTCCATTTAGTTGTGACTATAACGCATCTACCCATAAAAAGTGATACTTTTCCTATCCATATCTAACCATAATAAATGATGATTTTTCAGTTGTTGCATCTAGACCTAGCAGACTTGTACATCATAGAGACATATATATTTTCAAAAGTGTTTGAAATGAATTCAGGATGAATAAACGTACTAATGCGCAAACATTCGAATTAAAAATTTTTCAGAAAAATGCTTTTCTATACAATAATATAAGTGGAAATTGTATAATTAGTTTAAAGATTTTTGCATGTCATAAATGTGTCGCTACAGGGCGTTACAAAATCAGTTTGTAGTTCCCAATAAACGATTGAATAACAAGCTAACATAAAATAAACTTTCTTTTGTCTTTTGTTGCCATTTATTACGTAGCGTATTTCAAGAACACAGTAAAGAAGACACTATTTCTATTAAGTAAACCTGATTTTTTCCGAAACAAAATTAAGGCGTAGAAATGAAATTAGCGGAATTTAAGATATATTTTGCTAAAGAACAACACAAAGCCTCTTCCCCGTTCGAAACTTCATACTTTTGCCTTCGTAACAATGTAATGCAATGGATGTTCTACGGAAATGCTTAATAATTCCTCAATGAAAAGGTAATTACAAGAAAATGCAAAAGAAAATAGCGGAAGGCAAAGCAATTAGGGATAAAAAATGTTAGTCGAGTAATTAAGAAAGAAGAGCTGAAGATGTTCTTTAAGCAGAACGGTATTTTCAGAGCTAGGCCGAAAGGACTTAATTTTTGTATAAACACTGTACAATAATTGATAATCATATTTACAGAAAAAAGAGCAATCTTATTTGTTTATAGCAGAGTTAATTTTGGAAGTAGAGAATTTTTCCAGAGTGATTCTTAAGAGTGAAATCTGATAAGAGTAAACAAGATTGAATATGTTTATATTTGCAAGGTGTATTTATTCCTTGCGGTTTGAAGTGTATTTTTCGCCCAAAAGGACGGAATATTTGAAACTATCTAAATGACAGTTATATGTACATCAATGGTGTCACGATACATAGAAAACCCCATTACATATGGAATAAACAAACTCAGTTCAGTCACCTTAAAACACACTGTTTAAAGAATTTATGTCCTAACTCTATTTTAAGCTATAGATCACGATCTGTCTATTCAACACGCTGTCTAAGTGAATCTCAGAAGTTCATATTAAAACTTTTAATTTAGTGTCTTATTTGGAAAAAATGTTCGTAACATTGAGGCATTACATGACTAAAAAGTTGCAAGTTTAGATAATGTTTACCGATTAATCGTCAAGAATTTCATATGAATCTCTAAATTTGTTCGATATGTCATGCTCATGGACATACAGTTAAGGAAGCAAACATAAAAATAAATCTGATGTATGCAACACATGACTTTCCTTATATAATACAATGAATTTACTTCTTTTATAGTTAAAAAATGTTATTCTTATAATAGATATTTATATTCTTTCCAAGATATTGAATTTTCTTCAATTAGTCGTCATTTTCATTGATTTAGCGTCATTTTTATCAATTTGGTGAGATTTTCGTTAATGTGGCAACAATTTAAAATGTCGCCAAGTTGGCGACATTCCGCCAAATTCGTCGCCAAAATCTCAGCAAGCGTTATGGACGGAGAAATAAGTTATTCTTACAGCAGATAAATGACTATTGGCGTTCAAATACAAAAGTATTACTCAAAGTATCTTTTTTTCCTGAATGGAACGAGCTAGATCCACGATAATGATGTCACCCAATGTATCCTACCCAATGTGACCTACCAGAAAGGTGTAAGGTAACTGTATGGACGGCCGGGAAGTGCCACCCAATTTAGACCGGAACCCAGTGGGGGAGGCATCCACAGGGACCGTACCCTTCTTCCCCTACCACCAACCTCTCGGAAGGACTTACGGACCCACATGTTTAACGTGATCGTACTCCGCATGAACACGGCGGCATTTGTGGTAGCGTGCAAATCTAGCGCGCAAACCACGGGGATACCGCACCCGAGATAGCCAACAGCACGCGGTGTTCCGAGGTGGTCACCCACCAAGTACTAACCGCGCCCGATGCTGCTTGACTTCGGTGATCTAACGAGAACCGGTGTTTTCAGCACGGTACGACCGTTGGCCCTGGACACCGAATTTATTGTAAAAACAGTTAGAGGTGGATTTAATTTTGAAAAAGTATATAGGTAATCAAGAAAGGGGCCATGACCAGTAGGAAAGTAAATGAGGTATTTATTAAAATATTGTAAATTAGGATTCACGATAGGGAAGTAAGACAGGATTCTAGCCGGATCACTAGTCCTGGTGGAAATATAATCATTAAGATAATTTTGCCAAAGATTAAGGATATGAGATTTACAAAATTGTGAGAGAAGTGAGTAAGGAAAGGGAATAGTAAGAGGGGAACCAGAGATAGCAGCAATTTTGACATGGTAATCAGCAATTTCATTTCCAGATATATTTTTGTGAGCTTTTACCCAAGAAATATTGATAAGGTTTTTGGCAAAGAGAGCTTTAGATTTAATGGAAGATAATTAGATTTATTTTTTATTGAGTTAAGAGCTTGAATGGAAGAGAGGCTATCGGAAAAATATTAATAGGAGTATTATTAGAGGAAGTCCAGTCAATAGCAAAGGAAATAGCGGTAAGTTCGGCTTGAAATACTGTATTCCTATTGTCAAGTTTATAGGAGAGAACCTTTCCCAGAACATCATGTTTAAAAATAAAGACTGAAAAAAAGATGTCGGAGGTCTGAAAGTAACCCTAGTACTACTAACACTAATTCATTGGATTATGGTATATTGAAAGCCGATTTCAAATCGGGAAGACAACGACCACACAGGAAGCTAATCTAGAGGATATAAATAACAGGACGGAGCTAACAGGTAAAAATAGAAGAATATAGTAAATCAGACTCTCGGTTGCACGTCAATCTGACATTAGAGGGTGGAGAATGCAGAGTCAACTTCGACGATAAGAGCTTGCAATTCTGTCCCAGTAGCTCAACGTTAGAGCATTGACTGATTAGTACAAAGATCCGTGCTTCGATTTTCGGTTAGGGTAGCAGGATTCTATACAAACTATGTCACAAAACCCTAACAAATATCTATGCTATGGATATAGTAAAACTTATAATGGAAATCATGTGACTCTGTATTCTACATAACTATAAAGCGAATTATTTTCGCTTGTTCTTTATTTTCACTTGCAAATTAATACAAAATAATATTGAAATGCTACCAATTATATACCTTGTATTTTTACATGTTTTAACATGTGTGGAATGATTATAAAATAAAATAATTTTAAGGAACTAAGTATAAATCAATAGAGAAGTCTGTACCATTTCTTATCACAAGAGGAGTCATGAAATGTGGACAAAGCGGAAATAATAAAAAAAAAAACTACCATGAAATCCGTACTCGTCTCATGCTAAATCATACTCACTTCATGCATCTCCTAAGTAAAAATACAAACTAAAGGGTATGAACGTCTATGTAGAGCTACTGTTGCTTTGACCTTTTCTAATACTTTAACATACATTCATAAACTATCGTCCTCTTCTGCTGATCGATACCTTCTGAGAAGAAAGATTCAAAATTCTGTCGATATTAAAATTTCATCGCTGCCGTAAAACTTTTTACTTCTGGAAATGGAAACGCTTGACCTAATGCATTTCTTCGACTTCTTGAAGTGCATGAAAGATGTGTAATATTCATATAGATGGAATGGAATAAAAAAATGAGTATTACAAGTTTGGATATTTTAACTGCCATTAACTGGGTAAGTAAAAAAAAGAAAGAGTTTTATTGTCTTATGCGACCAATGGTTTAACTGTGGTTAGGATATGATTTTATATAATTTATTGCTTTCCCCACATACATAGTATAGGAGAAATATTGTGACGGGGCAAAAAAGTCGAACTCGAGTGTTCAACAAACGAACACTTTTCACATTTTGCTTACGGGTGGGACAGCGTCAATCTCAAACGAAGACCCTCTCAAAAGACCCTCTCGAAGACCCTCTCTTTGACATACCCTATCCCAAACAGTTCAACCTCCCCCCTTTGCAGGCATTGGCGTCCATGAACGCCAGCAAAGTATCCCAGTTTCCGAATGATTTTTAAAGAAAAATATTGAAAGATAAATGATATACAATAATGAAAAATTAGAAATTATTTCAGACGTAAAATTTTATTAGAATATGAATGATATAAATTTTGGAACGTTAACGTGACCGTACTCCAGGTACTGTACGATTTTAGAATGAATTTCTGATAAAAAAAAAAGAATCTATCCCAGTTTACGAATGATTTTTAAAGAAAAATATTGAAAGATAAATAATATACAATAATGAAAAATTAGAAATTATTTCAGACGTAAAATTATATTAGTATATGAATGATATAAATTTTGGAACGTTAACATGACCGTACTCCAGGTACTGTACGATTTTAGAATGAATTTCTGATAAAAAAAAATAATCTATCCCAGTTTCCGAATGATTTTTAAAGAAAAATATTGAAAGATAAATGATATACAATAATGAAAAATTAGAAATTATTTCAGACGTAAAATTTTATTAGAATATGAATGATATAATTTTTGGAACGTTAACATGACCGTACTCCAGGTACTGTACGATTTTAGAATGAATTTCTGATAAAAAAAAAAGAATCTGCAAAAATCAAGATCTTTAATACCGTTAAATAAGTAATCATTTTATACGCAATTTTTCATTAAAAAACGAATGACTCGAACTTTAGAACGCTAGCATGAACCGTTCTTGAGATATTACATGTTTTTCAAAGAAATTTGTAAAAAAAAAATAACATAAATAGTAAATATTAATAAATACGTTCACTTTTCATATGTAATATTATCCAACAAATTTTTCAACATCATTCTTTTGGATCTACTTCGTTACATTCATGAGAGAAAATACATTTTTGGAATAGTTTTTTATTTTGCACCCAAGAATTAGCCAATAGTCATTTATTTCACAGGCTATTCATTAAATGTTAATTGCCTTTTGATGAGGATTTTGCACGGAGTACGAACTCATTTGTTTGGAGCCATAAGTTGCCAATGGCGCAGAATTTCAATTCGGTTGAACGGCAAAGACATTGTGTTGTGGATCTCGTATATTATTATTTCGCTGTAAAAGAAGGAAATGCACTGTCATGAACTGCGCATATTCTAGTTTGACTTTCTCATATTGAGAAAGTATTGTCTTTCCGAAAATATTCAGTTTCGAGATTTTGATGCCAAACTATGTTTTAAGACCTCTTGAATACGATTTGGATATTTTGGAGTGATGTCCGTCTGTCTGTATGATGCCTGTGGTCGATTTTTTGTGTGAACGATAGCAGTCACAAATATCGATGGATTTTCACGAAACTTTTTATATCCAGCTTTGTTGTTCTTGGTAGAATTTTTTTTAAATTCGAGTGGAAACAATTTTATATTTTTTTAACATGGCAGAATAGGACAAAATGTGACATAATCATGCATAAAAGGGTTTATTTATGGCTCAACGATCACGAGATTTAATAGTTTTAATCATTTTTGTGGAAAATAGCTGCGATGCAATTTGTTTCGTTTGTGACGTCATTAACCCCCTTGGGAGCATATACACCCCCAGAGGAGATGGGGTACATTGCCATGTATGGTTTCAATCGGAAGATTTTTTTCAAGCCCTTTGAAGTGAAGGGTAAAACGCTGTAGTTATAATAATTTGGACCCACGATATCGATTTTTTAGATATTTTCTTGAAAAATTTGAAAAACAAAAATTAATTTCGGTATGAGAAAACCGAGTAGATCTACACTCTTGTTAATTTATAAAGTTTCCCATCTTATAATAATTACTAAAGATAAATATGAGGCAGTGTCTCAAGGATCTCAAGGACGGGGTTAGTGGAGTGCCCAGGAGAGGAAGAGTTCCTCCCTTTAAACTCCAGACGAAAAGGAAAAAAGACAGAAAAAAAGGAAGTAGTAAAAGGTGAGTTAATCAACTAAGAGATGCTTGAGGGGGGGGGGGGGGCGCGACCGAGGTCGTGCCCTTCCCCAAGTCTTCAGAAAACTGCGGTGTTGGGGCTCAAGCGGGATCCCAACAGAGAAGAATAAAGAGGGGGATAGACTGGGGGCGCCCCGAGGGGCGCATTGCCTTGAGCCTTGAGCAAGAGTTGTGCCTAGCAGCAGAAGAGTTGTGAAAGCTTGTCAACGGAAAGCGAGTTCCCAAAAGCTAGGGAGGGGTACAGCAAACTAGAGTCTGCATCTAAAATAAGAGCACAAGACTAGGCTGGACGAGACCGCTTCTTAGGGCGGAAGAAGATATCTCCCACCGATCGTGCAAGTAACGACCGGGGGCGCTTTCGCGTCGCCGGATTACCAGCCCGATAGTGGGGGATACTGTCCAACGTAGGGTTGTTAACGCTTCTCAGACCTCCGTGAAATTTGAGAGAAAGTTTTTTGACATGTTCCAAAAAAGGCCTAATTCTGAGGTCTCTGTGCAGGACGTCTAGCTGGACGTAGTTCGGCAGATTAGCAAACATACGCAATGCGTTATTCTGGATGACTTGAAGCTTCCTAAGGTTAGTCTCCGCTGCGGTGCCCCAAACAGGGACTCCGTACGTCATAATGGGACGTATGCAGGACTTGTATAGCAATAACTTAGTGCGGGTTGACAGGCGGCTATTCCTAGCCAAAAGGGGGTGAAGCAGGGCGAGTGAAGACTTCACTTTCTTACTAATTTCAGAGATGTGAAGTTTCCACGTTAATTTGGAATCAAGGTACACACCAAGGTACTTGTAACTGTTTTGCCAGGGAATGGGCTGGTTATTAAGAATAAGATTAGTGGAGGGGGTTTGCCGGGGGGAGGGGAAGGTGACAGCAGCACACTTACTAACGTTAACCTTGATACGCCATTTGATCAGCCATTGCGTCAGGTCGTTCAGATAACTTTGCAGGATGTTGTGCACGACTTGTGTCTGTTTGTGATGTGTGAACAGGACTGTGTCATCAGCATAGAGGCCAAGGGTGACACCAGGGGACTGCGGAAGATCATTAATGTAAAGGTTGAACAGTTTGGGCCCAACAAGAGAACCTTGCGGGACCCCGCTGAGAACAATCCTGGGAGAGGAAAGTGCGTCGGAAACCCGAACGGCAAAACTTCGACCAGTCAGATAAGAGTGCAAGAGATGGATAAGATTTGGAGGAAAAGAGCGTTCGATAAGTTTAAACAGGAGCCCATGTATCCACACCTTATCGAACTCCTTGAGGCAGTGTCTGCGTTATTTTTTACTGCAAGACGATTTCTAAAATTCTAAAATTGTTGAATTTACAAAAAAACCCACCATGAATCACATACTCGGCTCATGCTAAGTCGTACTCGCTTCACGTATCTTCTAAATTTTAACACAAAATAAAACGCATGCCGTTCATTCGGGACTACTGCCGCTTTGACCTTTTCTGATACTTTAACATACATTCATACGCTGTCGTTATTCTCACATGATCGATACTTTCTGAGAAGACAGATTCAAAATTCTGTCGGCATTAAAATTTCATCGCTGCCGTAAAACGTTTTATTTCTCGAAATGGAAACGCTGGACAGAATGCATTTCGATGACTTCTTGAAGGGTATGAAACATATGTAATATTCATATGGATGGAATGTAATAAAAAAAAATGAGTATTATATGTGTGGGTATTTTATATGCCATTGACTTGTTATTAAGGCATGAAATGAGTTTGACAGTCTTATATGTAAGGCGGTTTAACTGCGGTTAGGGTATCTTACTTAATAAAGGAAGATGTCTTCCTGTCTGTCCGTCTGTATCGGGAAATCTAAGCGTCGTACGACCATTTAGTATACAGGTACTTCAGAACCCAAATAGGTGTATATCGGTATTTTTTTTAATTTCGAATTAGATTTTTATTTATTTTATAAGTTCGAATTTCCTTTGCGACCTTCAAAAACTCAACTATATAAGTGAATAAAAATGAGGCTTTAATTTTATTTAAGCTGCGGTGGCAAGATCATGGACAAGCGTCTCTGTCGCGACACCGGGAATTTCAGACAGGTAGTGCTTCCTATTTATTAGGATGCATACGGTTTCCGCGGAATCGCCTGTTTCATGAGCGGTTGAATATACTGTCCATTGCCATTCTCTTTTTTTTTTTTTTTTTTGCGGAGAGTACGTGCGATTTGATTCATGTAATTTTCAGATCTAAACCATTTTAAATTGTGCTCAAATGTATTATTTAAGTAGCCGGTGCTTATTTAATTATTTATACATAGTGGACGCTTATTTAGGAACCGGGCAATGCAGGGAAATTCGTTCTAGTGTTTTCCTAAATACACAATTCATTTTTCATGAATGTGGTCAAAGGCCTTCATAGAAAAACCTTGGGAATATCGGAAATTTTCAACTTACATTGCAAATAAACTTTTGACATCTGATTGAATCTATGCATCTCACTTAATTGCTATTACATTAGGCATATTGTAGCGTTTCTAGGAAAGTGTTTAAGCGCTCCAGTTTGGTCCATGAATGTATACTCCAGGTCTATTTGTACAAGGTAGGATCAAAAAGTTCGGAGACTGTGCTGATATCTCCAACCCTGATTGGGGACTATTTTACCGTGGCGTAGAGGCACATGTGACGCGAGATGCGAAAAGGAAGAAGCAGATCTGCAGTGCAGAGTTTTTCCAGACAATGCAGGATATAAAGGCAGTATAGGGATATAAAGACCCGGGTTCGATTCCCTCCGCTGCCAAAACTGCCGCCGTGTTCACGCGGAGTACGATCACGTTAACATGTGAGTCCGTAATCCTTCCGAGGTGTTGGGGGTAGGGGAAGGAGGGTACGGTCCTTGTGGATGCCTCCCCCACTGGGTTCTGGTCTAAATTGGGTGGCTCTTCCCGGCCGTCCAAACTGTTACCTTACATCTTTCAGGTAGGTCGGACAGTCTGGGTCTCAACAACAACAACCCTGAGTATCCGTTATTTGAACGGGACGAATAACTTTTAGTCATAGGAACAATATTAAGCGTCACCGAGGAAACATAGGAATAATATAACTCGGTCATCCCAACACTATTAGAGGTGGGGTAATATATATTTTTAGTGTTTATCTGTGATGCATGAGGAACAGCTAACGCGTTTGGGGAGTTTTAGTGATCTTGCTGTTAGGTCATCCCACTCGTACTCATCTCCATAAAAATAAGTAACGGAAAAATATTTTTAATGTTCATCAAAAATCCTTGAGGAGTATCCTCATACAATTTCAGGTGGTTATCTCGGGGGTTACGACGATGATCATGATTCTCAGTTTCCTTCACCTCTTTTCACTTCTCGTCAATGTATGCGTTAAGGAAATATCCCTTTTCAGTGTTCACCTTTGAGTGTTTTCAGTGTTCACATACTTGTAAGTGTTCTGGTTCCTAGCCCGAGCGCTTCAGCAGATGCGGTGATGAATGAATGAGTAAGTGAGTCAGTGAATATCACTAAAGGTTGTGTCTTTTATACTGATAAAAAGAGTGAAGACTGAGTGTATCATGAACGATGACATCACTTTTTATCCTTTACAGCAAGTGTAATTTACAAAAAATAATATTCGTAATGTTACATTTCCAAGTATTACCGTTAACTAGGTCTTCCAACAACCGGTGCTGTACAAGACGGAAGCAAAATATGAACTGAACATTAAGCTCTAAAATAAAACATCGAATGTGGACAACACAAAGCTTTCCTTACATAAGGCAATGACTTCATTTGTTTCACTGCAAGTTAATGATGTACAAGCCCCACGGCACAATGCTTTTAACGATGAACTAACTGTTCATCAATATTTGGTGGTTTTTCTGAATGATAATGTAGAAAACTATTTTGATTTCGCTCAAATCTAATTTGACAATTATAAATATTGCTGGAATGCGCTAGCTAAACAATAGAGACCGTATATTAAACAACCTTAATCATTAGAAAATATTGAATATTCACTCATTTTCGGGTCATTCTTTTTAATTAAACATAATTTTTGCGAATTTGTGATATTTTCGTTAATTTGTCAACATTTTAAAAAAGACGCTGAGTTGTTGATATTTGGCTAAATTTTTTGCCAAGATCAACCTGTTTAAGCACACTTGCTACTTATTATAATTTTGTGTAACTTTTCAATACGTTTTTTTGAAGCGTATTATAGCTCGAAAACGGTCAATGCTAAAGTAGGTGCCATTCTTTAAAGTAGGTGCCATCTTTCAAAAATTCGATAGCGTTTGGAATCAATTGGGTTCCAATATTTACCGATTGAAATAATCGCACAAAATTTGTTTCGAATAGCTCAATTTGTTCGAGAGATATCGCTTTCATAGTCGCACAGACTTTCACACACACACATATACAGAGGGAAACGTACGATTTGAGTTTAGGGATGTTTAAAACATGCTATTTCGTGGAAACTCAAATTTGAATTTTCGACCCCGTCACGATACTTTCCTTATACATCACATTATGTGCGTAGAAGCACTAACATTAAAAAAATTAATTTGTAGCATTGAAGTCAAGATCCATGCCAATATATTTGGCATGGATAAACATGATTTCAAGTCGGGTCAGACTTGGGATTTGCATTTGAAAATTCTTTTGGGGTCGGACTAGTTCATGCAATACAACTATCGTGCCGCGTCAGGTAATTTGTCTGGAACTGTCATCGGTGTAGACTTCTAGTGCACCCTGCTCAATATTATGCCTTTACCAGAAGAAACAGAATATTTACAAGATGATTTACAAGATGACTCATCGAACATGAACTTTAGGAGTTGCTCCAGAAACAAAGCGGAAACTTTACTCTAACATTTGCTTCCCACTATTCCTTACCTAATGTACATATCAAACATTTATACGCTTGTGAAAGACAGATGCATTGAGGTACTGGGATGCGTTGGGACATTTGAATTTATTGCGAACAACTACAGGCGAAGCCAGACACGTGCGATAGGGAGCACTTAGGGTTTTACTCCTACTCAGTGGTTTTCTCCTTAATATATTCTCATCATCCAAAAATTGTAATTGTGCATGACACATTAAAATATCGGTGAATAAAATAATTCTCTTCCCGTAGTATCACAAGAAAATCTAAAAATAAAAATACTGCCTTTTAGAATGTTTGACTTATGTGAGAAAATTATGTTAATTATTTCCTGACCCTTTTCGAATAATGCTAAGATGGTTAAAGATAAATGACAGTGTCATGTTGTGAAGGCGTCGGATTGAACTCTCAGGCATTTTTACTTTCCTTATATACATAATGTATAAGGAAAGTATTGTGACGGGGTCGAAAATTCGAATTCGAGTTTTCGACGGGAGAGCACGTTTCAAGCATCCCTGATCACGAATCGAACATTTTTGAAGTGATGTCTGTGTGTGTGCGTGCGTGTGTGTGTGTGTGTGTCAGTGAGTCTGTGGAGACGATAACTGACGAACGAATGGACCGATTCGAACCGAATTTGGTACAAAAATCACAATCCGTAAACACTGGAAGTCTATTGTTTTTATACGCAATCGAATGCTCAGAACACCAATAAATTTTCGAATGAAATTTTGAAAAAATCGTCAAAAAATCAAAACCACTAATAAAGTTACGCAAATAGACATTTCTTATGTAATTTTTCATTAGAAAACGATTGACATAAATTTTAGAACGCTAACATGAACCGTTCTCGAGATATTGTACATTTTTCAAAAAAATTATCAAAAAGTCATATAAAATAAAAAAAAATATTTCCTATTGAGAAACATGGTTACTTTTCATATGTAATACCATGCGATAAATTGAGTGACATCATTCTCATGGATATAGCTCGCTCCATTCATGAAAAAAGATACTTTGAATAATACTTTTGTATTTGAACGCCAATAGGCATTTATCTGCTGTAATAATAGCTTATTTCTTAGTGCATAACGCTTGGCGAGAATTTGGCGGAATGTCGCCAGCTTGGCGACTTTTTGAAATGTTGCCAAATGAACGAAAATCTCGCCAAATGGATAAAAATGACGCTCAATCAATGAAAATGACGACTCATTGTCGAAAATTCAATATCTTGGAAAGAATATTAGTATCTACTATAAGAAAAACCTATTTTTTACTGTAAAAGTAGTAAATTCATTACATTATATAAGGAAAGTCATGTGGTGCCCACATCAGATTTTTTTTTATAGAAACAACAAGTTTATTCTTAAACTTTAGAAACCATAAAATAAACTACATTAAATTTAAATTACACATAATAAATCAGCATGCACATAGTCCAACACTCTGCATACACACACGTCATTCTACTTCGTACCAACTCATATAATCTCGAACCCCCTATTATTCCCTCCGTGCTTCGCACTTCATCTTTTTATAACCTGGTTTCCAACACCCTCTACCGTCCGTAATTACCAACTGATATTTAAATGTAGGCTCGTATTTCCCCGAGGAAGACACTACTTGAAAATTAAGAAGTCGAAAAAGGTATTGTTATCTCAAACAAAGTGTCTCGACACAATATAAGTTAGATGCTCAAAATCAGCGCTGACAAAGTGAAATTATAACTGTGTAATTTATCAAGAAATATTGCCTCAGCTGTAAATGGAACTGTGAATCTCTACTGGTTCTATCCATTTATCTGCTAAGATGATTAACTTTCCTTCTACATTATCTTCCTACAAATTTCAGATGTCAAAGAAACTTTTAAACTGTACCACTTAAAAAACGCCCCAAAATTGCTGTAATAAAACCAATAAAAACTTTAGAATATAGCATATAATAAATTTTAGAAGTTAACTAGTTTTGAAGACAAAAACAACCGTCTTCTTCAGGACAAGCGAGAAGCACTCACGTGTTCAAACGAATTCGGAATTTGAAGCAAAATAGCACACGGGGCTGAAAGTAGGGGAAAAGTTGTCATCGTCGTGAGGAAAAATTAGAAACAAAAGTGAAAAATAAATAGAAAGGAACTAACACGTGATAACTTGCTTGAATAAGTGAGGTTGCACTTGTGCGTACTTAAAAAATAGTCCCCCCCCCCCTCGAAACCGATTGACTTTTGAAATGTCATTTATGTTACTTTTATGAAGCTTTTATACTATTGGTCTGTACTACTGTCTCTCCTTTCTGATATTTTCAATCCAAGATTGCATTTTGCTCAATGCAACTTTCCGCGAATTGAAATCTTAGTTGTAAATCGTAGGATCTCCTGTGAAAATCTAAATTTCAGTATTATTGCTCAATCATCCACTGCATCTAATTTGCAGAATTATGTTGTTTGGCATCCATGAAAACAATTAATGTCTCAGCGCGAACATGAACCACCGATATCCAGCTGAAGATGCTCAATGAGCTTCTGAGGTGATCACCTTCTTTCTATATGTGAATTAGGCCATAGAAACGTTATGGCATTATCTAATCATTGAATTTACAATGAATTTACAATGATGCACATCTCTTTATTTGTGGTTAGTATTTGTAACTATTTTTACTTGTACATTACTAGCTTAAAGAAATAATTATAGCATTCTAAATAATGCTGGTCCTAGAAACGTTATAACAATACTAAATTTACAGTGACTTCACAATGATACACATTTCTATTTACGGTCAACATTTTAAGCTCTTTTTACATTACCAGTTTAAAGACATAATTACTAGACGTTCAAAACAAAAGTGAATTTCTACCCATCACAAATAATGTTTTAAGAGAGAGTGTTGTTAAAGTTTTACCCATCAAACCCTTTTGATAAGAGAATAATTGACCCAAAGACGAAAATAAAGTAGAAAAATTCCGTCTAAGCGTTCTAGAACTAATAAAAAAAAGCTCCGCCCCTTCGTGGGGCAGAACGGTTGGCATGCCCCCTGACCTACAACGCAGTGAAAACTCTTTTGCCAGGCGTCGTCTGGATGCGGGACCGTGGTTGCCATGGAAACGGGATGTTGCGGATGCTCTGCTTTACGAAAAACGCATAGTTAGAGACCTATTTTTAAAATACGAACAAAGACAATTTTCGCCATTTTGTTTCTATTTTTGACAACCAGTTTATTCATTTACTTTACATTTGTCATTGACTGTTCTATCCTGTATATATTGTATAGATGCAGTGTTACATATATTTTGTAGTGTTTCAATCATTTTTTATACACAGCATTTAATAATACAATCATACATATATTAGTTTAAAAATTGTTTGCTAACATAAGATAGAATGAAGTTCGAAATAATAATAATTATAGTTAATTTCTGTAATATTATTTTTACTCATAGTAGCGATAGATAACAAACTGTGAAAAGTGTAATGATTTTTAAAATTTATTAATCTTATTTTTTTTTTCATTATTCTGATTGGTAGTCAAATAAATAAAAATAATAAAAATTAAAATTTCGTTGCTAAGCAGTACAATTTGTTTTCTTTAATAAAATATTGATTAAAGAAATCGGTTTTCTGATGTTAATTCTATGGAACTTAAAGATTTAATTTATTATTTCAATAATTCCTGTAGCTAAAAATTTCATTCATGCACCTTTTTATTCGCAGCTAGGCGAAAATAGTAATGGCAAACTTGGATAAAAATTTGAATATATCTGCGAAAGGCAGTTAAAGTTACAGTTAACAGACAGTTAAATTTTATATAGTTAGACAAAATTTTGCATGTTTTATAATCGTCAGATATTTTCAAATTAAATCATTGAAAACATAAATATATTAAATAGATAAATAAATCTTTCAGTTATATAATGCACTGTAAGAGTATAGGTTAACTATGCTATATAAACAGAGTTTTATTTTTTAAAGCAGTTTTAAAAAATATAACAAATGCGATTCTTTTTAATAGAGTAGCTTAAATCAAATTCAAGAATGGAAGAAACTCCAAACATGTACATGGTTACCTGCAGTGAAGTAAAAAATAATTATACGAAATTGTTAAAATATTCGTCAAAAACTGTTGAATTGTATACGGAACAGAAAGACAGAGAAACAGATAAACTTATAATTACAGCAGGTGTCCCCAAAATGTTTTGACCGTTGACTCTTTCAAGAATTTCTCTACTTTTTCGCGATTCCATTATTTTTATTATTAAACAATTATAATAGAACAAGCAAAAAATAACGTTTATGTAATTTTATAGAATGCAGGTTGTTAATCTTACAGTGTTTAATATTTATAGTACATACATCTAATATAATTATATCTAGACACATGCATTACATTAAGACTTTTGTTAGTAAAATAGATTGAAATTGTCAATGTGACGGATGTACTTGGTGAATGTTGACAAGATAAGCAATGTTGGGTTTAAGATTAGTAGGTTTCAAACTTAAATCGCCACGGAATTCTATATCAACAAATTTCTGCGTTTTGTAAAGGTGGAATTAACATGGTCGAAACTAGCTTCAACCACGAGTTTGGAAATGCAAGGAAATGGGAAAGTACCATTTCAGAAAGTGGATATTTTTGTATATTATATTCGTCCAAAAGTAACTTGAAAGTCACATTTTAAAAAAGCGTCTTAGCTTCAAGATCGACTGACAATTCTATAAGTTCATCTTGTAAGTTACATTTTTCACCTCCTTATTCGATGTTTCATACGAAAAGGCATTTAGTTATTTATTATACTAGTGATTTTTAATTAACTTTATTTCATCGACCACTTTCTAGTTTCATAGTATATAAAAAACATATCATTCTCAAACATATCATTCTCATGGTTTCATCACCTACTGTAAATATTTCTAAATTAAGTTTTTTTAAAAAAAATTCTAAACAATTTCTCACATAATATTTGGATGGCTATTTTTTCTTTAACAAAAGCTTCTCTGTTTAAGAAAGCGGCTGAATAAAACATTGTGTTATTTATTCCCTTCTTTTGGGAATAATAAAATATCGCCAAAACAAAGGCTACGTTATGCGGATTATTAGAAAAATTCGATGCGGATTATTATATTGATGCGGATCGTTATGCGGATTATGCGAAAAATTTGTTTCGGATTTTGATGGATTTATACGGTTAAAGTATCCATGAATACGAATTACCCATTTCTTCAATGCTATCTGTGTGTCCTGAGTAGAGATCGTATGCACTCAAGTCGTTAAAAAGGCAGGCAAACAGACGCCGAAAAAAAGTCAAATCGGTACAAAACAATTTAAAAGGAAACAAAACCTTCAAATTCATAATGTAAAATCATTCGTTTACCAAGAAATGAGAGTTCAGAAAATGTTTATTTTGTTCCAAAATATTTTACTTGCGACTGTTACATTCATAGATAAAGCTGCCGAACATATATATATATTAAGTATTTCTATGACTTAAATTGAAGTGAGGGTTTTTTCAATTATATATATATATATATAAAAAACATTTTTTTCGGAATGTAAAAAAAAAAATCTGTAATTCAAAGTTCCTTTTACACAATACGTTGGAATTCGTAGAGTTATTGTAAGGAGTAGTGCAACTCAGTTACTTACCTCTTGCAGTTTTTGTAGAATTTATCTATAGTGGGAGTTTCATCTACACGAAATTTCAGGTAAAATTGTCTGTGTTTAAAAAGTTATCATTGGATATACCAAGCGTGAGAGAGTGAATCAAGTTCACCGCAAAAATAAAATGTAAATAAGAATTTAACAATATCGCATCAGCAAATTAAATAAATGCATTTTTGCAAATATCCTCAAACGTCTATCTCCTCAATGGTTTTTGGCTGCAGTTAGCGCATTTTCATTCCAAATACTTTCATAGAAAAACGCTATCGCTACAGCATTGCCTACACATCAACCAAAAATGTTGTTAAAATCGGTTGATGTTATAGGCCCCGTTTCTCGTTGGTTATGTATAGAAGTATTTGGGGTACGTTAAGTGAAATTTTTTCCGACGTTATTCCACAATAAAAATTTATATTCACTACATCTTTTTAGCGCAGTTAAGATCGGACAATATTTATTAGCAAAGGGGCAGGCGAAGTTCACGTAGATTTTATCTGACTGTTTTTCAGCAACGAACTCAGTCATAAAATATTATTTTAAACTAAATATACAATTTTTTAAAAAAGTTTTGAAATCATCTTCGGACAAAAATATCATGTAATGGGCTACAGCATATACGATTTTTATCCGACGACGTTAAGCACTAAACTTGACCTACAGATATACTATATAGTATACAGAGTGGCCTTAATTAAAGTAGAGATGTTTAGAGCCCAATAGTGAGAAAAATTTTGGCCCAAACTCAACCCAATTTGCAGTAAATACTATTTAGCCCATGGGGGGTTTTGATTGTTAAAAGAAATAAAAATAGTTCAAAATTTTGCCACCGTTGGTCAAAGTCGCGCTGTAAGATCTATTTTTGGAGCAAAATAGGTATAGGAAGTACAGAAAGTTAACATTTTACATGCATTTTGAAATGGACATCACATTTACATTTTATACGTATTTAGTACATTTTATATTTACCTTTGCATCTTACATTTATATACGTATAACCTTCATTTTTATATTGGCATCATTTACATGTGTGATTCAGTATACTTTCCTTGCATATGTTCCAAAAAGTGTATTCTCTGAACAGCTTTCTCTACCGCAGAATGCAACAGATCTCCATTAATTTGCTTGACGTGCAATGCTATTCGGTCCTTCAAAGTGGCTAAATTATCCAAATTCCCTTGGTATACCAAGAGCTTTACATGACCCCACAAACAAAAGTCACAAGGGGTCAGATCAGGTAAACGGGCTGGCCACTTCATAGGAAACGCTCGACTAATTATTCGGTTGTTGGTAAAATGCTGTCGTAGGACTTCCTGTACGCGCAATCCAATATGAGGGGGGTACTCCATCCTGCATAAATGTCGCAGATTTAAGATATCCATGTTGTTGAAGTTGTTACAAAGTTCAGCAGCATTGTTCGATACCTCTCAGCATTGACTGAACTTTCTGTACTTCTTTGCCTATTTTACTACAAGAAAGGACCTTATGGCGCCACCTTTATCCGCGGTGGCAAAAATCCGAACTATTTTTTCTCTTTTAAAAAATCAAAACCTTATGGTCTAAATAGTATTTACTGCAAATTTGGTTGAGTTTGACGCAACTGTTTCCTCACTATCGGACTCTAAACACCTCTACTTTAATTTTGGCCACCTTGTATATAGACAACTAATCGTATCCAATTGAAAAATAAGAAGCTTAATCATTATCGTTCACTCATTTCAACAAAGGAAGATGAATACTTATACAAAAATTTTTATTTCCAAATTATTGTATTTATTCTTACAGAAAATAAAGTGGTATTAGAAGTTTTAATTTACTTTTACTTCCATTTTATTCACTAAAGTGGCAATGTAAAGTTAAGGGCATTTCTAGATTTTTAGAATGTCGCTTGCATTCACCTTTAATGACCATAGATAATTAAAGGGTGTTGGTGATTGTTTGTTACTTCTTTTCTTGGGAGAATAGGGACCTTACCAGGGAATGGTTGGAAGGGTTAGTTGATCTCTACCTCTCGAAAGTCTATTTATTTAAAATTTTGAAAATGTTACATATAAATAAAAAATACAATTTTGAGAAGATGTACAAAAGAAGTATAAAGAAAAATAAAAGTTCAAAGATATAAAGAAATGTAATAAGTGGTAAAGGTATAAAGAAGTGCAAAATAGACTATTTTAAACATTATATCCTTTTAATTAAACATCTATTTTAAGCATTAACATTCTTTTGCTATGATGATGAATAAATATAAAATTTATACAAAATAAATATAATAAATACTAAATAATAAATCTATAATAAATTGGGCTAAATGCATCAAATAGCATTAGGATTATGGCTGGAAAAAATCTAATTCGTTTTCTTGAAAGATTATAAGAGTTCCTATTATTTTGAATAAATTTGTTTTTAATGATTTATTAACCAATGGAGAAAGTTTGTTAAATGTGTTTCTTTTGTTGTTGTAACATATGACTTTATTGGAATCTAATCCATACAAATAGAGATCTCATCACATACTAAAGAAAAATATCAAGAACAAATAAAGCAGCAAACAGGGGAACACAGAGAACATCGTCAATGCAAAAGAAAAGTGTCCAAGGAAGCACACGGCGACGAGGTGGCAGACATTCTTTATCATTCCATAAGATTCCTAGCATCCCAATAAAGTTTAATGACATCTCCCTGGCGCTGGGCATCCCTGTCCAGTCCTGGACACCCAAGAAGATGTTCTGAGTTCATTCTGCCAACATTACATATTGGGCAAATATTCGTGGGTAGAACACCTATTCTATTTAGGTGCTCTGCTAAACAATCATGTCTGGTTTTCAATCTAACATTGGCAACCGCTTCTTTACGTGGTCTAGCGTTGAAAATTTTCCAATTATCTTGGATATCAAGTCACTTTTTAACTCTGAATTTAGTCATAAGATTATTACTTTCCTTATATACATAATGTATAAGGAAAGTATTGTGACGGGGTCGAAAATTCGAATTCGAGTTTTCGACGGGAGAGTACGTTTCAAGCATCCCTGATCACGAATCAAACTTTTTGAAGTGATGTCTGTGTGTGTGTGTGTGTGTGTGTATGAAAGTATGTGTGTGTGTGTGTGTCAGTGGGCCTGTGGAGACGATAACTGACGAACGAATGGACCGATTCGAACCAAATTTGGTACAAAAATCACAATCTGTAAACACTGGAAGCCTATTGTTTTTATACGCAATCGAATGTTCAGAACCCCCCTAAATTTTCGAATGAAATTTTGAAAAAATCGTCAAAAAAATCAAAACCAATAATAAATTTACGTAAATAGACATTTCTTATGTAATTTTTCATTAGAAAACGATTGATATAAATTTTAGAACGCTAACATGAACCGTTCTCGAGATATTGCACATTTTTCAAAAAAATTATCAAAAAGTCATATAAAATAGAAAAAAAAATATTTCCTATTGAGAAACATGTTCACTTTTCATATATAATATCATGCGATAAATTGGGTGACATCATTCTCGTGGATCTAGCTCGTTCCATTCATGAAAAAAGATATTTGAGTAATACTTTTGCATTTGAACGCCAATTTATCTGCTGTAAGAATAACTTATTTTTTCGTCCATAACGCTTGGCGAGATTTTGGCAACGAAATTGGCGGAATGTCGCCAACTTGGCGACTTTTTGAAATGTTGCCAAATTAACGAAAATCTCGCCAAATGGATAAAAATGACGACTAATTGTGGAAAATTCAATATCTAAGAAGTTATATAATATATAAATATATAATAATAGTTATATAATATGTCGAAAATTCAATATCTAATAAGTTATATATATATATATATATATATATATATATATATAACTTATTTCTTCGTCCATAACGCTTGGCGAGATTTTGGCAACGAAATTGGCGAAATGTCGCCAGTTTGGCGACTTTTTGAAATGTTGCCAAATTAACGAAAATCTCGCCAAATGGATAAAAATGACGATAAATCAATGAAAATGACGACTAATTGTCGAAAATTCAATATCTTGGAAAGGATATTAGTATCTACTAGAAGAAAAACCTATTTATTTTACTGTAAAAGTAGTAAATTCATTCCATTATATAAGGAAAGTAATGTGTTGCCCACATCAGATTTTCGTTATAAGTGTTTATCATGTCTCTATGTACGAACTTTTTAAAGGAATCCCGTGGGATAAGTATTTGATTAATGTGTACATTATTTCCCTATGTGATTCTTTTAAGTGGTGATATTTTGTTAGTGGACAAGCAAAAAGGAAGTATATTCATTTGCCTTCACCTGTTTTACAAATACTATCTGGAGAGCTAATTTTGTTTAGTCTGTGGGCAAAAGAGGGAAAAGAGCCATTAATAGTTAGGAACTAGGTAAAATATTTAGAGGGAGTATAAACGTTAATATTAATTAAAGGTAATAAGGAATAAGTAAACATTCCATTTATCATGCTGTCAATTTAATTGCTAATCTATTTTGGATTCTTGTATGAGATAATTTTTTAAGTGGAATCTAGGATAAAGAATAATTTTATTCTCTTGTATATAAATATTATTTGCTACAGAGAAAGCCAAATAATCTGCTGATTCTTTATCTATATTGCCTGTATTGACTTTTATCCAATTGATATTTTTTGATTGATACTTTTTGATTGGAATTTTATCCAATTGATTATATTTTCATTCTTTATTAATAAAATAGTTTTTCTTATGTAGTAAATGAGTTTAATTTGGAATGTTTGCATATTCATGATTCTTAAAATACTAGATTGGCTGTCAGAATAAATAATAGTTTTGAGATTATTGTTTTTCATATATAATAATGCTTTATAGATTGCATATAATTCTGCTTGAAATATACTATTGTTATTTGTAAATTTTCTTGACCGTTATAATTTTTATTTGTTATTTTCAAAAATGCAAAAGGCAGAGGCTTCACCATTTGGTGTTTCAGAATAGCCTGTGAATTTGTTTCGAAGTTATAAGTTGAAGAAAAATGAATTGATGGACGAAAGAACCACATTTTATATTTTTATTCGTATTTTTAAGGTGATATATTATTGCTATTGCATTTGGGAGATTTTTTACATTTTTCATATGGTTGTTTTTTCTTTTATTATAAATTAGATTGGGAGGATCCCAGTAATTATGTTCATTGCATTAGTGGATATAGTTTTATACCCTCCACTAATTCTTAAAAGATAATGTCTTTAGATAGATTCTATTTTATTAATTTCATTGATGTTGAGATTGAACCCAATCTGCCAACAAAATTATTAAATCCCTTTATCACATGCTCTGTAGGGGTCACCCCTTTCCCTGGAAAACAAGCTTCTCCTTTACAAACAAATCATTGCACCTATCTATGTTTTTGTATGCCTGTCCAATTTGGGGCCCTGCTGCAAAAGCACATATTGGGAAACTGCAAGTTATCCAAAATAAAATTTTACGTTTGATAACCAATTCTCCTTGGTTTATCCAAAACGGGGTCATACATCACGATCCTAAAGTCTCTGGCATTGAAAAGCATATTAGATCAATCACTCAAAAATTCTACATTAAATATTTTGAGAAACCTTGCATGGCAGATACTGATCTGAATTATAACCTCAAACCTGTAAGCAGGAAATATAGACCCATGCACATCATCTCTGACCCCAGAAAAACCTATGAACCCAGAACTAAAAGAGCTCGGCTGCCTGACCTGCCTGCATTGCCTACTACAGTGTAACTCAAAGTTTGAACTTGAGATGGTAATGTTGTTTACAAAATTTATCATTTCACCTTCCTTTGACCTTGTGATCATTGAATAGACACTGACTACGATGAGTCCAGGGACTTTTACACTTGGGACCTATCTCTTTCAGAGAGCTAAACTGCTCGCAGTTTACTCTCCTTTTCCAAATTCTACTTTTTTATCTCTCAACATTGGTGGTCCATCTTTCAAGGTACTTTTGACTGTAGTCTAAGCCATCCTTTGACTGCAAACCATATTCAAACATCCAAAAAAGGAATGCATCACATCCAGTTATTACATAAAACTACTGCAAATATCTCCTAATTCCGATGTGGGGATACGTGAGATCTCCCACAGGTGCCCCGAAATACAAAAGCCTTGGATGTTGAGATTGCATCCGCAGACTGAGATTTCATAAGTAATTATTTTTTTGATTACATGCTTCTGCCAATCCTCTAGTAAACTTTTGATTCCCCCTGAAGCTGGGTAGAATATTTTAAAATTTATTCCTTAAATTTAGTTTTTAAAGTTCAGTTTTATAAAATTAGTAATTAATTTTATTGTTGGTGTTTTAGTTTCTCTAAAATGAATACTACTGCTTTTGGTCCAGTAAGAAAATTGTCCAGTAGAAGGTTGTCCAGTAAGAAAATTTGTATTGAAATTGTTGAAATTCATTTTAGTTGTGATCTGTATTTCCTGAGGTTACAATTGCGGCAGCAAAGACATCTGATCAAATATGCTTGGAACCTGCACCCGAATTATAAGAACGGAGCCGAAGCTAGCTTTTGCTCTATGATTATAGTGGAAACCCCAGATCGTCCGACTCATCCAGAGGACTTGAGTAACCATTTGGACGACCGGGAAGGAAAGTTAGCGGAAGCTAACTCCCACTGTCGGTCCTGTAAGCACATGGTCCCGAGTTCGGTCCTGGCGACACTCAATTGCCATAATGATAACTGGTCGTTTGAATAACGTAACCTTCTCACGCCAACGATCTCACCTCTCAGTACGAGATGGCAGCACCACACGGAGTCAGAGGCCTTGCCATTCCCTTCCTGGTTTACCACGACTGACGTCACGCCCGAGGTGACACGCCTCTCGGCCTTCAGCCCTCAACTGAAATTCGGACGGGGACACGCGGGGGTTTATCGAGGCGCCCCCCTCTTCGCCGAAATTCGACCCGAGCTCCTCATCAGGTGGGGGAGTGTGCGGAAGCAAAGACATCTGATCAAAGATGCTTTGAACCTGTACCCGAATTATAAGAATGGAGCCGAAGCTAGCTTTTGCTCTATGATTATATTGTCGATCCTGTAAGCACATGGTCCCGAGTTCGGTCCTGGCTCGGGACAGGCGACGCTTAATCGCCATAATGATAACTGGTCGTTTGAATAACGTAACCTTCTCACGCCAACGATCTCACCTCTCAGTACGAGATGGCAGCACCACACGGAGTCAGAGGCCTTGCCATTCTCTTCCTGGTTGACCACGACTGACGTCACGCCCGAGGTGACACGCCTCTCGGCCTTCAGCCCTCAACTGAAATTCGGACAGGGATACGCGGGGTTTTTTCGAGGCGCCCCCCTCTACGCCGAAATTCGACCCGAGCTCCTCATCAGGTGGGGGAGTGTGCGGAAGCAAAGACATCTGATCAAAGATGCTTGGAACCTGTACCCGAATTATAAGATCGGAGCCGAAGGTAGCTTTTGCTCTATGATTATAATATCGGTCTTGTAAGCACATGGTCCCGAGTTCGGTCCTGGCTCGGGACAGGCGACGCTCAATCGCCACACAATTAACAAGTCGTCTGCATATGTTATTATTTTATAAATATTACTTACAGTTGGTTACTCAGTCATTAGTAAATTACAAGAAATCGCCCGAGAAGGAACTGAACAATATGATACCAAACGAAACAATTGTGCCGAAGTGCGGCTCATAAAAATCTTGCGGGAAAAAATAAATGTTAATAAAAAGCTGAAAAAATGATAATAGGCGGTTTTAGGCACGATTTATAAAAATATGCACTGACCATTCAAATTGGTATTTAGAGGTACTTATAGGCAATTAGGGTAAAATTTGCTCTCTAGTCATGAGATTTCTTGAACAAATTAGATCAATCGAACGGAATTTAGTGAGATATTTCTAATTTATTAACTCTAAATAAAAAGTCGATAAAATTGATAAAATCTAAATATCTATTACTATTGTTGAAAATAGTGAAACTTCTGCAACTTTTGAAAAATGTTTTCGAAAATCGAAAAAATTATATCATGTACAGTGAATGCCGTTCTCAAGATATTGCACTTAATTTATTTAAAGTAGAAAACTCATAAAAAATTGAATATGTTCACTATTATCAAAGGATTGAGCACTTTATCAGTTCTTTTAACAGAAAATAAACAGCACTAGTATTTAGGAGCATTAACGAGTCACTCACGAGATATCAGAAGTTTAATTTTTCCTTTGGAAGCACGGTTTCCTTCGAAAAAATCAAGTAACTTTCCTGGAGTACGACTGCCCAGTGGTTAACGTGTGGGGATTGTAATCTGACTACCCGAGTTCGATTCCACTAATGCCCAAACTGTCGCTGTGTTCACGCGGAGTACGATCACGTTAAACATGTGGGTCCGTAAGTCCTTCCGAGAGGTTGGTGGTAAGGTAAGGATGGTAGGTCTCTGTGGATGTCTCCCCCACTGGATTCCGGTTTAAATGGGGCGGCACTTTCCGGCCGTCCAAACAGATACCTTATACTTTCGGGTAGATCGGACGAACTGGGTCGAAGAAGAAAGAAGTAACTTTCCTGAATTTTGATATGCTCATTCTTATAAGAAATATTGGATCCTATTGCTTTTTAGCAAAATTGTGTTCTAAGGAAGTTATAATTTGTCTTTTTGTTTTTTGTGTTGATATAGTTCTGCAAAAACCAGATTTTTCTATTTTATTTCTTTTCAGCCCTAATTGGTATTATATAAATATCAAATTATACAACATTTAAAAACAATTTCCGTACAAAATATTTTATATTTACAAAATATAAGAAAAATAAATTGATATATTTGTTTGAAATTGACTGTGTTTTTACAATATATATTTGGCATTATGTACACTGCTCGTAACTGAAATCGCAATACCATAAAGTTGTAATTGTAGCTTTATGTAAATCAGGCAAACGCAAACAGCAAGGCGAGATATGCAAATGATCACAGTTGCGTTACGCATAGTGACGTAACACCGTGCTGAGCATAATAAAAGTGTCAGCTCAAGAAGGAGCGATATCACAGCTAAATTGTAGCGTTATTGGTTTCAGGTTGTAAAAATCATCACAGTATGCCAAGAGTATGTCGGCGTACCGTATACATTCAGTTGTCGTCAACGGAACGTCACCAAATCATTGTTTTACGTGAGGGTGGAATGAGCCTTCGAAGGATCGCTGAACTATTGGGTCGGGATGTGAACACAGTTCAACGGTGTGTGTTACGATTTGTGAGACACAGCAAAACGACACGAAGATCAGGTAGTGGAGCTGCCAGGTGTACCACACCACGTGAAGATCGTATGCTTCTGAGAAGCGTTTCGCGGGAGCCGTTTACCACAGCAACTATGTTACAATGACATTTATCCCACACTACAGGTAACGTGGTTCCGACGCAAACAACCAGTTGCATGACGCAGGACACCAAGGTAGACGATCTTTTGGACACCTACCGTTTCAACGTCTTTACCGGTTACGTCGCCTCCAGTGGTGTCAAATGCGATGCAATTGGTCGCCAGAATGGTTAAACATTCTGATCACGGATGAATCACGATTCTGTTTTGATATGCCAGATGGCCGTACTCGCGTATGACGGCGCTTTCAACAACGCCACCAGGAAGCTTTTCTGTCAGTCGCCACACAGCTCCCCCCCCAAGTAGTACCATGGTTTGGGGTGGTATAACATTTGGTAGACGAACACCTTTGGTCCACGCTTCTGGCAGTATCACGGCACAACGATAAGTCTTGGACATTGTGAGACTTGTGGTACAGCCATATCTGTCAACCAGACCTGGACTACTTTTTCAGCAGGATAATGCCAGACCACATACTGCACGGGTAACTATGAATAGTCTAGAAGGTTTTGATATCCTGCCTTGGCCAGTATATTCTCCGGATTTGTCGTCAATTAGCATATCTGGGACATCATGGATCGCCGATTAAGAAAACTCCCAATTCCAGCAAACTATCTTAAGTTACAATCCCAATTGCATGCTGTGTGGAATGCTATTCCTCAGAACGCCATTGGCCATCTCTTTGGCGGGATGCCTCGTCGTATTCAATCCTGCCGCATAGCCGCTCGCGGTGGGTCTATTCCATATTGATCTAATGTCAATAAAGTTCCATGCTTTCATTTTCTAGGTATGATTTTTTGATCATTTGCACATCTCCACGTTACAATTGTATTCTGTAAATTTCATAAGGATACATCAATTTTTTCATGGTGTTGTGACTTTAGTTATGAGCAGTGTAATTTACACAAAAAATGAACTTCAAGCTAGTTTTGATAAAAATCGGCTCGGGTAAACAAACATTTTACATTGTTAAAATAATAACAATTTTAGTTTTTTTAATTGCATATTATGTGGTATTTTGGAGACGCAATTAATACCTCAAAAATTGCTTCATAGACTTCCAACTCAACCGTGATTAATGAAAATGGAAAAAAAAATATTACATATAAAGAGTATAAGAGATAAAAATATCTCTGAAAAAGATCAATTGCAATCACTCGGTTAGAAGTAAAATGCTCTTTAAGAAGTAAAAAGTATGTCAAGCATTTATGGTTTAAAAATGCATAGGCGATTAATTGGAAGACTGTTATATAAATTAGTGTGAACGTAGAGTTAAACTAATAACTCTTCAAAAGCATATGAAACATTTTAAAAGCAAAATAATTAATTTTTCAAAGGTAATCAAGGATGTTTGGAAATTTGAAAATTTTTAACTTTAATAAAATATTTTATATCTTAAATATTTAAACTATTGTAAAGCAAACGAAGTCATGTGGAATATTAAATCTGAACAAAATGATTTTAAATTTAAATTAGTCAACAGTAAATAAAATTGAATGAAAATTTTAAATTTTAAATTGTGAAATGTAACAAAATGTGTTCATAAATTTCAAATGTCTAAAAAATTATTAAATTTAAAAAACACGAATCGTTGAACTGTTGAAAAAAGTAAACAAATATTTTTTGAAAAGTATAATTAAATAAAGATTTTACATTTACGCCATTTAACCGTAGACTAAATTATAAAAAAAACAATTAAAGATTTAAATTATACACAATAACTAAAACTTATACGATACAAATAAAGACAAATAGGTCACACCTTTATTCCAATTAAAATTTAAAACATGAAACACACGATGTTTTAATACAAGATGACGGACAATTGCTTTGATTGACATCGCACTTTTACTATCCTTACAATACATTGCAATTTATAGGAAAATGATTGGAATTGTGTCGAAAATCGCAACTTGAGTTTTCCGGCAGATCTACACGATGTGTGTGTGTGTGTGTGTCTGTCTATCTGTGCATGTGCATGTGCGTGTGTGTGTGTGTGTGTGCAATGTTTGTATCTACTCTAGTTCAAAACTAATGGACCAAATTTCACAAAATTTTGTAGGTAAGTCACTTTTGAGTTTCCCTGGTGCTGATTAGATTTTGGTACGATTAGGAAAAGAAAACCTATGTTTTTTACCGAAATGGCCCACGAAAATGGTTAAAAACTGAAATAAAGACTAAATATTCTCAAATATATCAATTACATGCCTGTCTTTTATCAATTACATGCATGCGTAAGTTTTAACGACAAAAAGAATAAGGCCACTCTTTTATTAGTCTGTTCCTACCCGTTAGAGGGACATTTCAGTTTTTCACATTTCTGTAACGCCGGCATTGGAAATATATCCAGTCATCAAATGAAAACGAAAATTTAAGCACAATTTCAAATTCACTGTATTTTTAAGTAATTTCTGTTTTTTTTTGTATGTGTGTGTGTGCAATTAAATTCAATTTAATGAATTATGAGAGAAAAAAAAGAGAAAATGAATTTGAGTCTGTAGTGAAAGTCATGTGCTGCCCACATCAGACTTTTTAATCTGAATTATAGACAATTTTAGCTAAACTATTCTGAAAAAATTTGCATAGTGGTGTAGGAAGCAGAAATCCAGTTGTACGATAGGAAGCTGAAAGTTTTCATTTCTCATAAAAAAATTAACAGGAAAATTTCTTTGGTTGTAGTTCTCAGCTATTAGATTCGACTGAATTGGATTATTTGATTGCTATTTTGTTCGGTTTACATACAGAGGAACTACTCTTATTTTCTTGAAGCCACCGGGATTCCGTGCTAATACTAGCATGTTTGTGTACACAGTCCTCTTCACGTGTACTTGGAATTCAAACCCGGCTCCTATAGATTTGAATGCCAGAGAGTGAAGCATTTGCATTCCTCTTGCGAGGAGGGGCTTGGTCTGAGTAAGGCTCCTATATAGACAGGCTGGCGCAACCGCCATTGAAGCTCCTGCCGTAACTGTCTGTTACCGTCTGCCTATGCTATTTCAATGGCGAGCGCACGTTACTTGCCTGATGTTTGATATGTATTTTATCTGTAAAATGGGTGATTGTGGTATAATAAATGGCACTAATCATTGGAGGAAGACGTAGGAAATGTTTAAATTTCCTCAAGATCCCGAAAAAAGGAAAATATGGCTTTATAAACTGCCGAAGAAATGGATAGATTCCTGGACATTCATCTGAATTCCGCAGTGTAAGTAGTTTCATATTTTATGCTTTCTTTTGTCTTTTTAAAAGTAAATGTATGTTAAGATCTTGAAAAGAAGGTTTGAAAATTGGTTTCTTAAAGCTGAACTTTCAATAAATTAATTTTTTATAATAGTTAAATAGGATTTTTTCTTGCAATGCAATTGTAGGGTTGCTATCGCATTTTGGCGTGGGTTTATCGATGACTTAACGCCAAGATAGCAAGATTTGACTTTGAAATTTGTGTTTTAATATATTATTGTACTTTAAAGACTGTTTTGTATTTCACTTATAAAATATGTGCATTGATATAAAATTTTAACAATTGTTTGTAGAAATATGTGAATGCTGCATTTAAAAAAAAATAAAAACATGCTATTTTAATTGTCTCCAAAGCATTTATAAAATTAATAATTTTGTTTTATGATTAAGTATTCAGTGCACATACTACAACGTTACAAGCAAATATATTTTTGATTACCTATTTCTCATTTTAAGTTAGCATAGACTTATGCTGCCAGAGATTTTTAACATTTCTGCAGATACTATATTTTGTTTGTACTAATATGAATTGCATGCATTATTTTGACTCATTGATTTTTCTATTTTATGTTATTTATATTATTGATATATTATTTTGTCAAGTATAGTTAAACTTAAGCTTTAAAATACTATGGCATTTATGTAACATTAAAATTCGCATACCTGATATAGCTTGAAATAATTTCTCAAAGTAACTGAATACTAGAAAGTCAATTTTCTATTAAGATAGATATAAGCTATCTATATTAAGATATTTCTACATGTGAAGGCAAAATTTTAAATCCATTTAGAAGATCAATAATTTACCTTACAAATTAACCCACAATGTTGAATTGGACAATAGCTTTTTGTAGCTGATTCTGCACAGATAATGAATAAAATTATGATATAGTATGCTAAAAAAGATATTTCAAACTTTTCCTTTTAATTCGCCACTATTCAACTCAGGTATGTTGTACCTTTGATAGTAATTTTTATTGAAACTATTTCTGTTTACAAATTTAATGAATCTGTTTTCCCGAGTATCATTTTTTTGCAATTTTTACATAAAATTTAAAGTTCTGGAATTTGCAGTCTAATATAAATTATATCAAATTTAGTATTTTATGAAAATTATAATTTAGAATAAAATAATTTAGAATAAAATACATTTTTGGTTATAAGAAATTTGTAAATGAAGTTTCATTATGAAACTTAGCCATCGATAGTATGCTTATACCTGCACAGTTTTAATGTTTGTTTTGTTTGCAAAGTGTGCTATACTTTTAAGTATTATGCAGTAGTAAATTTGAATATGTTAAACTGTATCAAGCATGTTTAAGTTTAAAAATTCTGTTTTCTGTCGGACTATAGTTTTAAAAAATGTTCAAATGAGTCCAAAATACTTATTAACTGTAGTAGTAACATAAAATAATTGCTCAGCAAGTATATATTGATGAGCTGGAATTGATATGAGTGTATCGGTTGTTACAAAATATTTCAAGATCTGAGTAACTGGTTGCTAAATCATGAAATGTGCTGAAAATTAAGGGCAAAATGAAAGTAAATTAAAAAAATTTGTAATTGTGTAAGTTTCTATTATTTTGTATGATGGTATTACATACTAATTCAACATCTATAGATAGTTTTGTTAATGTTTCCAAAAATTTGTTTGTAATATTTTAAATCCACTTTATTAAAGGGATATTTTGAAAAGTCCCAGCATGAAGCTGATAATTGGAGAAATTTGAAGCCGTGATGTGCAAAGTCATCCTGCATTACTCCAATCTAAACACGTGAAATACCTAAAGGCTGGATCCATTTTAGATCATCAAGAAGTCAATGGTACAATTGACACAGAGGTAAACTTTCCAAACTTTTCTTTGATTTAATACTTAATATAAATTTTGTGGATTTCACCATTGCTTTGAAATATAACTTTCCTTATACACACATAGGGATATAATAAGGGATACATTATGACAGGATTGAAAATTTAATTGTATGGTATCTTCACTAGAATACTTTCAGTGTACTTTTGCGTATGTTTTTAAGCTGAAGATATCCTTCAAGAATTTTTTTCAAGTTGTGAACATTTTCTATATTGAAATTTCATGTTCTATATGAAAATTAATTTTGTGCCTAACTGTATAATTTAAAATGTTTCTTCATCTCCCTTCTGCTTGTGGCGGATTCTATTACAATTCACCATTATCTACTGTTATATTTTTACTCCAGTTATAAATATTTTCAATTTTTATGACAAGTTTTTAATTCATGCTGAATTGCATATTTTGAAAAATGTTTTTCTTGCTCCTGCTTTTGACGGACTCTTACAATTTCCGAATTAGGATTTTCCTTAACTTGAGACCATTTTATATATTGAAAGTTCAAGTTTTATATGAAAATTTATAATTTTGTGCCAAACCGTATAAATTGAAAAGTCTCTCAATCTCCATCTGCTTGTAGGGGATTCTATTACACTTTACTATTATCATATATATATATGTATCTACTGTTATATTTATACGCAAGTTATAATTACTTTCCAGTTTTATATGACAAGTTTTAATTTCGTGCCAAATTGCATATTTTGGAAAATATATTCTTATCACTTCTGCTTCTGGTGGACTCATACAATTACCGAATTAGGATTTTCTTCAAATTGTGACCATTTTCTATATTGAAAGTTCAAGTTTTATATGAAAATTTAAAATTTTGTGCGAAACTGATATATAATTTGAAATGTTTCTTCATCTCCCTTCTGCTTATGGCGGATTCTACTACATTTTACCATTATCTCCTGTTATATTTATACTCGTTATAAATACTTTCCAGTTTTATATGACAAGTTTTGATTTCGTGCTGAATTGCATATTTTGTAAAATATCCTTTTTTCGCTCCTGCTTTTAATGGACTCATACAATTACCGAATTAGGATTTTCTTCAAATTGTGACCATTTTCTATATTGAAAGTTCAAGTTTAAAACTAAAATTTATAATTTTGTGCCAAACTGTGTATATAATTTGAAATTTTTCTTGTATCTCCCTTCTGCTTGTGGCGGATTCTGCTACATTTTAACATTATCTACTATTATATTTATACTCAAGCTATAAATACTTTGCAATTTTATATGACAAGTTTTGATTTTGTGCCAAATTGCATACTTTGACCAATATGTGCTTCTCGCTCCTGCTTTTGATGAACTCATACAATTACTGAATTGGGATTTTCTTCAAGTTGTGACCATTTTCTATATTGAAAGCTGAACTATGAAAATTAATTTTATGATCTCTATAATTTGAAAAATATCTTAACTCCCTTCTGCTTGAGGCAGGTTCCATTACAATTTACCATTATTTACTTTTATATATTTACTCAAGTTATACATATTTTCAGTTTTTTATATGACAAGTTTTGATTTTGTGCTGAGTTGCATATTTTGAAAAATATGTTCACCTTGCTACTGCTAATGGTGGATTCCTACAATTGTTGAATTATAATTTTCTTCAAATTGTGATCATTTTCTGTATTGAAAGTTCAAGTTTTATACAAAAATTTATAATTTTATTCCAAATTATATAATTTAAAAAATATCTCAATCTCCCTTGCTGGTGGTGGATTCTATTGCAATTTACCATTATCCACTGTTATATAAGTTATAAATAATACTTTCCAATTTTATATGACAAGTTTTAATTTCGTGCCAACTTGCATATTTTGAAAAACATGTTCTTTTCGCTCCTGCTTTTGATGGACTCTTACAATTACTGAATTAGGAGTTTGCTCAAGTTGAGACCATTTTCTATATTGAAAGTTCAAGTTTTATATGAAAATTTATAAGTTTGTGCCAAACTGTATAATTTGAAAGGTATCTCTATTTAAATTTCAAGTTTTTAATCATGTGTCAAGCTGTATAATTTGAGAAATATCTTTATCACCATTACAATTTACAGATTTAGAATAGCAAAATTTGAGTTATTTTTCATCAGGATATAATTTATTATGCTGAAAGCTTTTAAAACATAGAGTTGAATTTAAACGTTAAAATGCATACAGTGCAAATATGCAATATTTATTACAAATAGGCAGGCACTTGATACACCATCATTCGCCTATACATCGGTCAACATTGTGAACCATTTTGCTGTCACAAATTATGCAAAATATAAGCTGTTTTAGGACGGATGCAACACTAAATATAAATAAGAACTTTAAAAATCACAATTTTTACATTGGATAAAAAGATGGATACAATATTTTATTTTCAAGTGGGGCACATGATTTCTTCATATAATATGGGTGTCATTATTATTTTAATTTTTATTTAAAAAACTTTCACTTTTTCAACCCGGGTTCAATCCAAAACTAATTGGGTGATATTATTCATTTATATTCCCGTATGTTCCACAGACCGTCTGACCAACATACTAAAATTTTATTTTGATAAAGTCATTTTTATGACAATTATCGTATGAACGGACAGACAAACAGAATGAATGAACAAAGTTATAAACACTTTTCAACTATATTGTAAAGTGTTACAAAGAATTTTTTTGCATCAAAATGCAGTTCTAGTTTCTAAAGTACTAGTGTATGGGGCTGAAAATTTCATATCAAAATAATTATTAGTTTCAAAATATTATGACATTTTTGAAAGTGTGAAATATATATTGAAATTTCATTATTATTTTAATTGTATTTAATCATACCTTGTTCTTTCAGGTTACTCTTTTCGTATTCATTATGGGTCCCACACTCATAGTTTGTTGAGATTGTTTGAACCTCATCAATTGGAGATTCGTCATGGCTCATAACAGATTATTTAAAATATGTATTAAATGATCTATAAATGCATCTATGACTATTCAAAATACTAAGAAATTTGTATAAATATTAAGATTTGCTGTCTCAATAAAATGTTAAATTGTCCATCTGTGTTATTTGTTTTCTCCAAAATGCAACAATTTACTGAGAAGTAAATTGTGCTAATTTTTTCAATCGCATCCGTATATTTACCTTGTAAAATATTAACTTTGACTGTTTACCTTCTTTCACTTTTAAATATAAAATAGGGATTTGAAAGTGAAGATTATATATTTAAGTTAGTATGCAAACTGTTCGTGTAAACTTAGTGAAAACGTTTAAATCATAATATGTTAAAAATGAACAATTATGATTGAATGTGTAAATTTTGCAGAAAATAGTAGAGGTTAAGACGAATTATATTATATAACCCAAAGAAATGAGGCCACATCACTGTTTTAGGTATTGAAGGTAATATATGTATTTTTTTCATCTTTCAAGCTAAAACCAATTGCCATCCAACCACATGTCGAAACATAGTTGCATAAAACGTAATTCTAAAATTTTCCAACAGTAAGTTCAAATATTGCTATTGTTTATACATTTGAGAAGAATTAGGAATTGCACATGAGTAATTTAGTAAAACTTACGACTACTAATTCAGAAATATATAAAAATGTTGGTATAAAAATTTATAATGCTCTTAGAAAATCGATATTCTAAAGTAAAATAGACATTCATTAATATTAACCCATACTTAACAAAATATATAATATTAACGGGACTTAAAATTTATTAACTGAATACAAATTGTTTTTTTAATCATAAGGGAGATATTTTTATGAGAATAATCTCTTCACAAGCATCCAGGGAATGGGTAGTTTTATTGCAAAACATTGCCATTCATATTAAGAATGCATTTGTACTAATGTTATCTATAAGTATGAATGTAATTTTAACATGAAACTATATCAGATATCATGGGCATACAAGGAAAGAACATTTATAGCAAAAATGCAATAAATAAATTATCTATAAGTAAAAAAATCTGTGTTCTGTCTACAGGCAATAAAAATAAAGAGCTAGATATTAATACTTGCTTTACAATAAATAACATGAAACTAACAACTAGTGATGCGGTCATTTTAAAAAATGATGTCCTAAATATATTAAAAATCACAGTATAAAATAAACAAATTGCTAAAATGTAATATCAGTATTTTTAAATAAAATAAAGAAAATGCATATCAAGCAAAATAAGATTATTTAGAAACGTTCAAACTCTAAAATCCATTTATCTCAAAATTATCTTTTTGGATTTAGTGTTTTTTCTTCTTGTGTACCCATGATATATTCTTCATATCAAGTAAAGTGATTTTGAAACTTGAATAGTAAGGAATGACAAGTACCCTAGCAATTTTTCATTTTCATGAATATTCTACAATACAATATTTTAGAATTGAGAGGTTTTTTGTTGAATGTCTATAAAAAGTATGCAGTTGAAAATATATGTATTCTAGGAATTTATAGTTATTTAAATTTACGATGAAAAGAGGAAAAAAAAATGTAATTGTTAATTCTTTACTACTGCTTATAAAATTACAGAAGTTGTGTATTATAATTATCAGCTTTCAAGTTCAATGCAATTATTAGTTATTTTTTTAAATAATAAATAGCAACATGTGTTAACAGAATTTTATTTTGACTCATGGTTCTTTATTGCTATATGTAAGTTTCTATTTTAGAAACAATGTCCTCCATGAAAGATGCTATCCTTTGACAGTATGGCCATATGATCTTGATAAATTAAATCTTCAATAGCATCACAAGAAAAAAATTTCTAGTGGGAGGGTGTTTGGTAACCAAATATTTTGCTTTCTAATTCTCCATATATTGTTTCTTCGAAATTTAATGGATTCGGGGGGGGGGGGGGGGGTCATGACCTCCGAATTCCCCTCCTTGGCGACCCCACTGAATCTCTTCAAATGTATGTTTAAATTATCCAGTAAAAAGAAAGCATTGGTGTTTAAGTGTAATTTTGTTGTGCTCTATTAAAGTAAACAATATTTAAACAATAATAGGGGAGATGGAATTTTACATCCTATCACTAGTTGAGTGTGCACTTTTGTATTACTACATCTGAGTTAGGGATGACTATAAAACATTAAGTAAGGAACAATAGATCATTAATTAGAAAAATCTAGGCAATAAGCAAGTATTGTAAGAAAACATACTTGATATTTGTTAAACTTTTAGCATTTAAAGCAGAGAGTCAGCCATTTTTCCTTAGCTACGGTATTCGGTTTCAACTTTATCATTGTCGAAGGACTTTTGGCGTCCATGCCAAAATGCACCCCCCTCCCCCCATTTGTTTTTCAGAATCAGAAATTTTATTTTAATGATAAAGAAGGGTTTATCAACGAAAGTCCACCACCAACATATCGTAAAAACAATTACGCAAAACACCGTTAGAAGTTTCCAGTTTTTATTAAATTTAGACAAATACCCCCCCCCCCCCCCCCCAAATAAATAAAGTGAAGTAAATCATAACAATAAATAATAAATAAATCATGCCTGTTTAAAATACGCTATCGAGTATTATCAAAATAGGTATGAATATGTTAACAGTCAAAGACGTTTTTATATTGTTTAAAAAATTTTTTAGAATTGTTGCTATTTTTAAACACATTAATTCTGGTGAAATTGTTATAGAAATACTCAAAATAGAAACGTATTGCATGTAAAATTTGATTAATAACACTTTTCCTTCTAATCAAAATAAGAAGTATTATATTTTATGTAAAATATTACATTTAAAATGCGCGTTTTAAAAGTATAAAATTTTTCGAGACTCTCGGATAAAATCCGAGTTTGACAGTCGATAGCTTAAAGACGCATAAAAATGCGCCATTATAGCGATAAATAGCAAGAGAAAGTAACCCCGCTTCTCGCCAAGCACAGCCGTCGCTCCCACAGGAGCTTCAATGGCCGCTCTTGCGCCAGCCTGTATATATAGGAGCCTTAGGTCTGAGTAGTCGGGGCTGTATGACGTCAGTGACCGGCGACATAGTTATCTATACTATACCTTCTGCTTGGACGGGTGGGGCTATATGACTTTATGGAAAGGTGACGTGATGTATAAAAATATTAGAAATGTTTCACTTAACTTTTTTTATTATACACGTGTTTAAATACGAACGGAAATGAATTCCCCTCAGTTATTTTTATTAAGTACGTACTTGAACGCGAAAGTGATTGAATTCGCTTCAGTTCTTTTTGTTTTTTGGTATGTGTTCGAATACATGTTTAATGGAGTAAAAGGTTAAGTGGCAAATGATTATTTATTTTATTATTTTAAATTTTGATACATCAAGAAAAAAAGGATTGGTGACTGCAACGAAACTCTTTTATTTACAAGTGGAGAAGATCGCCTAAGTATACAAAGCAAAATTTATACGTTCAATGAGCGAAATATGATACTATATTTAAATATATCGAAAATAGACGAATTAAGTACTTTCACAACTACAGAGAAGAACGATGTGCAGACAAAGATAAGGAACTGAGTGTTTTGCTATGAATTAAATCAAATTTTAGCTGAAATATGAATCTGCTATTATCAAGATTTTACGGCATTGATTAATTATTTGTTTTGCCTTTCTCAGATAGATTGGTTATATATCAATTCTCAACCGTAAATAGATATGATGAACAACTGAGTATCAGGCGCTAGATCAGGCTCTATCAAGGGCAATCCAGGGAATTTTAGAAGGAAGTTTCACTTTTGTCCAAATGTACAGGGTTCCCAGCAAAGTATTTAAGTAGTCTCACAATAATTTTGTAAGGAAAGGCAAATGAGTGTACACGTGAAGCCTATTGATAATAATATTGCCCCGATTGAATAAATGGGATTGAAGCTCCCTTAGTCAAAAATTTAAAAAGTTGGGATAACGAACTTGGCAACAAAAGAGATAGACGAAAAACGACAATTACTAAATTGTAAGGAATTGTCAAATGAGTATGAATCGACTATAAAACTATTTAAGAATGCATTTATTTGACACAATAAGGTTATTGAAGAATGGATATCCTATTCAGAAATGATACAATAAGCAATATTTACATGAACATATAGAGTCTATTTAAAGTGCTCTTTGTCAGAAACAATACACATTTAAATTTCATAAAGAATATGATTTCGTCTTTTAACATGCATTGCAGGTTTCTCCATATTAGAGTCCCCGATGTTACAGTTTTTGACAGGTAATTATTGCCTTCCGTATACGTATTTTGTTCGTTTCTGATGTCGATTTCTACGCTCTACACAATGCTCTACAACCTTGCAACTGGCTTTCTCATCTATCTGGCTTTATTGTCATCCTAAAATTTTGAATTCTACGATAGGAGGCGCTACAATCTGTTTGATTGGGCACGGTCACTTTATAGCAGGTAGACCCTGTATATGTTAGGTCTACCTGCGTTCCTTAAAAAGTACTCATGCGCTTTTCCTTAAAAAGTATTGGGGTACTTAAGGACTTTCCTACGAAACCTGTTTAATAAAATTGTACAGACGTAACTGTTTCGTTAAATTTACTTTCTCTAGTTTATAAAAAATTCTGATGCTCGGCTAAGAGCCCTGTATTAGCACTCTAATATGATGGCTCGAGATCCATTCAGACAGAGTTGGCCAAGTTAAGGAGCGGTCATACAAAGGATATGGAGTTTGGACGAGCAGACAGGAGAGAAGAGAAGAGAACGAGGAGACAGGAGAGATGAGAGAAGAGGAGAGAACGAGGAGACAGAGGAGAGAGGATAAGGGAACGAGGAGACAGAGGAGAGAGGATAAGGGAACGAGGAGACAGAGGAGAGAGGAGAAGGGAACGAGGAGACACAAGAGAGAGGAGAGAGGAGATGATAACGAGGAGATAGGAGAGTGGAGAAGAGAACGAGGAGACAGGTGAGAGGAAAGATGAGAAATGAGAGAGGATAGGTGAGAGGAGAACGAGGAGCGATGAGAGGAGCCAGGAGAGAGGAGAACGAGGAGAGATGAGAGGAGACAGGAGAGAGGAGAACGAGGAGAATGGAGATAGGAGAAGATAACGAGGAGCCAGGAGAGAGGAGAAGAAAACGAAGAGACAGAGGAGAGAGGAGTAGGGAACAAGGAACAGAGGAGAGAACAGAGAGGAAAAGAGAACGAAGGGACATAGGAGAGAACAGAGACGAAAGGAGAACGAGGGGACGGAGGAGAGATTAGAAGAGAACAAAGATACAGGAAAGAGGAGAAGAAGAGGAGAGAGGAGAAGATGAGAGAGGAGAAGAGGAGAAGAGGAGAGAGGAGAGAGGAGACGAGGAAAGAGGAGAGAGGAGAGAGGAGAGAGGAGAGAGGAGAAGAGGAGACAGGAGAAGAGGAGACAGGAGAAGAGGAGACAGGAGAAGAGGAGACAGGAGACAGAAGAAAAGGAGACAGGAGACAGGAGACAGAAGAAGAGGAGCCAGGAGACAGGAGAAGAGGATGCAGGAGACAGGAGACAGGAGAAGAGGGGACTGGAGACAGGAGAAGAGGAGACAGGAGAAGAGGAGACAGGAGATAGGAGAAGAGAACGAGGAGACAGGAGGGAGGAGAAGAGAACGTGTAGACTTTATATTTTCATGTAAATAACAGCTATGGCTTGGGTGTCTCTGGCTGAAATCGAACCGCTACGAAAAATGTAAGCACTTGAGACACTTATATATCCTAACCTAATAGATAATGATTTAAATAATGCGTATACTTGTTTCGTCAAAAATAGGGTACCATTTATGAATATACAAGAATAATTTTAATATTTTATTATTTCAAACTAATTTTTATCAAAAACAATCATAATTTTTTGCCCGAGCGGGTTTTTGCTTCATTTTGCTAACTTTCACTTAAAATATTTTTTAAACTATAAAATATAAATATAAACTGATAAGAAAAAAGCTGTATGGTAGAAAATCAAGTTTCTATATAAATAATTTATTTTTACAAAGGTTTTACAGTTTTTGAGCAATTGCCTTGTCAAGTTAAAGAAGATTGAAAATTTTCCGTTTTTCAAGTTTGTAATGCAAGTATGTAATGTGACCTCGAAAACTATCAGTGATAGCTATAAATAGTGAGAAACTTATTTACATCTCATTAAAAGTTCTACAAAGATATATAATTGGATTTTTGATCGGCATTTCAGTTTTAGAAATAAAGTGGTTGTTATAATAGCCAAGAACTTTAGTGATACGAATATGCCTATTCTATTAGTTGAAGATTTTAAAGTAGACATGAACCAGAAACTGCAAAGTTGTTAGACTTTATACAGACAATAATCCACACAAATATTGCTTTAGATACTGTAAAATCTAGTACGCGCATTCAAATATGAATAGATTTGATAGTTACTAGTAATTTAATAAGTTGTTTCGATTATGTACCTTTCTTTAGTTACCATAGGACATACAGAATTTACACTTTTTAGAACAGATATAAATAAGACAGAAGTAATATAATTAAGGTTTAAAGTAACAATGTTTATTTCTTATATGCTCTATCTGATTGTACTTTCTCTGGACTATTATTCTACATCCTGATTTTGAAAGAATAAGAGCAAAAGATACAGTTTTAATACCTGTATCTATAGTCATCTTTTTCAAGAAATTTAGCGGTAGATTTGGATGTGTAACTAATAGCGTTATCCTGACGAAGTTCTACTCTCTTAAGATTCTGTGAGTATAGGGATGGTATTATTTTTTAAATAAAGGAGTTAACACTTTATCTCGCTAATCTGTTGAATTAATTTTAACATTTTTGTCGACTTTTCTTAAATTTAATTTACCGTTATACGAAAAACCAACAATAATCATGAATTATTTACTGAAATTTTCTTTTGATACTGGGTTTTTACATTTTCTCTCTTTTTGCGATAGTGAATCGATCATTTTTTGTTAGTCATTTAAATAGAACCTTGTTTCATCAATTGTCACAATATATTTCGGTCACCAGTTAAATAATTTTCGTAAAGAATTGTACAACATGTTCTGCTCTCCGCCACATGTCTAGGCAAAAGGGGGTGAACATTATGCTTTTAAGCTTTAATATTTAATTCTTTATTGATTACTTTGTTTACAGTCACTACAGCGGAATTTAAATGCATTGCAATTGTGTTTTGAGTTGTTGGATTTTCTTTTGGGACAAAATTCTTTAATTTTGAAATAGTTGTAAATATACGTACCTTCTTTGGGTATTCATTTGTTGTTGTTTTCCGGTTAAAAGCAATACTTAACACTTTTCCCTTAATTATTTATAATATTGATTATTTTGCATTTAGAAATGCGAATTCCATCGTTTCACAGCGTTTTTTAATTACCGAATAAAAGAATTTCTCTTTGGAAAGAGCAAAAATGTAGTTTTTAATCCAAACTTTGTTTACATGCGCCATTTTTAAAATAGACAAAATTTAACTACAGCAGACGATAATTAAGCTTTGGTAAAATGAGCGGTTGCAGACATTATTAAAATTAATTCTCATTTTTGTATCCTTCTAAAAATGAGCAAACAGACTCAGCATTATCTGTTGTAAACGAAACATATGAGACTAACAGCAACTAATAAATTTATTGAACTTTGTTGTTTTTTTCTTTTTTTTTACAAGACGTTATTCAAGTAAAACCATTAAGGCTCCATCGGTCTGGAAGTACAGCCTACTCTTATTTTTTAATTAAGAAAGTTTTAAGCTAGCAAGATGTAAGATTTGAAATATAAACAGAGTGTATTACATGCACCATCTTACATAACGGAGATTCACAGATCAACACTTCCATTACGCAACGATGAACTATTCCAACGGGTTTGGGAATTTTTTTTTAAAAAGCAGACGTTTTTTCGTCCCGAAAGAAACACATATAGAAACAAAATGGCGGTAGTGGATTGACAACTCGTATTACTCTGAGGCGCGGCGATTAAATTCGATAAGTATCCTTTAATCAAATTTAGTGGAAAAAATATTGGATGAGGTTATTCGAATAGTTGAGGGAAGATTTCGGAGCTTTCTGGGATATATTATGGATGAGTAAAGGCAATCAGCATTTTACTTCCGCATTCAGAGATATGAAAAATTCTTAGCAAATGCGTGTGAAGGGTATCACGATTATTTCCCCCTTTTTCTTAAATTATTGATTCGGGAAAACTTACCGTTCACATTATTGAAAAGTTTAGAGAAACACGTAAAATCTAAATGCGCACTCCGTAATGTTGGTTAAAAAAATGCGTACAGTGATAATGGGTATCGCGTTGTTTTAAAAGCACTTGATATTATTTTCAGTACAATTTTTGGAAAGCAGGATATGGTTAGCAATTCATTTATTTTAATTTATATGTTATTTGCAAGCTTTCAACTTTACCTACAACATATAAAATTCTCTCAGTTAAGTTCATGTATTTTGGATTTTATATATTTTTTCTTATCTGTTTCTCAAGTTCATATCTCCTTCATTTATTATTTTATACTCTCTTTACTTACTTTTGGTCAAACTAGGTGGCGCTACTATATTGGGTTCTGTGGTTTAACCACTGTCTATTTGCGCTCTGTCAGCGCACATCTAAGCGTTCTGGTTTAGGCTTGTTGGTTGTTGAACTGAAGAAGGAAATTCAATGACTTCCGAAATGGCACATGCTTTCATATTTTTATTTGCGCTGCGTTTTACGTTAGTTCAATATTTCTTACAATACAGTATATAGAAAGGGAAAATATTTTGATGGGGGTAAAACATTTGACTGTAGGATGTGAATGGATTTACACATTTTGAGCACCTGAGTACGAATCAATCATTTTTACGATGATGTCTGCCTATCTGTGCGCACGATATATCTCGAACAAATTGATCAAAACAGTTGCATTTTGATACAATAATTTCAATGAATGAACGTCAGAGACTTATGGATCTTCTGCATCAACGGAATAATTCGATTTTTTAATTTTTCAAACATTTTTTTTTTCGAAAAACAAAAATACATCATATAAACGTAATTGCCGTTTGAAATGTTGCACAAACGGCATCTGATTTGAAAAATTATATGCAAAACTGATTGATGACAATTATAGTGCGCTAACATACGCCGTTCTCGATATATTTTCTATTTTCTATTTAAAAAGGGAAAAAAACATTAAAAAATTAATTGTTTTCATTATTATAAAACAAGCAAATTATTTGTAATCACTTTTAATCTGAAAATCAAAGCCAAAATTATTTATGAATTATCATGGGCCGGTCGCAAGATATTGACATTTCACATTTTTGTGCATGGAGTTCTATATCTCTGAAAAAAATTGGGCAAATCAAATAAAATTTGGCACGAAAATTTCAATAGAAAATTTTAGAAGTTTATAAAATTTTGAAGAACTTGGCCCACGTTTCATTTTTTGAACATTCTAATTTCGGAAAACTAAAAAAAAATTATAAAGCAATGAATGTGTTAATAATTGTGGCAAAAATAGATATTTTATATGTACTTTTTTTTATCAAGAAGCAAAATTTACAGAACAATATCATGAGCAATTCTCGAGATATTGCATGTTTATAATCTACAATTGAAAATATCTTAGTAAACTAGATGTTCAATATTATGAAATGGGTAAATGTTTAGTAGTAACCAGAAATAAATGGACACAAGGGATTACTATTTGCCATTAACCGATCTCGAGATATTAAACGTCTGTATAAAGCTTTACGCAAAGTCATGTTATACATATTTTTTTAATTGATAATAACCAAAATTCTATTGATTTATAGAGAGATCTAGTCATAAAAATGCTCTACGTTATGATATTTTTTTCTACAATATCGAAATTTGTAAATCTATAAGAAAACTCATGTGTTGGTCATATTTTATAATTTTTGTGATAGTTTCGTGAGACTGCAACCAATAGTTATTTCTGAATATATATATATATATATATATATATATATATATATATATATATATATATATATAAACAGCATGGTAAACACGTCAACTACGAGTAATAAACTCTAAAATCAAAGACAACCATATAAGTGGTTAAAAAGTCATTTATTAAACTCGCCTTATCATGACGTACACAATCACATAGCCAAAGCGCTTTCGGACATTATCATGCCTTTCCTCAGTGGCGCCACTAATGATAATGTATTTTGATGAGGACATTGAACGTGAGTATGAATAAGTCATTCGTTTGTACTAGTAAGTTGTCAAAGTCGCCCAATTTCGATTTATGTGGTGCAATTCAATACTAAAATTATTATGTTGTGGATCTTGCACACTATTATTTCGCTGTGAAGCAGTAAAATCATTGCATTATGTAGCAAAAGTCATTTATTGCCGACATTAGATTTTAACGTCGTTATCAGATTTTAAAGTTAACAAATTACGCCAAGTGCACTTGTGGAATACCAATGCTTACATATACCACCATTTGAGAAATGCTGATTTAAGAGAACAATTTTAAGGAAGCTTGTAAAGATCAATATTGATAAAAAATCCATAAACCATCTTTCCACAATCAACAGTTTATCAGTTGCTTCTTACAATCCCGATGACTATTTAAAGATTAATACATATTTTCTTCAGTATTTATTTACCAGGGAGTCGCATCAATAAGAACGAATAAAGAAAATCCAGATTCACATCAAATCCTCTTTATGAATCCTAAAAAGGATATACGAGAGGAGAAATCCTAATGACTAGTTTTCGTGTTTTAGAAGCATTCACAGGGTTGATATTAATTGCCGACGTAAAGAGGGAAAAGAAAAGCTTACTTTGGTCTGAGGTTACGGTTTCCTTCTGTATCGGTTCATTTTATTTAAGGTTTTGCAGTAGCTTGGGTTTGTTTCGAAAGGTCATGTCTTTCATCTTCCTTTACGTTGCAATTATCTGATTAACGTGGTAAGATAAATTAGTGAGTAACACTGTTTCCAGTTATAGATTGTTGTGAAACATTCGATTTTTTGCATATTTCGGAAGGGACAAGGCTGTTGTGTAACGATAATACAAGGGAAAAGCTTTAATATTTTTAATCTAAAGTTTAATGCATTTTATACTTTTCTACTAGAATTATTTTATAATAAAGTTTAAATGGAAAATGAAGTCAGTTGGATTACCAAATTTGAATTGTACAATAATTATTTTCACTACGTTTGTAGTAAATGACTTGCATTACATACATCCGTTTCATACTTCCGTTTCAGATAAGTCACATTTCTTACAAGATTTCTATCTTGTGCCCTAAAATGATGCCCATAAAATTTAAATTTGTGTTTTATTATTAATGGAAGAAAAGTATTAAATCATTAAATATGATGTTTTGTCTGCGTCGGTATTATAATTTCAGCTATTTTATCCAACTTTCAAAATAGCAAGTGGTCATTAATTGTCACACCTACACACTTAATCAAAGTTGTCGATAACTTTTTTGATATCAAAAATCCTTTCAGATTTAAGCATAAAATTGAATTTATAACATGTTATAACATGTTACTCATTTTTGATAACATGTTAAATGGGAAAATATATTTAATTTTATTTAATTTTTCAACTGGCAGCGAAAGGATATAAAATGGTGTTTTTATTATTTCTGGCACGTAAATTTCGTGGATGTTATTTCCATGTGACAAAATTATTTTATTATTGTGAAACTGTTTTTAACAATTAGAAAAATTATATCGTGTTATATTTAAAAAACAAATTATATTTCTTTTTTCTAGTTTTAATTGTTGGCAACGAAAGGAAATCAAATTGTGTATTTATTATATTTGAGAGGCAAACTAAGTTCTTTAATATCTTTGTACCATCACCACAAATTCAAATTTTCAAAAACAGATTTTTCCTTTTAACTAAAAGCTCAGACAGATAGAAAGAGAACAAATGCAAGATTCTAGTCAGAGTGGAAGTACTTGATAATTAAGCAAAGTTGATTTGAGTTTTTTGATTAGCCCTTTGCATCGTCCCCACAAATTTGAATTTTCGAGAGAGTTAGATCTTTTCGTTAACCTGAAAGCTGAGATGGATCAAATTAGATCTAAACCAAGATTCTGTTTTCAGTTAAGGTGTTTGATCCTTTTGAAAAGTTGTTTTGAGTTTTTTAATTATTCCTTTGCATCATCACTCCTAATTCGAATTTTTGAAATGTTAGATTTTTTACTTGATTTTGATGCTGAGACGGATCGAATGACATCAAAACCAAGATTTAATCTACAGTGGAAGTATGCAATAATTTTGATATACATCACTTTTTCGTCAGTCGGCTTAGTGCATATTATATAGATATTTATAAAATTTTTAACTGTGCATTAAAAATCTAGGCTGATCTGTAATTTTAAGATACATATAAAATTAAAGCCCATGACCTGTTGATGCACTTTGAATATTTTAGTTTTATTTTCCCTATATGACGGTATAATGCGTAGGGAAAGTGATATGACAAGGTCGAAGGAAAATTCGAATTCGAGTTTTCGACGGAAAAGCACGTTTCAAACATTCCTGAACTCAAATAGAACGTTATTGAGGTGATGTCTGTGTGTACGTGTGTGCATGTGTATGTATGTGTATATGTAGATGTGTGTGTATGTATGCGTGTGTATGTGCGTCTGTAAATGCGATATCTCTTGAAAGAATATAGCATTATGAAAGTAATTTGCCACGATTATTACACTCAGCGAATACTCCGGCCACTCAACCAGCTGCTCATACCCTAGGGTGAGTCGGGTTGCCTGGGTCTTTCAGTAAATACTGGAACCTTATTGATTGTAAACCTGATCGAACGTTAGGAACCCCCTCACCCCATCCCCCCATTTTCGAATGAATTTTTGAAATATTTTTAAAAATAAGCACATTCATGAATTTTAAAAAATAATTTTTGCATACAGATTTATTTGAAGCAAACTCTAGAACGCTAGCTTTAACCGTTCTCAAAATATTGCACGTTTTTCAAATACATTTAAAGCATTACAAACAATTAGAAAGTAGTGTCCCTAAATATGTATCGTCATAAATCTTTAAATATACTTGAAAATAAATTTGGCGAGATTCTCAACACATTTCGCGATATTTAACCAATACAGTAACTTTTTTAAAGTGGTGCCAATGTAATGAAAATGCCCCTAAATCGGAGAAAACGATGTTAAATGACCAAAAATGCATCAAATGGATGAATAATGTATTATTAAATATATATTTTTTAATGTATAAATTACATTGCTTAACAATATAGCTGGATACTAGCAATATTTCAGCTTATCAAGTTTGATTTGCACGAAATATGAGTAACTTTGGTATTTTGAAATAGTTTTACATGTGGCCATCCAGAAAGTATGAAATGCTAATGAACAATTCAACATTAAAACATTGAGTCGTGGATGTTGTACATCATTATAGTTTGCGGTGAAAGAAGCAAAGTTATTGCATTATGTAGGGAAAGTTATGTGTTGCCTACATAAGATGTTTTATATTTATATGCACATTTGGCGACTTTACGTATGATAATTATATTGTTATTATAATAACGAGATTCACAAATCGAACAATCAAAAAATATATACATTTTACAGAATTAAATTGAATTGAAAATTAAATCAATTTAAATTGATTTTTTTAAATTTTAGGTTGATCTGTCTTTGCTTATTGTTTAAAAGATCAAATAGATCAATCTGTTTCAACAAAAATACTCTGAGGAATCGATATAAAGTGAATAATATTTAAAGCGATGCTGCATAGCATTTTGATGGCTAAAGTAAAATGGAATCCAGTTTTAACGAAATGTAAGTATAATGATTAAAATTTGAAAGTCAACAAAACCATCCAATTTTGTTACCTTTAATATCGCGTAGGGGAAAAGTGATAGGTAATTTTTATCCTTAAAACTTCTGATCAATTAGTGTAGGAACTATAAAAAGTGAGCAATAGTGTAGGAAAATAATTTATCTTTAAATTTAAATTTTTAACTAACATATCAGTGCTTTCATATGTTTAACAGAAAAGAAGAAAAATGAAAAGCGCATTGGCACGTGCTTCAACCCAAAGAGTTGTTTTTAGGAGCCCGTAGTTTTATGTAAGATTTCCAATATTAATTAAGTGGATCTAATAGTTTACAAATACAGGGTCTTTCAAAAGTCCGTATAAACTTTTTAAAAATTTATTAAAAATCGAAAAATCATCGCATTGAGGTACGGTTTGTACCATAAGTATTGCTAGGACGGGTTTTTTTTTTGACGTGAAAACATTTTTTAGTTTAAAAAATCCCCTATATGTGGCGCTGAACGCATTGGAAAGACAAAGAAAATAACTTACGTGTCAAATCGTGTGATAAGCCTAAGTAACTCTGAACAGGTGATAGGACCTTTTCCTTTCTTTAGATTTTTCCTAAATCGAAATTTTCGCAAAGCATCTGATGCTAATTCTCCGCTCACGTAATACAGCTTCACTAACAAGGCTTTCTCGGTCATAGTTAACATTCTCGCAAAAACTACTTCATTGCACCGTTTACTAATGAATCAAATGGATAATCTACAGAGTACTACAGCTCTTTTATAACAGCCTAATTTGCATACTTCTGGAAGATGTATTCAGGTAAGCGCCAACTATAGGTGATTTTTTAAACTACAAAATTTTTTCCCGTCAAAAAAATCCCCCCGTGCTGTCAATACTTATGGTACAAACCGTACCTCAATTCGATGATTTTTCGATTTTTAATGAATTTTTAAAATTTATACGGACTTTTGAAAGATCCTGTATTATGATTTTGAAAGCAGTGTCAATAAGAATAAGATGTTTGGTATTCCGATACAATTTCAATTAATTTTGTCACATACTAAGATAGATAGTTATTCGTGAAATTTAAAATCGTGAAAATTCTACGAATAAACTCTCTCCATTCACGCAAGTTCCATTTACGTAATGACACCATAATTTCAAACATTATCAAATTAGTTACTATTGCATAAGACATTGATCCAACAGGCAGACACTTTTAACATTAAAATCTTTCAAGTTCTACTTGGATAATAATATAACAATCTAAAAACATTTTCAAAACAAAACAATAGTTAGTCACTATTGTTGCATTCATAACTCAAACACAAACACACACACAGATGTTACAGTGGAACGGGTTTATTTGCATTCTAAGATATCTAAAGCGTATAAATACATAGAAATGTCAAATTCTAAAGTTTGACCCTATTGCAATATTTTCCCATGTATGCTAGAGAAAATGACTTATTTTACTTTTATTGCCTGATTTATGAGGCTTATCTTGTGCACATCTTTAATGCTGACTTCGAGATTCATTATCTCTATGCAAATTCAATTTTTTCGCATTCTCTCCCAGCATAAAATGTTTTCACTCAGCTACTCTGCTGAGCAATCGATAAATGCTTAAACACGCCCCCGATCCAATCTTTTTTAAATGCACACCATCTTCCTAGCTGCATCAGAATGAAACGTGCATTAGTCAATATCCATCTTTCTTCGGCAAAATCCTTTTGCTCATCTTTTGGTGGTTATGAAACATGCATTACGCGGCTTCACTGTAACCTTAACCACCTACTTTGCGCATGCGCTCTGACTCGCGTTCGATACGATTCTTCCAGGTTTTCTATCTTTACAATTTGGGTTTTGTTTTAGTTTTCGTTTTTTCGCAGTTTTAAAGGAAATTTTCTATTTCATAAAAGGGAAAGAAAACACTCAGGACATCGTTTCGTAGGGAAGTAGGAAATACTCTTCCTAAAGCGTTATTTATACGTTGTTCTTTTGGTGGATTGATCTCGAGTACGTTTCCTTGGTTGAATGGGAATGCAAATGAAATCGGAAACCTGCTTTTCGATTTGGAAACCTATTTGAAGTAAAAATGCTCCATTAATGGATTTAAGGACGTCCTTATTATTGAAAAACGTAGAAAATTATAATAATATTGTAAGAGGTTTATTTTCATGACGCGAGGAGCAATAGAATTGACTGATTACACAGGCTGACATAAAAAAAAAATCTCTGCTGATTTGGATGTGACACTAGTTTTTAACTAATTTTGGTATGCTGATTTCAAATATGACGATTTTTTTTATATTACGCCAAGTTTTCGAAATATCGCATTATTGCTGTAATGTTATATGATTCAAACTTTTGATCCTGCAATTCATGCGGGATTTGCTGATAAATTGATGATTTGCTGATAAAAATATCTCTGTTTTTTTTGTGTATCTGGGATAGTCGGACCAGGGACAAGCATTAGACTCAGAAGAACTGGCCAGCAAGAACATCTTTGAAGATTGGCGAAAAAATGTCATACTACAACTACATTAATGTAATTACTATATTTGTCTGTTGGTCATTGTTACATTTTCAAAACTTGTTTAGCATACAATTCTGAATACCATTTGTTTACCTTAAACTATATACGCAAAGTACCCACTTTTTACCCATATTTGGATATTCAAAGTACTTTAGAGAAAAAACGTGGCGTGATACGTGAAAACTGATATGCTTTTTGATATATATATATATATTAGAAATATGTAATAATAAATAATTCAAGTATTATTAGCATCACCATAGAAGCAAATTCACGGCCATAATGCCGATAAGAGGAGAGAACAGCTCCAGCCCAAATTCGATGATTAGTCGGAATTAAATTCCTCCTCAGGTCTGAGTATTTAACTCTAACTAACCCAAACACATGCCTGTTTCAGATAGAGCAATAGTACATTACTATAAATACTCTAACTCAGACTACAGGCATCAAAAAATGAAGATAGGAAGCATTAAGAAAATTTAAATTACCATGCGGCATGAACCCTTCGTGTATACACGTGTATACACGATCACCCTCAACAGCTTATATATATATATATTCGAGATATTAATATAAACCACAAAGTTAAACCTTCTATTTGAAATAGCAGTCTTTTACGAAGGAGCGAATGAAGGAAATGTCGGAAATGCACGAACGAAGGAAATGGAATTCAAGAAAGGAAATGCAGTGTTGCGCCTTTCATCGAAACTTTTCATTAAACCTTCCATTAAAATAACCTTCCGATGATGGTATTTTTTGCGAAACTATATTTAAAGAAAATTACATCATGTTACTTAGCCACGGAATTAAATCAAATGTGTTTATACACCAGACGATTTTCAATTAATTTATATGTTTTAAATAAGAAAAAAATGGTTATTTGTATTTTTATAAATAAAACTCATTATATTTTTTATTAGTTTATATCAGTTACGGTTTTGTAACATAAGACTGGGGGATTTATTGATACTATCTTAAAGCGGCTTAAATCGTCTGTTTTATTTTGACAAAGATGTTTCAAATTCAAATATTTTCTAATATGTTTCGCTGATTGTTGTAACAGGATAAAAATGGTACGAGTATAGTGCGATAAAAATGGTATTTGTAGGAGTATTTGTTGCTACAGTTTTAGAGACTTCCTGCTGACATACGTTGTGTAGTCTTCAAATTTTTTGTAAATTTGTTTACAAACGGTATCAGAATATTTTATTCTTCAGATTTGCTGGTGCAGTTTATTTTATATAACGATAATATATGTTCTGTTTATGAAAATTAAATAAAATATTTCAATAGCATTTTTGAAGCACAAAATTATTCAAAATTACTACTAGAATTTTCACAAATTTTAAATTACGATTAACGGAGGGTATATCTGCTGGAATTTTACGACAGGCATGTAACTAATAAATACAATATACATATTTATTATTTTATTGCAGTTTTTGTCCAATTTGGTCGCTCCTTTTAGAAATAAGACCAGCTCTTTTCCTTCGACTGTACAAAAATCTAATAAACACAAGTGTACTGTTGCATGTGACTAATTTTTCAAAATTTGAGAAATTTTGACTAATAGGTTATAAAGTAGATTCAACGAATACATTGTACAGACACACGTACACACATATACACATGCTGATGTAACGGTAAGAAAGTTCTGGAAAAGTAATTAAAACAGTAATTTCTGTATTTTTAATTTTCTGAACGAGAATGCCGGTATTGATAATGGTATGTCTGAATTTTCAAATATTGACTTTTTTCTAACAGAAAAAATTACAAAGAAAAATTAAGGGAGAATAACAAGGACTAGTGTAAATTTATCTGCAATAGAAATATTTTTTATCTATCTAATTAAACACAAAAATTCAAAGAAAATAAAATGAAACGAAAAACCTAAATAAGATAAGATAATTATAATGATCCTTAATTTCCCATTTCGAACCTCAACGCAAATTACCGATTAAAACAATAGAACAAAACGTATATAAAAAAAGTCTTTTTAAGTAAAATACTTGCATGAAATACTTCCATTTCTTACGGCAATATACAAAAATTTTAAAATATATTATAAAAATTGATAGAATCAAAAGTTTAAACGAATTAATAATTTTTGACGGAAGCAATTGAATTTAAGCACATTTCTTTGTTAAATTGGTGATACGATAGATTTATTTTGTTACTCACAAAATGATTGTGAGAGCTTTAATATATTGAATGAGAGAGAAATTGAGATACACTTTTCAAAGTTACATTTTGTTGGCAAATAAATAGCAGCGGAATTCATTGAAAATGTATAGATGTAAATTAAAGTACGTTGATTACTTGATTGAGAAAGGATCGAGCCAATTGTTATAAAAGCTTTAAATATAATGCAAATAAATAATAAGAATTCAATGAAAATGCATAGGTGTACATTAAAATAAGTTACTTGATTGAAAAAGGATAGAATCAATTGCTACAAGAACTTTAAATATAATGAAAGTAAATAATAGGAATTGTTAAAAATGTATAGGTGTGAACGAATGTAAGTTGATTAATTGATTGGGAGAGAATCGAGTCCTTTGTTATAAGAATTTTAAAAGTAATGAAAATAAATAATAGGAATTCATTGAAAATGTATAGGTGTAAATTAATGTAAGTTGATTAATTGATTGAGAAAGAAAGGATCGAGGCAGTTGTTATAAGTAATTCAAAAGTATTTAGTCATATTAATACTGATTTGAAAATACTGACAAAACTTGTCCCGAATACCCATTTTGGTATCCAGAATCCCAGTTTTTAATCCCTTAATTATCCTGTATTATAGGGAAAGTAAAAATGATAGATTTTATTTTCATTGCCAGATTTAAGATGCTTATCTCTTGCACATCTTTACGAAGGAAATACTTATTGAAAACTTTAATTACGAGACTAATTATCTCTAAGTTTCTGAAAATTTATTTTCCCCCGTTCCTTCCCTGCGCAAAATGTTTTCATTCAGCTGCTTCACCAAGAAATCGATGAATGGTCTGAACATGCTCCCTATTTGATCTTTTTAAAATATACACCATCTTCCTGGCTGTGTCGGAATAAAACCTGCATTACCCAATATCCATCTTCGGAAAAATCTCTTTGCCCGTCTTTAGTGGATATGAAATCTGCATTACGTGGTCTCACTGTAACCTTAACCTTCTGCTCTGCGCATGCGCACAAATTCGCTTCCTATACAACACAGCCAGATTCCCATCTTTACAATTCGGATTTCGTTTTATTTTCCTCTTTCTCGCAGTTTTAAGGACATTTTCGGTTTCATAAAAAGGAGAAAAAAAAGAAGACTCGCATCGTAGTAGTTCCTGTAAGGTAGACTGAAATGCGGTTTCGAAAATGTTATTCATGCAGTGCTCTTTTAGTTTATTGATCTCGAGTACGTTTCTACACTTGAATGAAAATGCAAATGAAATCAGAAATTTTCTTTTTGATTTGGTTCCTATGTTAAATAAAAATGCTCCATTAATGAATATGGAACGTCTTCATTGTTGAATGATCTAAACATGAAAAGTTAAAATAAAATGTTAATAAGTTCATTTTTATGAAATGGAATATGCATGACGTAGAGCATACATAAACTTTTAAGTGATAAATGTTTATAAATTTGCTCATACAGGACGAAGGGAGTAGTTCATGTAAAGAGTAATGAAATTGAATTAGGTAAAAATAGGGAGTTAAGAGAAGAAATTGCATCGATTCATGTTGAAAAATCCAATGTAGGCAGTACATCTATCTACATATTCAATTTATTCTTATTTCTTTCGATAGAGTTTTATCATCCAAAGTAACAGATTAAAAGTATAATTATTTAAAATTATACAATTATTAATTATTCATCGAAAATTTTATTTAATGATATCTTGGATAATTTGATTTTTTTTTCTTTTTATCCTACGTCGGGGCGGAGGCCATATCGGCCATGAGCCCTCTGGCAGCCCAATAAACACCAGCCTTGTTCTAAAAGTTGTCAAGAAGAGAACAAACAATTCATAAAAGAAAGCGCAGGACAGCTTGTCAGATGATTAAAATCCATAATGGCGTCAGTAGAACAAAGAACACAGTCAGGCAAATCAACCACGCCAATACGATAGAGGTGTCCTTGAAGAAAGTCATGTCCCGTTAAAAGTCTAAAATTTGCAGTGAAGACAGAGCGAGGAAGGCCCATAGGGACCTGAGAATGCAACAAAGAATTCCAGGCCCTACCCGTCGCAGCTTCAACTTGATTGTCACGGAGGGACTTTTGCAATCTGTTTTCAATAGTTCCACAAATGCGTTTGTAAGATAATCTAAAAAGAGGCTGATGTAGTTTGCATCCATTCTTTGCCAGGAAGTCAGCCTTTTCATTTCCAGGGATAATGCAGTGACTCGGAATCCATTGAAGAACGACTCCCCAGCCAGACGAAATTGTCTGGCTAAAAAGCAACTTTGTCTCTTCCACATGGTGTGATTCACCTACTACATGTGAGACAATAGCCAATAATTTGATTGTATGACAATAGACCTGTTTGTTTTACCAGTTGGGATATGGAAATATTTTTGTAAATAAAAATGCTTTCTAGAGGGTCCACAGATAAGGTTACAGATTGTACTTTTAACTACAAAGCGTTATATGATCAAAATTTGCTTACGATGATAGTCTATCTTAAAGCATTTCTTAAATTGCAACTACGGGCCTACGACCAATCAATCATTTAAGCGATATTTATTCATGCAATCTTTAGGAAACACATTGTGTGCAGTATAGATGCGTTTTTGGATACCACCATTCATATAACTAAAAATTGATATGCAAAGGCAATATAGAAGTATTGCAAAGCAAAATAAATTTCTGAATTTATGCAATAAACTGACCATTAAGTTATCTTATCCTTATCTTTCAATTGGCTTATTTCAACTCATCAAGGAACGACGAACACCGTAAAAGAGTGTCTTAACAGGTTGGAAATTTCAGATATCTTATAATTCTTTAATTTGCGTACCCACTTCATGCAAACCTTGATACTATCCTTATGGAGCCATTAACAGTAGCAAGTAAGAAAGTGTCTTGCCTCCCATTCTATTGAATGTGTCACATTTCACATAGCAAAAATATTGGAAATATCTGTGTGAAGGTAGCAATAAAACAGACGGCTAAAAAGGTTTTGAAAAGGCTAGGATTATTCAATTTCATCTATAATTTTTTCCAGATTATATCTCCCTTTTAGAAGAACTGACAAGTTAGATTCCAATGATTTGAAAGCTCAAAGCAAAATCCTCTAGCATCTAACACGGAATAATCTTTGCATATTCATTGTCCTTTGAGCACCGAATAAATAAAAATTTCCGCATGCCTTTCTCATGAAACTGCTGTAAGCTTGCCTTCCACATCATTTGACACTTCTTTTCTGCCTTTTTGTCTGAAAATTCTTCAGCGGTTCAAGATTCATTAGATAAAAATTCATTTTTGAGCGATGTCTACAGGCGGTTCCTTACGATCGAAAATACTATCACAAAGTTACCATTTTAACACCACCGGAAACAGAAAGTTCTTTCCAGCGAGCTTTGAACGAAATCCTGACGTAAAGTTTTTGATATCGAAAATAATATAACATACAAAAGTTCCTTGAAGACATATGTCAGTTTGGTGATTTTCTTGAGCGTAGTTTTGTATGTTATTTTTTTACAAGCAGCAGTTTTATTTATTGTATCGAAAATAATTTCTGAAAATAAAAAAAAATATGCTCTTCCAGTATTCCGGCAAAATGTATTTTTGGATTCATTCTCAATGAATTGAAGATTCCCACGATTCTAATATTTTACGTGAATATAGACGATTACAGTTATGATATTTTTAATTTTGATTAAAATTTCAGTAGGACTTCTCATAACTTCCAGTCTATTACAAAACATGGTCTATTTTAGTCTAAAGCAAAAAAAGTTGTATTTCAACGCATGCGTCAACAGAGTGGAAATTATATTGCCCAAGCGATTTTTTATTCAGAGTGAGTGTTAAATAGAGTGATGTTATCGTTGTTGCTAGGCATTTATTTTACGCAGTGGGCGAAGGCGTTTTTAGGGTGCATTTCCTGCACTACAGGAAACAACGATTGTTATTGAATACACGCTGTCGACAGCTACTGCAAGAAAGGTATTGTAAATGGAAAACTTTTCGCTGGAGAAAGCTAGTATTGCATGTCTGAACCTCTCGCCGCTTAAATTCATCTGAAATACATTAGAAATACATATTCAAGCATTCAATTCATAAGTACGTGAGCCCAAAATGGTTGATACTTTTGAAAAGAAAATGCACTTATCTTGTTGCAGACATGGTATTGTTTAATCACAAGTAAAAAGGATATGGCCACTCGATGATAAATCGGGTGATCCTTCGGACGACATTCCTTTCACTGAACAGGAAGAGGGAGCTGGGCCCCTTCCCGTGAGGGACAATGTGTCCCTTTTTCTTGGCCATGCTGGGTGGGGCCCTTAGCCTCGACTGAGCATAGCTGGACGGCTGCGGGCTCGGATTCGCTGCTGGGGCGGCGGCGGGGCTGCTCTTGCTGGCGACCTCCTCTTCCGCAGCGCTGCTCAACGCTGTCAACCTGAAAACGAAAAGAAACTGTATTTAAACTTATTTGTTTGAATAGAATGATAATAAGAATATTACAAAGAAACGAATGCACAGTAGTGTTGTTGTTGCTACTAATCCCACCAGGATTAGCCAAAGGTTAGACCAGGTCTAGAAGACTATGCCGCTTGAGTTCATAAGCCACAACCTGTGGATGACTGAACAAAAAATATCTGTCTGATCCAACACAATAAAGTATATGAAGTAATGTGACTTCAGCCGCTACCAACGTTACGATGGTAGCCCCTCAACATTGTGGCATTTCTTGCACGCAAGAAATATCTTCTTTCCACTCACAAACCTCAAAGACCTTAGACGGCCACGTCCTAATCTAGAAGAATCCATCTGATATCTTTTGTCACCATAATAGTCAATGATCTCCCCCTTGCCTTGCACAGTAGTGAATAATGTAGACATAGCTACAAATGTGTTTTTACACAATTTCATAAATTCACGAGGGCAACTTTGAACAGACTTTAATTTCCCTATAGCCCAATTTCATATACGAGTACATACGTTTTAAAATTTTATAGGTACCTAACATTTGTTATGTTTAATATCAATCTATTTAATAATTAAAGTGGTTACACGTCAACTTCAATAATGCATTAAATCAAAGACAACAAATCGTAGATTTAAAGGCCATTTAATAAAAACCATCCTTTATGACGTACGGGTGTTATCGGGTATCACCATACCCTTGATCAGTGGCAGAGACACTGATGACGGGTATGGTGATCCCGATAGCGCTCTGGCCTGTTTTAATATTTGTAAGTTCTAAAGGTTTTTAATACTTGTAAGTTCTTTTTTTTAAATAACCTTTTAATCTACGATTTGTTGTCTTTGATTTAATACATCAATCTATTTATTTAAATAAAATACCAATTCCTTTTTTTTTTCTGAGGATCTCTGAAACTTACTTTTTAAAATTATTTTTTATTTAGGATAACACTTTCCAGATGCACCAAATAGTGTCAAAATATTTCATTTTCTGTAGGGGTGGTGAATATTTGACAAATAATAGATTGGTTGTACCACTCAGCTGTGGAAGTTTAATATCTGCCAGATGTAAATGTAACGTTTCGTTCTAAAAAAAAATTTGAGAATTTTTGTATATAAGTCCCTACAGTTCGTCGTTTTACTTTCACTGCAATACATGCATGTACAGGGAAAATATTGGAATCGTTTCAAAAACCGCAATTCGGAGTCTCGACGGATCTACACGTTTCGAGTACCCTAGAACACAAAAACACTATTTTTGCTGTGACGTCTGTGTGTGTGTCTGTGTATGTATCTGTTTGTCTGTGCAATGTATTTCTCTATTCTAACTCAAATTAATTGAAAAATCTTCATAAATTTTGGTAGGTAAGTCAGTCACTTGTGGCTTACATTGGAGCTGATTAGATTTTGCTACGATTCGGGAAAAAGGAACCTGCGTTCTTTAACAAAATGGCCCGCAAAAATCATATATTCACCCTAATTGAATAACTAATTGACCAAATTTTACAAAACGTGGTAGATAAGTTAATTGTGAATTATCCTTATGCTGAACAAACTTTGGTATACTTATAGGATAAAATAAACCTGTTCTTTTTTCTGCTAAATGGTCCGTAATAATCGTATGTATCCATTGCAACTGAGAAACTAATTGTCTAAATTTCACAAAATTTGGTAGGTAAATCGCTTGGGGGTTATCGTGATTCTGGTTAGATTTTGTATGATTCAAAGAAAAAAAATCTGATATTGGCAGCACATGACTTTCCTTATATAATGCTATGCATTTACTATTTTGCAGTAAAAAAAACAGGCTATTCCTATAGTAGATACTTATATTCTTTCCAAGATATTGAATTTTTATCAATTATTCGTCATTTTCATTGATTTAGTGTCATTTTATCCATTTGGCGAAATTTTCGTTAATTGGCAATATTTAAAAAAGGCGCCAAGTTGGCGACATTCCGCCAAATTTGTCGCCAAAATCTCGCCAAGCGTTATGGACGGAGAAATAAGTTATTCTTAAAGCAGATAAATTACTATTGGCGGTAAAATACAAAAGTATTACTTAAAGTATCTTTTCTCATGAATGGAACGAGTTAGATCCATGTGAACGATGTCACCACATTTATGGCATGATATTACATATGAAAAGTAAACATGTTTTTCAACAGTTAATATTTTTTTTAATTTAAGGGATTTTTTGATAAATTTATTTGAAAAATATGCAATATCTCGAGAACGGTTCATGCTAGCGTTATAATGTTTATGTCAATCGTTTTCTAAGGAAATATTACTATAAGAAATATGTCTATTTGCGTAACTTTATTAAGGGTTTGGATTTTTTGATAATGTTTTCAAAATTTCACTCGAAAATTTAGGTGGGTTCTCAAAATTCGATTGTGTTTAAAAACAATAGGCTTCCAGTATTCATGGATTGTAATTTTTGTACCGTATTTCATTCGAATCGCTCCATTCGTTCGTGAAATATCGTCTCCACAGACACACACACACACAAACACACACGCACACACACACATATACTTTCTCTCACACACACAGACATCACTTCAAAAAGGTTAGATTCGTGATCAGGGATGCTTGAAACGTGCTCTCCCGTCGAAAACTCGAATTCGAATTTTTGACCCCGTCACAATACTTTCCTTATACATTATTGTATATAAGGAAAGTAATAAAAATCCTTCCTTTTCTTTTCGAAATGTCCCGCAAAATCGCGTTACTCTCAGATGGACTATTCTCGAGATATTCAAGTTTTTACTTTCCTTATATACATTGTATAATGTATAAGGAAAGTATTGTGACGGGGTCGAAAATTCGAATTCGATTATTCGACGGGAGAGCACGTTTCAAGCATCCCTGATTACTAATCGAACATTTTTGAGGTGAAGTCTTTGTGTGTGTGTGAAAGTATATGTGTGTGTGTGAAAGTATGTGTGTCAGTAAGTCTGTGGAGACGATATCTTACGAACAAATGGAGTGATTCGAATGAAATTTGGTACAAAAATTACAATCATGAATACTGGAAGCCTATTGTTGTTAAACACAATCGAATGCTCAGAACCCTCCTAAATTTTCGAATGAAATTTTGAAAAAATCGTCAAAAAATCAAAACCAATAATAAAGTTACGTAAATAGACATTCCTTATGTAATTTTTCATTAGAAAACGATTGGCATAAATTTTAGAACGCTAACATGAACCGTTCTCGAGATATTGCACATTTTTCAAAAAAATTATCAAAAAGTCAAATAAAATAGAAAAAAATATTTCCGATTGAGAAACATGTTCACTTTTCATATATAATATCATGCGATAAATTGGGTGACATCATTCTCGTGGATCTAGCTCGTTCCATTCATGAAAAAAGATACTTTGAGTAATACTTTTGCATTTGAACGCCAATTTATCTGCTGTAAGAATAACTTATTTCTTCGTTCATAACGCTTGGCGAGATTTTGGCGACGAAATTGGCGGAATGTCGCCAACTTGGCGACTTTTTGAAATGTTGCCAAATTAACGAAAATCTCGCCAAATGGATAAAAATGACGATAATCAATGAAAATGACGACTAATTGTCGAAAAGTCAATATCTTGGAAAGGATATTAGTATCTACTAGAAGAAAAACCTATTTATTTTACTGTAAAAGTAGTAAATTCATTTCATTATATAAGGAAAGTCATGTGTTGCCCACATCAGATTTTTATACCTGTATTTTAATTTTGTTTCAATTTCTGCCCGAGAATTGTATCAACCTCGGAATTTAACTTTTATTACTTTCTTTATACACATATAATGTATAAAGAAAGTACTGTGGCGGGGTCGAAAATTCGAATTCGAGTTTTCGACCGGAGAGCACGTTTCAAGCATCCCTGAACACGAATCAGATGTTTTTGAGATGATGTCTGTATGTGTGTGTGTGTGTGTGTGAAAGTATGTGTGCATATGTGTGTGAGTCTGTGGAGACAATAACTGACGAACAAATGGACCGATTCGAACAAAATTTGGTACAAAAATTACAATTCATGGACACGACAAGCCTATTGTTTTTATACGCAATCGAATGTTCAGAACCCCCCTAAATTTTCGAGTGAAATTTAAAAAAAGTCATCAAAGAATTAAAACGTTTAATAAAGTTACGCAAATAGTCATTTCTTATGTAATTTTTCATTAGAAAACGATTGACATAGATTTTAAAACGCTAGCACGAACTGTTCTCGAGATATTGCACATTTTTAAAAAAATTATCAAAACATCATATAAAATGAAATAAAATATTACCTATTGTGAAATATGTTCACTTTACATAAGTAATATCATGCGATAAAGTTGGTGACATCAGTATTATAGATCTAGCTAGTTTCATTCATGTGAAAAGATATTTGTTATAATACTTTTGTATTCGGACGCTAATAGTTATTTATCTGCTACAAAAATAACTTATTTTTCCGTCCATAACGCTTGGCGAGAATTTGGCGGAATATCCCCAACTTGGCGATTTTTTTAAATGTTGCCAAATTAACGAAAATGTCGCTAATTAATAAAAATGACGCTAAATCAATGAATATGACGACTAGATAATGAAAGTTCAATATCTTGGAAAGAACATAAGCGTAGACTATAAGAATAACGCATTTATCTGTCCGCCTGTCCCTGATGTTTGGTGAGATATTTAGCGGGGCGCCGCCAACTTGTTGACTATTTTAAATGTTGCTAAAGGGACAAAAATATCGCCAAATTGATAAAAATGCGCCAAATGGGAAGTAATGTCTCGCAAATTCTGATTTCCGTCATATGACGGTCATACCTTCTAGTATATAAGAAAAACTCTTCTCTCTGTTTGTCTGTAACACTTGGTGATGCATTTGGCAAACTTAGCGAATAATTTAGCAAAGTAATTCCACCTTGGCGATATTTCGCCCCATATTGACAAAAATATCGTCAAAATCGCAAAAATGACGTTAAATTAATGAAAATTACGCCTAAATGATGACGTAATTATTAAGGTATTTTAATATATGTGCTCTATTGCTTATTGAGGATGCTATCAATATTGATGATTGTTTATTTAGTATTTGTAATTTGGATCTCTAGCTAAAGCATCTACGTATTTAAAACAGGTTGTCTTACTTTTGTGCCAAACCCATTTTCACATTTTTGTTTAAATAAAAGCTAACAAAACACATGAAACCTTATATCAGGTTTCAATTGCTCCGATTGTCACATAACCGATATTAATTTTATCAATCAGTAACGAATTTACTTTGAATAAGTTTGAAACTCCAGCATTATGTATTTTTGACATGCATAAAGTCCATGGTATGGGTATCAGAGTATTATGAGAGATATAAAAATCACTTTGGATGCTCATGGGACACAAAAATGTAGGGATAACCCAAAAACAACTGCAAAATTTATTTAAGGCTAAATAATGACACTGATATATAGGGTGGCCATAATTAAAGTAGAGATGTTTAGAGCTCGATAGTGAGAAAACTGTTCAGCCAAACTCAACCAAATTTGCAGTAAACACTATTTAGACCACGGGGTTTTGATTTCTAAAAGAAAAAAAAAATAGTTCGGATTTTTGCCACCGCGGACCAAAGTGGCGCTGTAAGGTCCATTTTTGGAGTAAAATAGGCATAGGAAGTACAGACAGTTAACATTTTACATGCATTTTGAAAAGGACATCATATTTACATTTTATACGTATTTAGTGCATTTTACATTTATATTTGCATCTTACATTTACATACGTATGACATTAATTTTTATATTGGCATCATTTTCATGTGTGATTCAATATGTTTTATTTGCATATGTTCCAAATAGTGCATTCTCTGAGCAGCATCCTCTACTGCAGAATGCAGCAGATCTCCATTAATTTGCTTGACGTGCAATGTTATTCGGTCCTTCAAAGCGACTAAATTATCCACATTCCCTTGGTATATCAAGCTCTTTATATGACCCCACAACCAAAAGTCACAAGGGGTCAGATCAGACGAACGGGCTGGCCATTTTATAGAAAATCCTCGACTCATTATTCGGTTGTTGGTAAAATGCTGTCGTATGACTTCCTGTAAGCGCAATCCAATATGAGGGGGGGGGGGACTCCATCCTGCATAAATATCGTAGATTCAAGACATCGACGCTGTTGAAGTTGCGGAATAACAAAGTGCAGCAGCATTGTTCGATACCTCTCAGTAATGACGGAACTTTCTGAACTTCCTATGTCTCTTTTACTCCAAAAATGGACCTTACAGCGCCACTTTGACCTGCGGTGGCAAAACTGTTTTTTTAAAATCAAAACCCCATGATCTAGGTAGTATTTACTGCAAATTTGGTTGAGTTTGGCTGAGAAATTTTCTCACTATCGGGCTCTAAACACTTCTATTTTAATTATGGTCACCCTGTACATATAATAAGATGTTCAGAAAACTTATCGAAATCATAGACATTGTTTCAAGAGACAGACAACATCTTAAAAACTTTAACCACATAATAACGTTCATATTAATTTATTATGAATATTTTTCAACTTTTTAACGGTGCTTTAAAAGTAGCATGGGAATCGAGTGCTTTTGCTACAATAGATACAATTTTCATACATTAGTACTGCAGATATTATTAGCTAATCGATTATGCCACCACATTTGCAAAGTGCTATTTTATCTCTAAAATGCTTTTTATATCCCTAATTTTTTGTAAACAATGTATTACTAAATATAATAGATAAAGATCTGAGCAATTCATACCTGTTTTGTCGAAAATAGGATACCATTTATGAATATATAAAAATAATTTCATTATATTAATAGTTTGAATGTTTTATTATGATTTTCTTTTATCTGATAGAGTTTTTGCTTTATTTTACTTACTTTTACTCGAAATATTTTCTAAACTGTAAAAGATACATATAAATAGTATACGACAATGTTTAGTAAAAAATCCAGTTTTTAGTTCAATAATTTATTTACTTTTTATTTTTAGAAAAATCTCTTAAGTTTCTGAGCAATCATCTTGTCAAGCACAAGAAGATTGTTTTCCATTTTTAAAGCTTACATCTCGAAAACTAAAAGTACTAGCTATAAACAAAAAGCAAGTAATTTGTAGCCTTTAGAAAGTCCAACAAGGATAGACAGGGTGTCTTATAAAAAGTAAACAATGGCAGATTTTGAACGGTCGGTTGTAGATCCATATTTTTAATTGCAAAAATGCTTTAAATGAAGTAGAAAGTTATGAAATAGTAATTTAAATGCTTATCCACGTGTTTGTGATAAGTTAAAAAAAAATAATTTTTCACACAGCCCCTCTATCGAAAAAAAAATTAAATTACAAAAATGGCACCCATACCGTATTTAGTAAAACTGAAAAAAAAATTGGATATATAATACGATCCAATTTGACATAGTTATTTATCATTGATTAAAATTTTCATGAGGAAATATGCGGGCATTCACAAATCAATTTCGATTGACAATAGTTATTGAAACTTTTACCACGTATTTAAATTTATTTTATGCAGATATTTCAGCAAAACTATTACGTCACCTAATTCTACATAATTATAGTTTTAATTATGACGCTGTTCAGTAATGACGAACTCAGTGAGATGATTATGATTTACGGTGATCTAGTGATACGATGAGGGAATGCTTTCGACGTTTCCCGCATAGCCTGCATCCTTCTAGAGTTTTTATCCTGCAGCTTATATGTCGACTGCAATCAACAGGTTCGTTTCATCGTCGACATGTCTCAAGAAGACAAGGAGTACAATTATGAAATAGATATTTTAGCTTATTTCTCGTGCTATCCAAGGGCGAGTATCTGTGTCGTAAGTACTGAACAATGTTTTCTTCGTTTTCCCTGAATCCGTCACCACTCTACTATAACTAGCCACTTGCTGTATCTATGCAAGAGCCCTTATCAATTCTTCTACAAAGGTTTTTATTCTGGTGGGAAAAGTGCAGTTTCAAAAATATATTACAAACTTATTAAGCCAACTGAAAACAGTGGTTTTTAATTATCTTACTTCTTTTCAAAAATTGAAGGGAATGCTTATTTTTCCATAGATTTTGTTAGGAAAATATTTGACAGACAGACAAAATCTGAATAATCTGTTTTCTATTTACCTTATTTAAGTTTTAAAATAACTTTTAATCAGTATCGTCTGTCTGCTTTTAATATTTTTAAAGGCAAACTATGGCAAATATTATTTTAAGAATCCCTACTAAAAGATTTCTGTGAATCAATTGAGAATCGATTGAATGTGTGAACGGCCCCTGGATTCATGAATTTTGGTGATTGCAAGAGCTTCGGAAAGTAACGAGAAAGTGGCGTAAGTCAGGAAGTTTGACATATTATTTCGTACTAAATTTGAATTTTTGAGATCCAAATGTGTCCTTAGTTTGACTAATTGAAGTGTGGACAACAGTCTTGTAACTTAATTTTTTCTCTAAATGGGCTGTATAAGAAGTTAATATTTTTATAATTTTACGAACATATTGCACATCATCAAGTTACTATTTCTTAATTTGGTACCTTTTTTAAGACATGTTTATTATTGGAACTATGTAACTACAAACAAACTGTTAAAAAAATCGGCGGTGGCTCCAATCCGATGAAGCGGAAAAATGGTTTTGCGTGAATAGCATGTTGTAAAATAAAGCTCAACTTTTGTAATATATAAAATAAAAAAAATAAATAAATAACTTTATCTAAAATTTGGTTACATACTTATAGGGATTTTAAAGAGCTATACATTTTTGCTTATTGTTTATAACTATCACTTTTAGTTTTTAAGATATAAGCATTGCAAACTTAAAAAACGTAAAATTTTCATATTTCTTCATCTTGACAAGACGATTGCTCGAAAATTATAGGAGTTTTTAAAAATAAATATAGATTTAGAGACTAAAGTTCTTATATATTTTTGTCGCTTATTGTTTATATCTAACTTTTAAGTTCCGAAGATATTTTGAGTAAAATTATGAAAATGGAAAAACAAAAATCGCTTTTGAATAGATGATTTTTAAAAATTTTTTGAAAAAATAAATTTCGATCCAAAATCCAATTATACAATTATATACATTTGTAGCTACAAATCCTTGCTTATTGTTTAAAGCTAACTCTTTTAGTGGAGATATAAATATTACAAACTTGAAAACGTAACATCTTCAACTTGGCAAGATGATTAGAATTATAAGATTTTTATTTAAAAATAACTATATATTTAGTTGTACACATTTTTGTCGTTTACTATTTTTATTTATATTTTACAGTTTACTATATATTTCGAGTGAAAGTAAGAAAAATGAGAAAAATATACACACTCAGAGAGCTACATTTTTTCGAAAGTAGAAGAGAGCTACTAGTTCTCTAAAGAGAGAAAGTAGAAGTAAGCTAATAGCTCTCTATTAAGAGTAGAGGGCTACTTTTTTTCGCTATTTTTTCGAAAAAAAGTTCAAAATACTAAAATACTAAAATTATGTTTATATACTAAGAGTGGTAACACGCCATAACTATAAAGCGATTAAGTAATAAATTAAAGGCAAATCCTTAGATTTTAAAAAGTAATTTAATAAACCTCCAAAAGACGTATATATAAATTGAAAGACATACCCGAAAGTGCTATGGTTTTCTATTTATATATACGTCTTATGGAGGTTTATTAAATGACTTTTTAAAATCTAAGGATTTGTCTAAGGATCTAAGGATCTAAGGATATAAAATCTAAGGATTTGCAAATACTATGTCAGTTTTTGATTGAAAATGACATTTCTATAACCGGAAGTGGAAATCCTTAGTGAGCTCCCTCCCTTTTCAACATTTGATGCTAAATCCATTTTAGTCATCTCATAAGCTTTATACATTGCCAATTCTAAAAAAAAATAGATGTTTCAAGAAAACTATTTGTACCGCATATGTGAAAGAAGCAGAAGGTAAAATACTTAGTGAATCTCCCGCATCAAAATAATTTAACGCTATCAGTTATCATCTAAACTCTATTCATAGTCACATTGGAGAGATAGATATTTCAATAAAATAAAAACAAAATTGAACCAGAGGAGAGAAAAGAACTGGAAGTAGAAAACTTTAGTGACACCCTTAGTTACTTTAAAATTGTATACTGAATCTATATCAATTATTATCTAATCTCTATTTATAGCTGATCCTGAAAAATTAATGTTTTAAGGAAAATGTAAATTACTGAATTGTAAGCGACATCTCCAGAACTAAAACAAGAAATTCTTAGAAAACCTCCGGACTTTGGTGCTGAATCCATATCAGTCAGTATCTAAGCTCTATCTATAGCCGATCCAGAGATATAGATGCTTCAAGGAAAAATGTCCAGTAAAAATAATAGTAAGGCAAAATTTTTGGCACCAACAAAATGAAAAAAATAAGGATTTTGTTTACTTTCTTCTTTAATATACTGTAGAAAAAGCATAATTTTCTTCCCAAAAATTTTTTCAGGTTTTGACAAATTTTTGGTGTAGATATGTTTAAAATGCTAGTAGTGATTGGAAATATTTTAAATTAGTAAGGTTAAAAAGAACATCAGTTATTTACATTTAGAATTGTGATAACGTTATTATCTACAGGGTGTCCCAAAAAGATTGAAATGCGCTTTAATTCTTTACCTGTTGGAGATAAGTGGCCAATGTAAATTGCAAAAATGTTGAGAGTAAGGTAGGAAATAAGACTACGTTAATAAAATAGTCCTCCCAGTAATTTTAAAAAAAGTTACACTTTTTAAATTTTTATACGACCCCCTTAGACAAATTTGGTCAATCAGAAAATTTTTATTTTTAATGCAACAAGGTCATTAAAAAACCCCGCATATCTGTATCTTTAAAATCAACTGAATTATGATAAAGGAAAAAATCTGACTTATGCCACTTTTCCGTACCATGTGAAAGGCTGTTTCATCAGTGATAATAGGGATCATAAACAAATTGACGATGGAAATTGTTTAGATCAAAAATACTTTATTTTTGTGTCAAATTTTTTTATCACAAATGCATCTAAATAAAGCATTACACAGAGAGAGATCATATAAAGCAGTGGTACTCACTACGCTGTTGGGTATCCTATGTATTATCATCCAGTTTAACTTTTTAGTGATATGTCACACATTTACATTTCTAATTTGATATAGGGTTCCCAGTCACAATGTTCAATTTTCAATTAAATATAACTCGCTCAATTTTAAAGATACATATATGTGGGTTTTTTTAATGATCTTGTTGCATTAGAAATAAAAATTTTCTGATTGACCCAATTTGTTTAAGGGAGTCGTATAAAAATTTAAAAGTATAACTTTTTGAAAATGAATGGGAGGACTATTTCATTAACGTAGTCTTATTTCTTACCTTACTTTCAACATTTTTGCAATTTACATTGCCATTTTGGGGACACATATTAGAACAATGAAAACAACTGTAAAGGTAAGTGAAATGCGATACACAAAAACATGATAGTTCTAACTATGCTAATAGACACATTACATTAACACATTAATGCAAAGTGTATTAATATATCATGTATTAAGTGAAAGTAGCAGAATCGTTTTAACTTTTGTAGAATAAAAAATACTTTTTAACACTTTACAACAAAGTTGAAAAGTGTTTATGACTTTGTTCATTCTGTCTGTCTGTCTGTCTGTCTGTCCGTTAGCACGATATCTGCCGTAAAAATGACTTAATCAAAATGAAATTTTAGTATGTTGTTCAGACGGTCTGTAGGACCTATGGGAATATAAAAGAATAATATCACCCAATTAGTTTTGGATTGAACACGGGTTGAAAAAATGAAATACATTGAGCCCTATGGGAACTAATCTTTCAAACATTTTTTAAGCGGATTTAAAATTCGCAAATTGCTTCGAAATTTTTAGGTAATATTCAAATTGTTCCATAAAATATATAAAAAAAAATCAGCGAAATATATTCAGTAGTTTTTTAAATAAAAATTAAAATAATAATAACACCTCTTAAATGAAACGATCACGTGACCATGATATGAAAGTATCACGTGATCCACTTCAAAATGATATATGGCATCCATCTTGTCTCAAAATCGTGATTTCTAAAGTTCTTTTTATTTCATATTGAGTGTTGTATCCGTCCTAAAACCACTTTATTTTGGTTTAAATTCTGTGCATCTACATACTAAAACAACGCAACTACAATATATATGAGTTTAAATGCTCATCCAAATTTGATTATTTCTACAACGAAGCCTATTTTTCACTTATGTAAAATGTAAACAGCAAAATATGTAGGATGAGTTGTATAGGAATTGCTGTATTTTTTTAACGCAAAAGAATTTAGCTCATGGAGTCTGCATAGCTGATATGAAAGAAATATTCATTGACTTTACCGAGAGAAGGACGATTTTTTGCGATGAATTTTTAGCATAGAGTTAAATTACTTGTAGCTCCATGGTCTTAACTTTTAAGTAAAGTAAATTATTATAGTATTGTGATGAATGACATGAATGGGAAATTATTTATGAATGAAATGCTGCTTTTTTGGAGAGAGCCAGACGTGTAATTTTTTCTATGACGTCATTTGAATGAATTTCAGTTGTTTCCGATGAAGTTTTTAAATATAATAAATTATCGTGGTGTTATGATAATTCTAAAATTATTACCGAGTAATATATCACATTTTAGAGATGTTTAAACCAGGCAATTTATATTTCAATACCGTCATTTGAATGAAGTTCATTTTTTTCGATGAAGGTTTAAGTTTTCAAATATAATAAATCAATGTAGTAAATTGCATTAAATAAAATTGCATTTAAATAAAATTGCATTGAAATTGGAAAGTGTTTCACAATCAATGTTTTAAGTATGATTGATCTTTCTTGTTTTAAAAGTAATTTTAAGAAAAAATTTAAAAAAATGAAATAATAAATACGGAAGATCAGTTCTAAAAAAGCAAATAATTTGACTTTCTAATAATATTATATAAAAATGTATTGTTTAATCTAAAATTTCTTAATTCGATGTTTCGACGGATTACTACGTTTTAAGATCTCTTAAACCTATTTCAAATACTTTTGAAAATATGTTCACCTGCGTATGTGTGTTCGTATGTCTCTGTGTGTGTATATATATGTGTGGGTGCGTATGTGAGTGTATATGTATGTGTGTGTATGTGTGTGTTTGCGTGTATGTATGCGTGTATGTGTGTGTGCGTATGTGCGTATATCTGCGAGCAAGGAACCTAATAACTCCAGAAAGGAAGCTAGACTTTCTCATATGTAGATATCCCGTAGGATTTTGTTTTACTTGGACCATAATTATAATTTGTATGATAAAAAAATACGTTATTTTCTTTTCAGGTTTAGCACTCAAGTTACTTTTTTTAGATATTTTGTATGAATCCTTTAAAAGTTTTTATTTCAAGTTGGCAACACCTATGTAACACTTATGGATAAATTTGGCTTATCTGTATTAATAGAAAATATTCATTCATTTACAAATAGTATTACTTGATAGCTTAAAAATTTGTGTATGAAAAGTTTATATAATATCTAAGTTGTAAGAATTATTGGTAGATACAAGTATAACATTAATTGATAGTATTAAAATTAGTTTCAATTGTTGATACGATACAACAAATTTGATACTTTTAATATGAATAAAAATCGTTACTAATTTCTATGTGTATTATTTCTATTTATCTGAAGATTTAAGCAATTTGGTAATTTAAATTTGAACTTTTGTCAGATTTGCATTATCAGTTTTAAGAATTAAGTACGAGTTTTTAAACATTTACCTACTTTTATAACTTCTAACAATGAAATTCTTTAAATTAATTTAAGATAAAGTTCTATTTTGATCCATATGTATATAAATAATTTTCTCTTAAATTTGAGATAGAGATTTTTCTGTTAAAAGGAAATCAAGTGCAGCATATGTTTATTGTAAAGAACATATGTTTACTGTAAAGAGAATATGTTAACTGTAAAGAGAATATGGTTGTAAAATTGTTTTACTATCATTGTACATTAATGGAGTTCATTTTAAATGACTTATAATAATTTTGTTTTGAAAATTTTTAAGTTATCACATAGAATATTATATAAGTTATTATAAAATATTATTTCATTGCATGTAGAAATATTAATTGTAGTTTTATTACAATATTAAGATATTGATATATTTGTACATATATTGAGAGAGAGAGAGAGAGAGAGAGAGAGAGAGAGAGGAATATAAACACATTTGTAAATTAAATTTTTCAATGATAACTTGCGGTTTTTGGATTTATTTAAAATACTTTTTGTGTCTTGTTATATATAACAATTAGAAATTGCTTAAAATATAATATATATATAATTAATTGTAATATAAAATATATTGATCATTACAATATAAAAGTATATAATTTGTTGCAATAGAATGTGTACAATTCGTTAAAAAATATTTATAATTAATATTAAGTTAATTAATATTTATCATATGTATTTTACCATGAAACCCCACAAATATCTTTATAGTTAAATTGTCTTACCTCCAATAATTAATACAGACTGCATTCTATAATATCCTATTCAAATGCACCTTTTTAATATTCCAATAACAACTAAACTCTACTATAAATTCCTCTCAATTTCTGCAGGATATTTTCAAGATTTTATGCTTTGTCTATTTCAAAATTCTACTCTTTAAAGAACCTATATAATAATATTCCCCAAAATTGCACCTATGTCTTGCTTCAGAAAATAACAGCGTTTCTTCCACGCGGTTGTGATCTAGAAGTATTCTTCGATCTACTGTCAGTGCCGCTAGGCGGCGCGACGATCTGGTCACGGAATTTCACTGAATGTGGGCTTTTCCCCAGCACATGCATTGTCTACTTTTTCTCTCAGCTGTCTACTAGGGCATTTTATTTTATTTTCGAGTTATTATGATAATTATAATTGATTCAAAGGAAAAACACACAGATTCCGGGAAAAACCTTTCAATGAGATTTCCCGTTAGTAGTATGAATCAAGTTTGTGGTCTGATGAATTGGACCCCTCGCAAAGAGGAATAATTAAGATGTAACTTATGCAAACCAACTGTTTTTTTTAACGACATTTAGATAATTGTGTTATGCGAGAATAGAGTTAAACAAGATGGATAAAGTTAAATATTTATGAGATAAATTTTTTAACTCATTGAATTGGCACAGATACAATGGTTAGAATTTTATTACAGCAAATGTGACATATTTCTATTCACATTATTAATAAATGTTTCAATTAGCTAGTTATTTTAGATTTTATGAAGCATTTAGACGTTAAATATTTGCAGTTAAATTATATAGACGACGGAGCGGGATAACCCAGTGTTTATGGAGAGAGGATCACATGAGGAAATCCTGAGTTCGATATTACATGCTGCTCAAACTATAGTGTTAACAAGGAGTAATGGAAAGTTAAATATGTAGGTCCGAAAGTCCTTCAGTGAGGTAATGGGAGGAGAAAGTGGGCACAATCTTCGCTGTTGCCATCCTTATTGGGTTCGGTCATTTGTCATTCACCCTTACTGAGATAAGTAAAAAAATTATATATGTGTATATATATATATATATAATAACTCTAACTCAAATACTAATTGATTAAATTTTATAAAATTTGGTAGGTAAGTCACTCGTAGGTTACACTAGTGTTGATTACATTTTGACACGATTTGGAAAAAAAAAACCTCGCCATTTGTTTGCGAATTTTGTCAAAAATTGTCAAAATCTGAAATTAAGGATTACATTTACACAAATGTACCATTTAAATACTTCATTCACCGACTTCATTACCCTAAGTAGGTCTAATCGTTCTTGAGATATTTCACATTATCATTTTTTGCAACATCACCAAATGAGAGCGAAAATTGGATTAAAGCTGCAAATTTAGTGTAATTTTAAATACATATGCGTATTAATTTTAGCATTTAAACTCAATATAATGAATTATGAAATAAACAAAGTAAAATTTTAGTCTATAGAGAAAGTCATGTGTTTCCCATATAAAATTTTTATTAATTGAAGAACATAGCGATTTCCCAGAGAGAAAATAATTTATTTTAGACCAATTATTCCTTCTATTGGTATGGGAGTGTTATTGAAGAGTTTCAGAAGCAATGTTCGTGCTCTAAAACTCCTAATAGTTCACAAATACAAGATTAGTGAGATTTTCAGAAATTGGATTTGTTATAGACAAACAAGAACAGAAACTCGGTACATTTTGCCTGAGACAGAGATTACATTGAAGAACTCTACTGAAAACTCTTTAACGGAGCCCATAAGATCGGTTTAAATATTGTTCCAAATTTAAAAAAAAATGACTTTGTGACCGTTATGTTCTTTGATTGATGGAAAAGAAGCCTGCAATTATCGTTTGACGCATTAAAAGCAAGATAAAATATTTCTGGCGATAGTTTGACCTATTTATGTTTAAGAAATTTTTAAAGAATAAATTTTGAACGAATCCTCAATAAAAATGTATTTCTTATTACTTTCCTTATATACATAATGTATAAGGAAAGTATTGAGACGGAGTCGAAAATTCGAATTCGAATTTTCGACGGGAGAGCACGTTTTAAGCATCCCTGATCACGAATCAAAAATTTTTGAAGCGATGTCAGTGTGTGTGTGTGTGTGTGTCAGTGAGTCTGTGGAGACGATAACTGACGAACGAATGGACCGATTCGAATGAAATTCGGTACAAAAATCACAATCCATAAACACTGGAAGCATATTGTTTTTATGCGCAATCGAAAGTTCAGAACCCCCGTAAATTTTCTAATGAAATTTTGAAAACATCGTCAAAAAATCAAAGCCGCTAATAAAGTTAAGCAAATAGACATTTGTTATGTAATTTTTCATTAGAAAACGATTGACATAAATTTTAGAACGCTAACATGAACCGTTCTCGAGATATTGTACATTTTTCAAAAAAAAAATATCAAAAAGTCATATAAAATAAAAAAAAATATGTCCTATTGAGAAACATGTTCACTTTTCATATATAATACCATACGATAAATTGGGTGAGACTCATTCACGTGGATCTAGCTCGTTCTATTCATGAAACAAGAAAGATCAATCATGCATAAGCATTGATTATGAAACACTTTCCAACTGAAATGTAATTTCATTTAAAAATTTCTAAAATGTGATTCATTCAGTGGTACATTCTTTTACATTATCACAGTACTACAGTAATTTATTATTCTTAAATATTTAAAACTGTATCGAAATATAAATCATCTGATTCTTTATGCAAAATCAATGAATATTTCATTCATATAACTTGTATTCCAGACTCCAGAGCTAAATAATTTTGTGTGAAAAAAATTCAGCAATTCTTATGTAATTCATCTTACAATCGCTTGAGATATTTGCATTCTGTATATGTTAAAATTAGGCTTCCTTGAAGAAATAATAAAAGTTTAGGGATCATTTAAAATCACAACTATTGTAATTGCATAGGCACGGAATTTAGATACACAGATAATACACAGATAATATATATGTGTATGTGTATGTACTCAAAGTATTGGAATCGTGCCGAAGATCGGAACTCGAATTTTCAAAGTATCTACACGTTTTGGGACTTCTAGAACACGAAAAAACTTCTTTTAGGAAGACGTCTGTGTGTGTAAGGGTGTATCTGTGTATGTTTCTGTGTGTCTGTGTGGATATTACATCCACTCTAATTGAAAAACTAATGGACCGAATTTCATACAATTTGGTAGGTATGTTTTTTGTGGGAAATCCTGATGTTCATTAGATTATAGTACTATTCGTAATAAAAGAATCTGCCTTCTTTGCGAAATGGCCGCAGAAATTGCCTTTATCCACTCTAGCTAAAAACTAATGAACCAAATTTAACAAAATTTGGAGTATAATATTTCAATAACCTACAAGTGATTTATATACCAAATTTAACAAAATTTTGTATATAAATCATTTGTAGGTTATTCTACTACGATTCGGGAAAAAGGAACGGGCTATTTTTGCGAAATGGCCAGCAAAAGTCGTTATATATAAAAATAAAAGACTACGTGTGCTCAATTATATCAATTAAATTCCTATTTTATATGTGATTTTTGACAACAAAAAGAATAAGACTAACCCCATTACTCTAGGACTAGCCGTTCTTGAGATATTCTAGTTTTTTCGCGTTTTCGCTACGCCACCTTTGACAATAAGTCCAGCTATCAAATGAGAACCAAATTTAAGTTTAACGGGTAAATTCAATGTCATTTAAAATACTTATGTTGTGCAGATAAACTCAAATTATCATTGAATAAATAAAGAGAACGAATATGAGTCTGCAGGGAAAGACATGTGCTGTCCACATCAGAATTTTTAACAATATTACACCAATGATTTATAGAAGTGAACGGGGATTATTTTCAGGCCATTTCGAAAAAAATGTATGATCTATATTTAAAGATCCATCAAATTTTTGTCGAATAAAATGTTCAACAAATTTAAGCTGTGTACCAAATTTTAACTCTCTAGGACGTAGGAAAGTGCATTTAAAATGCCATCAATTAAATTTATCATGAAGAGTTATATAAAATTTAAAAAAAAATGAAAAATAGTTATCTACCAAATTTATTTTAAAATATGAAGCCACTCCCATATGCAAAACGTTTAAACCTATACGTAGTGTCGTACAAGACAGAGCACCAGGCGCGAAGCGCCTTTAATCTCCAGTTTCAATATGTGGTTCTTATCGTCAAACTGTGACATTAATTCAGTGACCCTAATTGGAGGTTCGAGGTTTTTATTTACTACTTTTTATTATTTATCCTAGCTCCTAGTGTGGCAGTTTGTTGCACATTTAGAGTTTAAGCAGTTTGGGGGGTTGATGCAGATCTAAGGTTTACCTAGCGTTTTGGCAGTTTAGTGTTTAGAATATTTTTTTTTTTTTTTTTAATAAAATAATAGTCGCGAGTTTTATTTTAAAATCAGATGTTTGAGGTGGGATCATTTAATTCCGATTATCGATGTTTAGAACAGCGCGGGGTCTCTTACGAGATTTGGCCTTGCGATGATCATAGTCATGCAAATTGAATAACAGTTCGTTTGGAACGGATGGCAAATTTCTGTAAAATTTAAGCGCTAGCTTTTTAATTTGGGCTCTAACAGTTTTTATTTTGAAGTCATTCCTAATTACCGAGTTTCTTAAGTACCTGGGAGCTTTCCTGATAATCCGTAGGATTTTGTTTTGTTTTGTCTCTAGGAGGTCTATTGTAGTTTTACAGGCATATCCCCATACGGGTGCTGCATACAGCATTCCCGGGCGGATGACCGATTTATAAATTAGGAGTTTATTTTGATAACTTAGATTTCCGTTTCCTATCATTGGGTATAAGGCTCCTGTGGCCATATACGCTTTTTTGATTAAGTTCGTTACGTGCTGTTTCCAGGTTAGGTGGGAATCTATCGTTACACCTAGGTATTTAGTAGATTTTTCCGCTTTTAGGGCATGGTTGTTTATGTACAGAGGCGGCGGAGGTACGTTTAAACAAATGGAGAGATATTTATTATATAATATCTCTCTCTTTTCTTTCTGGAAGATATCCCAAAGTCAGAATTTAATTGAATTTGTTTTTTTCCCTATATTAAATAATTTTTTTAATTAAAAAACTACTTAACATATTTTACTGAATTTTTTTTTATATATTCTGTGGGATAATGTGAATATTTCCTAAAAATTTCGAAGCAATTCGTGAATTTTAAATTTACTTAAAAAATGTTTGAAAAATTAGGTCCCATAGGGTTCAATGTATTTCATTTTTTCAACCCGGGTTCAATAAAAAACTAATTGGGTGATATTATTTATTTATATTCCCATAGGTCCTACAGACCGTCTGAACAACATACTAAAATTTCATTTTGATAAACTCATTTTTACGGCAGTTATCGTGCTAACGGACAGACAGACAGACAGACAGACAGACAGACAGACAGACAGACAGACAGACAGACAGACAGACAGAATGAACAAAGTCATAAACACTTTTCAACTTTGTTGTAAAGTGTTAAAAAGATACTTTGAGTAATACTTTTGTATTTGAACGCCAATAGACATTTATCTGCTGTAAGAATAACTTATTTCTCCGTCCATAACGCTTGGCGAGATTTTGGCGACGAATTTGGCGGAATATCGCCAATTTGACGACTTTTTGAAATGTTGCCAAATTAACGAAAATCTCGTCAAATGGATAAAATGACGCTAAATCAATGAAAATGACGACTAATTGTTGAAACTTCAATATCTTGGAAAGAATATTAGTATCTAGTATAAGAGAAACCTATTTTTTTACTGTAAAAGCAGTAAATTCATTACATTATATAAGGAAAATCATGTGTTGCTCACATCAGATTTTTTTATTCTGATACGGCTTCTGAAACAAAAAGGCGCAAAAACTAGTGAGCAACTTTTATTTGTCATAGATTAGTGTGTAACGTCACTCTTTTCACATATTTTGAATGGGAAAAGATTGGTGTGTATGACGATGTATCCAGAGAAATGTTTTGATCTCTTTTTGGTTTTATGAATTTTTTTTATTTTCATTTACACTTATACAGCCTTGATAGATTAATAGAATCAAGTGTATTTCGTCCGAGTCGACTTACACACAATGAAGTTATCAACGATGAAACGTTTGAACTTAACGTTTGAAGTCACTCCACTGGGCGAGCGTACAGTCAGCGCAAGAGATAAGCTCATTCTGGCCTGCATCGTGGATGTCGATGCACAGATGTCGCAGATTTGAAATTTGAATTTTGTACATTTTTTACCAAAATTGTTTTATAAAACAGTTTGAAAAGCGTATATAATCAGAACATTACATATCGCGTTCTGCATTGAGTTCGGCAGATACTTTTACTCATATCATGTCAGCAACCAACCGAATTATGACGAGTTCATATATTATGTGTGGAAAGTTCCGGAAAGAGTACGTAAGCCGTCAAGTTTTTAACCAACTTGGAAAATTTGAGATGTTTTTAGAATCTGTTTTTAAAAAGTCATAAATTTGGCGATATGGCTAAGTTCATCCCCAAGGTCACTAAATTTGGCGATAAATTCAAGTAACTCTGACCTTAAAACTATAACAATGATTTTTTGTTACGTATTCGTAACAATATGATGTCACTTCCGTTATATAGTTCCGATTCATTTTCGTCACATTCCTTTCATGATTTATTCCTAAGCCGTGCCCTAAGATGTTTCACGTCAAAAACGCAAAATATGTATAAAATTATTTCTTGGACAATCTATCTTCATTGTATTTCTAATGCATTGAAATTAAACCGTAAAAGTGAGTAGAAAATTTATTTGTTTTTAGAATTAATGTGATAAATCTCTATATTGCATTAATCGTTTCAAACAGTTAAAATACCATTTTTATCTTAAACAACGGTACTTCAAAAAACACGCACATTCAACATCATTTAGTTTTGCCAGTAACATAATGAACTTTGTAGTTAACTTTTATTTATGAACCCAATTTGCGTAATTACGAATTAGCTACCATAAGCTTTTAAACCTTTTAGAGATAATATATATTCACGATTCTGTACGAGTTTCGATTCATATTTGATTGATGATTAATAATTTAGAAGTTTGACATAAATGAGCCTCAAATAATATTTACGTGGAATACTTTCTTAACTTTTAACTGGAATTGAAGTGGAGTTTTAGGAAGCGATGTGTGTCTCAGTGTGTTTATGTCCGTGAGTCTATAAATGCAATACCTAACGCACGAATGGAAATCGAATAAAATTTGGTAGGTAGGTTATTATAATAAGTGAATACTAGAACCTTAGCAATTTTGAAAGCAATTGAAAGAATGTAATAGTCATAAACTGAACATACAATGATTTAAAGAAAAACATTGTAAGAATAAGAACATTCAATTATGTTAAATAAATAACCATTTTATACGTAACTTATCATGGGAGTTATCATTAGCAATACTTTTATAAGGCTGCCACGAAATGTTATTGAGGTAAAAAAACTTGAGCAACACGTAAAAGGACAAATAACACAATAATGCAGCATACAGCTGTTTCGAGGATACGCTGTATTCCCTTAGTCAATTGCAAGAGAACCAACAAACCTGAAGTCCAAAAGAGGAATAGGTTTGAAAGGAAGAAGCTGGGGGGATTATGTATACCCAAGAACCTTTAATCTAGGTCAGCGTTTCCCAAATGATGGGTCCCACGAAAGTAAAATGCTGGGTCGCCAAAAATAGTTCTCGAAAACCTAGGTGTTTCGGTTTTTGCTTTTCGGTTTTTCAGTAACTTTAAAATACGAGTAAATGTTGAATCGGAACTTTGAATGGATTATCAATTAATCGAGGTGAAAGACGCGCCCGTCCGCGTTCGAGCCTTTTAGCAATCTCGCACATCTTCGACAGAAGACCACTGATGGAATTTTAGCGGCCTTGTCGTGAAGAGTATCCCGTTTTAGCATCAAAGGCAACACAATTTTTAGTGCCATTTTCACGACCTATGAGCATGAAGCAGGCTTTTCAATACTGGTTTTCCTATAAACAATAAATTTGGAAACTAATTGACTGTCGAACGAGATCTAAGAGAAAAGTTATCTTTTCTTCAAATTTGAAGTTCCTCGTTAACAAAGAAACAGCATCGTACTTCTCATAAATAAATAATTTGATTTTACTTGTACATTGATTTATTTGCATTTTTGTAAGAGTAAATGCTTTTTTGTTATTATATGTGAAAACTTAACACATAAATCTATTTTATTTTGCATATAGGCCCGTATAGTGATAACAATTTTAGTGGGTCGCGAAGAACAAGAATAAAAATAACAGGGCCATCGGAAAAAAGTTTGGAAAACTCTGCTCTAGGTCATGGGTATATAATTCTCCTGCTTCTTCCTTTCTTTTGCGCTCATTCCTCTTTTGGATTTCGTGTTTTCTTGCACTGACGAAGGGAATTCAGAGTATCCTCGAAACAGCTGTATGCTGCATGATTGTGCTATTTGTCCTTTTATACATTACTCAGTTTTTTTTATTCTTCGCACAAAATGTGTTACTTATTGACGTTCCTAAAGTATTTGCACGTTTTAAAAGTAAACTTATGAAAAATTAAATAAAATTAAAAACCTACTTTCACTCGGCCCTTTTCGTTGATTTTCAACTTTGCTCTAGAGATCTTTTCCACTTTTTTACTGCTCATGGGCCCTTCGTGGCTTATCTCCATCGGTTTCATCTTAGGGACTCACCCCTCTGTTCTTATGGGTTGGAGGGGGACGCGGGCTATTATGTCTTCGTCTGCCCTCTAACTCGCGATTTCCATCTTTCTGGGCCAATAGACGGTTGCAGGACTTTATGGTTTAATAGGGTTGTAGCCAACCCCGGGTCTATCCGGAGAATAAGTAAATGCGTTTCAATCGCTGGGTTGATCGCAGGGTTGAGCATTTAATGTTAATATTGAGGAGCTCGGAAAATACCAGTGAAACATAGACTTTGGAGTTTAGACTGTTGAAGCATTTCCTGGAGTATCATTGGTTTACAATGCAAAAGTTGAATGTAGGCCTTTGTTGTAAAATGTTGTTGTAAAAGTTTAATGTAAAAGTTAAATGTTATTGTAGGCCTTTGTAACCACCTTGGCCAGGCACAAATAATTTGTTTATAAATAAATTTAGGATTCCTTTACCGGACGCGGTTTTTAAGCAGCTATAAGCCTGATTAGGCAAGCACCCCGGCCTGGGACGACAAAAAACAACAACAAAAAAAAGTCAACTAAAGAAAACTACAATTTAGTCAACATCACTTAATTTAATAATTGATTGAAACATCATAAAACATGAAACAAACACCTAATACGCAAGAAATGTTTAATATGCTGTCCAACGTACTCGGCTGCGAGTTGGAAGCGCAAAACAGCATGTTCCACAACAGATCGGAGTGTATCAGAGGTGATGCTGTAGATGTGGTGCGTCATGCGTGCTTTTAAGTCAGCTAAGTTCGTCGAATCTTCTGAGATCAGTTAACGTACAGTCACCGTTCTGGTAGAAAAGTTTTACGAGCAAAGCACGATCCTTCAGTGGCAGAGTCATGACAAGGCACTCAATGAGATTTGCATGTGCTCCTCGTTTTTATCACAACTGGAATGTGCAGTGCGCATGCCTATTCTTAATTAGCATACCTCCAGATTAGAGGTGTGCTTCCACGCGCGACCTAGCGGCTAATTTTTTTGTTCTTCGTCAAGCAAATTCAATGTTGGATTCATACATTGCCATTTTTTGGTACATTTTCGAAGTAATTTTTTTTTCGCCAAACAAAATTCCATTGCTTCACGTATACTTAGGTCAAATTTCAGGTCATTCTGACCAGTAGTTCTTACTTAACAGCGTTTTAAAATCGCAACTTTAATTATCACCCTGTATATATATATATATATATATATATATATATATATATATATATATATATATGTATATATATATATATATATATATATATATATATATATATATATATATATATATATATATATATTTTTTTTTCTTAATGTATCCTTTTTTCATTTTTTCATTTTTTGATGCCTGTAGTCTGAGTTTAAGCATTTATAGTAATGTACTATTGCTTAATCTGAAACAGGCATTTGTTTGGGTTAATTAGAATTAAATACTCAGACCTGAAGAGGAATTTAATTCTGATTAATCATCGAATTTGGGAAGGTTCTGTTCTTTTCTCTTATCGGCATTATGGCTGTGAATTTGCTTCTATGGTGATGTTAATATTAATTGAATTGTATTTTTATTTTTTTATTTTTACATAATTCTTATTATTACATTTCAAATATATATATATATATATATCTATATATATATATATATATATATATACATATATATATATATATATATATATATATATATATATATATATATATATATATATATATATAAATATATATATATATATATATATATATATATATGTATATATATGTATATATATATATATATATATATATATATGTATGTATATATATATATGTATATATATATATATATATATATATGTATATATGTATATAAATGTATATATATTTATGTATATATACATATATGTATATAAATATATATATATATGTGTATATATATTTATATATATAAATATATATATATATATTACCTCAGATCCGTTATTCATAAAGTTGCAAAAGATTATCTCGGATTCGTTATTCATGCAGTTACAAAAGATTATCTCAGATCTGTTATTCATAAAGTTACAAAAGATTATCTCAAATCCGTTATTCATAAAGTTACAAATGATTATCTCGAATCCATTATTCATTAAGTTACAAAATATAATCTCAGATCCGTTATTCATAAAGTTACAAAAGATTATCTCATATCCGTTATTCATAAAGTTACAAAAGATTATCTCGGATCCGTAAGTCATAAATTTGCAAAATATTATCTCGAATCCGTTATTCATAAAGTTACAAAAGATTATCTCGGATCCGTTATTTATAAAGTTACAAAAGATTATCTCGGATTCGTTATTCATAAACTTACAAAAGATTATCTCAGATCCGTTACTCATAAAGTTGCAAAATATTTCCTATCAACCACTCCGTGCTTCTGTATGCGAATCATACATAACTCTCATTTAATATTATTACTTTCCTTATATACGTAATGTATAAGGAAAGTATTGTGATGGGGTCGAAAATTCGAATTCGAATTTTCGACGGGAGAGCACGTTTCAAACATCCCTGATCACGAATCAAACATTTTTGAAGTGATGGCTATGTGTGTGTGTGTGTATGTGTGTGTGTGTGTCAGTGAGACTGTGGAGACGATAACTGACGAACGAATGGACTGATTCGAACGAAATTTGGTACTAAAATCACAATCCGTAAACACTGGAAGCCTATTGTTTTTATACGCAATCGAATGTTCAGAACCCCCTAAATTTTCGAGGGAAATTTTGAAAAAATCGTCAAAAAATCAAAACCACTAATAAAGTTGCGCAAATAGATTTTTCTTAAGTAATTTTCTATTAAAAAACGATTGACATAAATTTTAAAACGCTAAAATGAACCGTTCTCGAGATATTGCACATTTTAAAAAATAAATTATCAAAAAGTCATATAAAATAAAAAAAAAATATTTTCTATTGAGAAACATGTTCACTTTTTATGTATAATACCATGCGATAAATTCGGTGACATCATTTTCGTGGAACTAGCTCGTTCCATTCATGAAAAAAGATACTTTGAATAATAATTTTGTATTTGAATGCCAATAATCATTTATCTGCTGTAAGAATAACTTATTTCTCCGTCCATAACGCTTGGCGATATTTTGGCGACAAATTTGGCGGATTGTCGCCAACTTGGCGAAATTTTTAATTGTTGCCAAATTAACAAAAATCTCGCCAAATGGATAAAAATGACGCCAAATCAATGAAAATGACGACTTATTGAAGGAAATTTAATATTTTGGAAAGAATATAAGTATCTATTATAAGAATAACATTTTTTTAACTGTAAAAGTAGTAAATGCATTGCATTATATAAGGAAAGTCATGTGTTGCCCACATCAGATTTTTACTTATTACACGACTTCGCACCAAAACACACATACCATATTATCCGCTAACATAATGCAATTAATCACCCTTAGAACCACTAACAAAGAAATTTATCAAGTTTAATACATCAAATTTTTTATTTCAAGTTTTCAGTTACTGGTTATACTTGTAAAAGGGATTCACTCTCTCTAACCTCATGGGTCATACAATTTAGTTCAAACCAATCTATCTATAAATCAATTTTGAATTCATTTTATTATTTAAAACATGAATTTTAAGATAAAGGAGGAAGCAAATCTTCCTAATTCCACGGTTTAAATATGCAAATTTTGAAATTTTGAATTAGGAAGAGATCTTAATATTAACTTTCCTATCCTGCTAAATTATGGAGGTAAAGGAATTATCTTGTAGCTAACTCAATGAGCTCAATACAGTTTTTCCTTTATTTTCTTCAGGCATTAAAGTCTCATGACAGTACAATTGCATCATGTTGTGGCTACGCCTTCGATCTGAGTTATTAACCCTTTATTTCACTTTGATGGGCTAAACTCTCAAGGATTGAGCGTTGTCTTTTATTATATAGGATTCCTGAATAGGACAGTAATGCATTCTATTGAGTGAAATAAATGCTTTTTGTAGCATTTTATTAACGATTTCTATTTTTTAAACAATTATCTATTACTCTTTAATTGTATTTATTCGTTTATCTCGTTTTGTTCCCGAATTTGTTATCCAAAATTTTTTAATTCCTCGCTAGGAGCACTGCATTCCATTTTACTTCATAGAGCATATTCACTTTACCATAGATACACCTAATTTGTACATTCATGGACATTTCCTTACAAAGCTATTAGGGTGTTTAAGGACTATCCTAGGAACTTCGTATTTCTTAGGGGATGGGTTTGAAAATTTTCTTTTAGATCTCTAGTAAAATATGAATTGCGTTCAATATAGTTTAATTGAAAAGCGTTGAAGAGCAGTTTTCCATGACTTCAAATTATTCAATTTCAATTTTTGATTTCATCGAACTTCAGGTCAAATTCGATGACGTTTTAGCTACGAATGCTTTCACTTCGTTTAATTACAGAATTTGACGGGCGATTACTTTTCCAATAAAGATCAGCGAAGTGTAAATTTCCATGAATGGAAGTTACCAATGTATCAATAGAGACGTATTGAATGGTTATTATGCTCGATAGTGCATAGCCATTGTATTAATATTTTGATCACTGTATAGATACATTGTAACATTTCAACACTCTTTTTGTACATTTCAACATAAGCAGAAGTTTCATTAATTTCCTCTTATGTTGATTTTAGGTGTAAACAGACGAAAAATAGAACCAAAACCAACTAATTTCAAGCAGTACCGTAGCAACCCTAGTTAGCGCCAGGTGAGAATTAATTACTTTCCCTGCAACAGTACATGGTAATGTATTGAAATCGTGTCAGAAATCCAAACCCAAGTTTTCGCCGAATCTACACGTTTTGAGCAGCCTAGATGTGAAGTTTGAGCACCCTAGTGTGACGTCTCTCTCTCTCTCTCTGTCTCTCTCTCTCTCTCTCTCTCTCTCTCTCTGTCTCTCTGTGTGTGTGTGTGTGTGTGTGTGTGTGTCTATGTATCTGCCTGTCTGTATACTGTGAAATACATTGATCTATTCTAACTCTAAAACTAAATGACCACATTTCTTAAAATTTGGTAGGTGAGTCACTTGTGGGTTGTTCGGCTGATTCGATTTTGGTACGATTCTGGTAATAGAAATTATCGTTTTTGCGAAATGACTAGCAAATATTGTATATGTGCAGGCCAGCTGAAAAACTAATTTACCAAATTTCACAAAATTGGTATACAAGCCACCTGTGGGTTATCCTGGTGTTAACTAGATTTTGAAATGTTTCAGGAAACAGAACTTGCATTTCTTATTGAAATGGCCCGCAAAAATAATCAAAATCTAAAATAAGACTCCATATGGCCAAATGTATAAATCAAATGCTTCTTTTATAGATAATTTTTGACGACGAAAATAATAAGGCTAAACAAATTTCGGTACTTTTCCATTTCGCCGGCGTAAATTTCGCCAAGCAGACTTTATTGGCGACAACACACAGTATACACATAAAAAAACGTTAATAAGAAATGGCCGCGATTTGTTTTGAAAATGTGGCGGTAAAAGGTTACCAGCGGGGATATTCCGTTTGGCGTCGGTTGTAGTATTTTTGGCGACTTTATCGCCTGCGCCGGCGAAATGGAAAAGGACCCAAATTTCTCTAGGATTATCCGTTTCTGAGCTATTTCAATTTTTTATTTTTTATTTTTTTGCATTTTTGTAACGTCGCCTCTGAGAAAACGTCTAGTCGCCCGATAAAACTAAAAATTGAATAGAAACTGCAAATTCAGTATAATTTTAAATTAGTATCTGTGTTATTTTGTGCAATGGAATTCAAATTAATGAATTATGAAAGAAAGAGAAAATGAATGGGATTCTCTAGGGAATTCATGTGCTGCTCTCATTAGAATTTTTCTTACTATGCCTCTTTTTCTATATGCCGTACGGATAGAGACACCTCGGCGCCTCCAAATCGATACGGCGCCTAGTGCGGGGGCACTATTTTTGCTGCAGCGCTGATTTCAAGGATGGCTTTTCCCATTGCAGGTTGCCATACAGTGGTTTCACACATGCGAGAAAAAGCTGATGCTTGCAATAAAAGCAATAAAACTTGCCATCTAAAGCTAGAGTAAATCCTGAAAGACACGTAACTTAGATGAAACTGAAATATATAATGGTAGTGACACGAATACGCAGTGGAAAACTAAGGTCTAGGTCACTTGACCATGACGACAAATTTGGTGAAATATCCTTAACTCGGTGATTTTTTATGAGTTCTAGATAATTCTTGAATGTTGTAGATTGGGTAAGAGCTTTACGAGTTACGTTATTTTTCCAGAACTTTCCACAGAGGTTATGGTATATAAGGTTACCTTCAGTATCAAAAGGTCACCATCGTTTAGTAGGGCTAGTAACGTGATGCAAGTAAAATTATCTGTCGAAATAAACACAGAATCTAATGTATAATTTCCCTCTGATTGTATATAACTTTTAAGCTGTTTCATAAAACAATTCCAGTAGAAAAGTGTAGAAATTTAAATTTTAGCTCTGAAATATCTGTGCATCAACATTTATGCCGGTATGCACTTGTCGCTAACATCGATCGCACGCTGCAAATGTTACATTCAAACGTTTAAAAGTCGATAACTTGGTTGTTTGTGGTCTGATTTAAACGAAATAGAATGCGTTATATTAATCTGTCAAAACTGTACAATAAAAAAATAATAAATAAATAAATAATGAAAAAAAGTTAAAAAATAAAAGATATCGAAATTTTACCCCTAGGTACTTTATGCCATCCGCACACACAACACACATGAACATAACATTTTCCCCATTTGAAATATACAAGAGGAGGAATTTCACATCAATCTATAACTAGTAACAGTGTTACTGACTATTTTTTTACCCCCACCACAATACTTTCGCTTTTTAAATAATATGTGTTGTATGGAAAACAAAATGCACAAAACAAATGTTTTTTACGTGTATGTCTATTTCAAAAATGACTCGCAAAGATTAACTTAACATGGTCTTAAAAGCACGTCCTTTGTTACTCAACATTGTTCAAACAACATAATACCAAACTTTCTTGCACGTTCTGGAACTCAAATAGTATATGTTATAAGGTAGATACCGAATATAGATAGCTGCACGTATTTTCCTCAACAAAACTATTTTAGATAAAGCTGATGGGGCATGTCTTTCATAGATAGTGTTTTCAAACTTCGATTGTATAATGAAGAAATCCAACATGATGTGCCATCAAATTTTTGAAACAAATAAAAATCAAAATAAATAAAAAATAAACAAAAAAATAAAGAAAATGATGTGGCCAGCATATAACTTTCCCTATATAATGCAATGAATTCACTTCTTTCACAGTGAAAGTATTGTTACAAACATGTAAATGTAAAGTGTCTTCACTGGAGTCTCTTTTGAAAGCCAGAAAATACCTTTACAGGCTTCCTATGATGTGATTATAGGGTTGTCTAGTCTGGACTGCCGGAGAACGATTGCTATATTTGGCGATTTATCGATAATTTGGTGATTTTTAGGGACTTCTCGAATTTACGAATATTCTTCGAGATACGACCCCCATCTGGAAGTCTCTATGGAGAATATATAAAAGAAGACATAGCTCAGTTAGAGAGCAGTTGAAATCATACTGAAATATATAGACACATTTAAATTAATAATTACCAGGAGCCGTTCTTGTGATATTATAAATTTTACTTTTCCACGGAGTGCGATATCTATCGAAATAGTTCAGTAATTTCTTTGAAATTCGGTAGGCATATTTTAATACTAACATATAGAAGCTTATTTTTCTTGAGTAAGCTCAATAAGATAGATCTAATTTGAAATAGTTAAGAAAAAAATGAAAAAAATTATAACATAAAGTAGGGGTACAGTGCACAATAGAGTAAAACCTCGTAATATACAACATATATACAAAAATTAATTGGCCAACCGGTTTCAAAATAAAGAAAACAGCCTTGTACTTCAGGACTGACAAGAAGTGCCATCTCACTCACGTCCGGTTGGCAACGGAAAATATCACATGTGGTTAAAAGTAGTGCGCGCGTGTATGTGAATCTAGACGCGATATCTCACAAACGAATGACGCGTTTTGAAAAAAAGAATGGTTTAACCATTAGAATCAGTAAATACTGAAACTCTATTGATTTTAAATGAATTGATTTTTGAACGAACCCCCAAATGTTTGAATAAATGCATGAAAAAATCATAAAATATTAGGACATTCAATAATGTTAATAATATATATATATATATATATATATATATATATATATATATATACATATATATATATATATATATATATATATATATATATATATATACATATATACATACATACATACATATATATATATATATATATACATATATACATACATACATATATATATATATATATATATATACATATATACATACATACATATATATATATATATATATATATATATATATATATATACATATATATATATATATATATATATATATATATATACATATATACATACATACATATATATATATATATATATATATATACATACATACATACATACATACATACATACATACATACATACATATATATATATATATATATATATATATGTATGTATGTATGTATATATGTATATATATATATATATATATATATATATATATATATATATATATATATATATATATATATATATATATACACGTAATTTTTCATTAGAAAACGAATGACACAAAATTTAGAATGTTAGCTTGAATCGTCCTTGAGATATTACACGTATTTGAAATAAATTTATTTGAAAAATTACATAAAAGGGAAAAATAGTAAGTATCGCAAATAAGTTTACTTTCTATATATAGTTTTATACGATAAATCCTTTGACATTCTCTTGGATTTAGTTTATACGATATATATTGACATTCTCTTGGATTTAGTTTTTAAACTTTGTCAATGTTTAAACTTTTGTCAATTAAATATTGCTTCATATAAAATTTAGCATTGCCAGTACTAGCAAAGATTTAATTGCTCGAGCTGACATTCAACTTCTTTATGATTGGTTTCTGGCAGGAACGTCACAAAGATGGCCGAGAACTGAATAGTTAGATGCTTATTGGTGACAAGTATTTTACTCCGTCTGTCTGTTTGTTTGTAACTCTTAGTAGTAAATTCGGTGACGCTGGCAACAAATTTGGCGAAATATCGCTAAATTGGCGTGTTTTTTGAAAAGGTGCCAAGTTGAAGAAAATGTCGGCAAATTGGATAAAATGACATTAAATTAGCAAAAATGACTCTAAATCGATGCATATATTATCAAAATTGTTTAATACATGGATTTTATTGCTTAGCGGATGCCAGCAATATTTTTAATTTAGATTTGCCGCAAATATAAGCTTATTTGTTAATTCGTAAAAGTTTTACAAGTTGTCATCCAGAAGGGCGCCAAATGTTAATAGTGCGAAATGTTTATGTATTATATGAAAATTCGCCATTATCTTATATAATTGGCATAAGTCTATTAAATACGATAAACGACAGACGAAAAATACTATTCAACTACACATTAACACTCGCGGTCAGTACTCATATAGCTTTTAATGAGACGTCAATCTCGCTCTGAGCTCCCTATCAACCTTTTCTCGGCAAAGCCCTGTTATAAAGATGTCGGTTCCCGGAGAACTGGCAGCAATAGCTTGATGGATGGGTCTCCACAGCTTCATCCATCACTTTGTGTAGTGCAATACATAAATTGGACGAAAAAGGATTACAGCATTTTTACTGCCTCACACGTTACGTAGCATAAGCTCAGAGGAAAAACTGCGATACGATCGATATTCAGAAATCGAGTTGCAGCGGATTTATATATTTGTAGCGTGTAATGCACCGCAGTTGCTTAACAAATCGCATATGTGAGTCGATGAAAATGAATTATATTTACATTATTGGAAAACATTGATAAAATTATCTATAGTGTGAGGTTTTTTCTTTAATTTCCCTCATACATTCATATTCCATAGGGCTTAGGTCTTCTTGTATCATAATCAGTTTTCGCGGTCTTTTTAGCATGGAATAGGCGATATTTGCAATGGCAGCAAGACACTTGAAAGAATTAAAACTAGGCAGACGATTTCTTTTGCTATAACTTTATTCCAAGGCACTGAAATTGTATATCCTTAGCAACGGAAATGTTTTGAATTTAATCTTCTAACAATCTTAATAAGCAGTCGTTGTGGCAGATGATTTTTATTAAATTTCTTCTAATCTTGATGAATGAAAATAATAGTATATCTATAATAATAAAGGGAGATATCTGTCTGCTTGTGACGTGTGTAGCGGAAAATCTAAGCGACTCTCGGTCATGAATTTGGTAAATAGGTACTTTAGGACCCGGGAAAGTGTACATCGTAGTTATTATATTTTAAATTCATTAGTCTTTTAATTATTTCATGCTTTAGTGCGATTTTCACACAAATGCTTTCCTTAGAGACCAAATGTATTATGTCAGAATTTCCATCTTGACACCATCGGAAAGATAAAAAAAATCATTGAAACAAATTTTGAATGGAATCCATATGAGTAATAGATAAATTTTCGTAAATTTAAATCGACGGGATAGGATAATGCGGCAGAAATACATTTTACGTTACTTTTTAGTCTCATTTTGGAATAATATACACACTTTATGTTTCTTAAATTGCTAAACAAAGTAGATTAGAATAATTTATTCTTAGATTTATAGATTTGTATCGGCAGATATTATTACTTTCCTTATATACATAATGTATAAGGAAAGTATTGTGACTGGGTCGAAAATTCGAATTTGAGTTTTCGACGGGAGAGCACGTTTCAACCATCCCTGATCACGAATCAAACATTTTAAAAGTTATGTCTGTGTTTGTGTGTGTGTGTGTGTGTGTGTGTGAAAGTATGTATATATATGTGTGTGTGTGTGTGTCAATGAGTCTGTGGAGACGATATCTCACGAATGAATGAGCGATTCGAATGAAATTTGGTACAGAAATCACAATCCGTGATCCGTGAGTACTGGAAGCCTATTGATTTAAAACACAATCGAATGTTCAGAACCTCCCTAAATTTTCTAGTGAAATTTCGAAAAAATCATCAAAAAATCAAAATCTTTAATAAAGTTACCCAAATAGACATTTCTTATGTAATTTTCCTTTAGAAAACGATTGACATAAGTTTTAGAATGTAGCATGAACCGTTCTCGGGATATTGCTCATTTTTCAAATAAATTTATCAAAAAATCCCATAAATTAAAAAAAAATATTAACTGTTAAGAAACATGTTCATTTTTCATATGTAAAATCATGCGATAAATTTGGTGACATCATTCTCGTGGATCTAACTTGTTCCATTCACGAAGAAAAATGCTTTGAGTAATACTTTTGTATTTGAAAGCTAATAGTCATTTATCCGCTGTAAGAATAACTTATTTCTCCGCGTATAACGCTTGGCGATATTTTTAAATGTTGCCAAGTTAACGAAAATCTCGTCAAATGGATAAAAAGGACTCTAAATCAATGAAAATGACGACTAATTGAAGAAAATTCAATATCTTGGAAAGAATATATGTATCTACTATAAGAATAACATTTTTTTAACTGTAAAAGTAGTAAATTCATTGCATTATATAAGGAAAGTCATGTGCTGCCCACATCAGATTTTTTTCTTTTTGTTTTCGGTGTAGAAGAGGAAACATTCTTAATTGCAAAACATTCTTATTCTTTGCTTTTCAAATCTCGAGCAACGTTGGGTGTTTTTGCTAGTACTTTAATTTAAAAATAAATCTTTGCTTAATTTGATGAAATCAATCGAATTTTTTTATTTGTTATTATTTTTGAGATCATATTTGAAGGTTAAAAAACGATAACTACTGTTATTATTTAAATCCAGTAATTAAGCTGTTGGAGTATTTTTTTTCCTTTTATGACAAAAATTTAAGATAATTTGTGTGACATTTTAATAAAAATGCACTTTGCCCTGTTTGACGAGATCTATCGCATGAAAATTTATTCATTTACAAATCATTTTTTAGGGTAGAAAATGACGGTGATAGGCATAATTACTAGTCAAGATATTAATAATTTGTCTCTACATTAGAACGTGTTTAAAGGGGTTATATTTTTAAATTTTTTGTCATGCTCGATTTTGAACGTATTGAATTATTTGAATTTCGTCTTAAGATTAGAAAATTTGTTGAGATAGTAGTTTTCCCGGGGAGAAGATGGCATATATTTGCTATGGCTTTTATTTTAGTAAAGAAGTTGCTTTAGTTCTTTCCCCTTTCGTTTCTTTCCGCGGCATTGACAGAGAACTTTTCTCCTACCTTCAGACATGTGTGCTATCCTCAGTTTCCACCCTGACTTGAGAAAATGACTCTTCTGATCAATCCTGAAGAAGAAGCAGTTATTTGCCTTTGAAACTACTAAACGAGTTTATTTTTACATTTATGCCGCATTTACGAACTTTTTATTTACTGTGTTATTACTATGTAGTAGTCAATAATCCAACTTTTGTATTTTGATGGATTTATGTTATTGAATACCTCGATTAATAAACCATTTTTTCCACACTTCGTATTAACTTCATACTAAATATCTTTGTCTATTCTATCAACACCTTTGACAGGCTCGTTCCTGGCTCTCAGAACACGTAGAGAGCTAAAACTCGGCACACAGTTTTATCTCGCGGAACATTTTAATCTATCAACCTCTCGTCATAACAGTATGCCATTAAGCCATTTATGCACGTCGTCTTTCACGGACGAATTTTCGGCTCCCAGCACACGAAGAGAACTGAAACTTGGCAGACAGTATTATTTTGTGGTACATTTTCATCTATTAAATTTTAACAGCTTTCGAATTCTAACGCATCGATTCGTGTATAATACTACATATTAATACTAAATTCTATAATAATACATAAGTTTGTACGTCAATTAAATCAAAAATAATTATAGGAAGGATGAGGGTGAAAAATCTAAAACTAGGAATGAGAACTGAAAAGTAAGAAAAATAAATTATGAAAATAATTTTTTTTTAATGTCCTTCCCTATATAACCGTGGCTCATGGAAAATTAGAAATTATTTTTTAATCATACACGAAATTAACCAGATTGAGGATGTAGGCATTTGAAATAGTTTCGGCAATTAACATAATATCAATTTTTTGATATTGATAAGATTTATACATATAGTGTTGTTTTGAATTGAATCTGCCTAGTCCTGCACTTGGTTCAATTCTCTGTGTGATTGCTTTTTATTTTCTGCTTTTTCATCTGCTTGGTATGGATTAAAAAGTCGAAAAAAATTGTATGTTTAATATTGTGTTAAAATTGGTATAGGAATAGTCATTAGTGATAAAAGTTTTTTGCAATACCATTGTTTTTACCAAAACATTTGTTGAGCATCTATGTCTTAGAATCTACTATAGATAGAGCTTAGATAATGACTGGTATGGTTTCAACATCAATTTTAGGTTGGTTGGTTGATTTTGGTTTAATGGCACAAGATCCTAAGAGGATATGCTGCGCCAGACATATGGTACCAAGATACATAAATTGGTAGGGATTAAAACACGTGTATAATTTAAAAGAGTGATAATGTGTGAAAAAACCATGACTACGGAACATGTACAACAATGAAAACGAGATGAAAAATGACTAAAAGGTTATAAAAAGTGAAGTTAAAAATGATGGAAAAATCCAATGTCCAGTAGGAATGGGAAAAGCTCCAAATGAGGATTTTCTCCAATCAATTCTGCCAAATGTAAAGTATAAGTCTTGAAATGCTTAAAACGGAACTGTTTATATTTTGAACACTCAATTAAAATATGTTTGATACTTGCTGACGTCTGACAACTATTACAAAAGGGTTCAATTTCTCCTAAAAGTAAGTGTCTATGGGTAAAACGAGTATGACCAATGCGCAAACGAGTTAATATAACATCAAGTTTCCTACACTGAAAACTAGTCCACTTTTGTATTAAAGGCTTTATCTCATACAATTTATTTTCAGTTTGCTGATTCCATGAATGTTGCCATTTATCATATAAAATTTTACTAACAGTTTTTTTAATATCTGTCAAAGGAATGGGATGATTCATAATACGATTAGCTGTTTTTGCAGCAGTATCAGCCAATTCATTTCCCTTTATACCAACATGTCCAGGTACCCAACAAAATTGAATAGGGTGTCCTCGTGCCTTCAGACGATGCACAAGTTGGAGGATATCTGAGGCAATGGGATGAAGCATGGCCATTCTGGATGAAAGTAATTGCAAAGAGCTTAATGAATCTGTATATATGATGTATTTTTTTAAGGAATGGGATGATTCATAATACGATTAGCTGTTTTTGCAGCAGTATCAGCCAATTCATTTCCCTTTATACCAACATGTCCAGGTACCCAACAAAATTGAATAGGGTGTCCTCGTGCCTTCAGACGATGCACAAGTTGGAGGATATCTGAGGCAATGGGATGAAGCATGGCCATTCTGGATGAAAGTAATTGCAAAGAGCTTAATGAATCTGTATATATGATGTATTTTTTTACCCTTTGATGGGTGATGAAAATTATTGACTGGTGAATTGCTGTGATTTCTGCAGTAAAAATGGAGCATGAGGTATGAAGTTTAAAAGACTTAACTATATCATTACATACATAAGCAAATCCGACATGTGCTGCTGTTTTGGAGCCATCTGTAAAAATGGGAGTGAACTCCTTAAATAAATCTCTGTGTTCTGCAAAAAGTTGAACATAAATGGAATCAGGTGTACTACTCTTTAAAAAATTATCAAAAGGATTTAGAAAAATGAAATTTCGGATTTGCCATGGAGGTATTTCACAAGCCTTTCTCTTTCTAACATTGAGATTTTCTAGTGGAGTTGATAATACACTATTGCGCATTCGCATGCCAAAGGAAGGAATACAGGAGGGTCGGGCTGAATACAGCCGATCGTATTGCACATCCAGGATGATCCGTTGCAAAGGATGGTAGTTCATTGACATGACTCTAAAGTGATAATTCAGTGAGAGCTGTTCTCGCCTGAGTTCGAGTGATGTCTCATTACAGTCAACGTATATGCTTTGAATAGGAGAAGTTTTGAAGGCACCAGAACAAATACGAAGAGCATTATTATGAATTGGATCGAGCTTCTTAAGCACAGATGCTCGTGCTGATCAATTTTAGGAGGCAGAGGGTTTATTAAGTATTTCTACTTTCGGTTCTTTTTCGGTGTTTCCAAATTTTCATTTTCCTTGAAAATTTTAATTTTTCAAGATTGGCTATAACTATAGATCTTAATGATAATTGATATGGATTCAGCATCGAATATTGGAGGGAAGGGGGTTATTCACAAAGAACTTCGACTTCCTGTTCCTGTTTTATTTCTAGCTCAAAATTTTCCTTTGATGCATCTATTTAACAGAATTGGCGGTAGTTATAGCTTAAACGATGGTTGATCTGGGTTTAGTATCAAATTTATTTCAAAGGAAGTAAAGGCATTCACTAAATATTTCCATTTCCGGTTCAAGAGATGTTCCTTCCGATTCAACAACCTGCTTTTCGCTTGAAATATCTATTTCATGGAATTTTCTACAGATATGACTTAGATAATTAATGATGTGGATTCAGCATCATATTCAGGATGGGAATGAATGGTCCATTTAGGATTTTCATTTCTGGTTCTTTTTCCGCCTCTGGTTTGAATTATTTTTAAAACATCTATATCTCAAGATTAGCTATAGATGTAGCTTAGATGATAAACAATATGAATTCGGTATTAAGATATAAAGGAGGTAAGGGAGATCACTACAGATTTTTACTTCCGATTTTTGTCACTTTTGAATAAAATATCTTTGAAACATCTATGTAAGGTTGACTATAGATCGAGTTTAGTTTAGATGATGACTGATACGGATTCGGAATCGAACTCCAGAGGGGTTAGGGGTTCACTAAGGATTTATATTTCAGCAGATATTACTTCCGGTTTTTACGAAAATTTGTATGATTGTACAAAATAAGTATGCAGAAACTCATAATAGTCCCATGGAAAATATAGTTTACACACCATATAATTTGCATTTTCTATGTTTCAACCTTATAACCATTAAATAAAATAAAATAATTATATTTGTGTTCAACTGCACTCAGTACATCTTTCCTATAATCAATATTTAGAACCCATTTAATAAACGATCTGTATTAAGATCTAATTCTGGCACAATAAATGATGCCCGTTTAGTACGTGATTAAGAGCCTCTTTGCTTTCGATTGACAGTAATCAATGTTTATGGTCTCTCTTTACTCTAAGACCAACATATGTTATTATGAGTTTTATAGCGGGCGGAAGTAGTTAAATTGGGTGGAAATAATGCGTTTGAGTTTTATGATGGAAAAGTATTGCTCGGTTGGTAGCTGTTCTTAGTCTTAGAATGAGTTTCTCTCGCTGGCCTAAAATTGGCATAAAAGCTTGCTAATTTAATTTTTACATACTCATGCTATAATGCAGAAATGAGGTGGTTTTTTTTTCTATATTAAAAAAATCGTCGAATTTTTGCTGCCATATTGCGAACAGACGGAAAAACGTACAGTTCTGAAATTTAATATATAAACTAATATGAATATATAAGGCAGGTTTAGAATTTTGAGTTAAACTTTTGTCAATTAAATATTGCTTCATATAAAATTTAGCATTGCCAGTACTAGCAAAGATTTAATTGCTCGAGCTGACATTCAACTTCTTTATGATTGGTTTCTGGCAGGAACGTCACAAAGATGGCCGAGAACTGAATAGTTAGATGCTTATTGGTGATTTATTATTGTCGTTTTGTAGCTAAGATTATCATGGATAATTATGATTATTATGTAATTAATAATTCAGTTCCCAATTATATGTTAATTGATTATTATAAATAAAGAGTTTCGCAGCTAGAGTCGTTATGAATAATTACGATTGAAATATATTTATTAATGCAGTTAATAAATATAAAAATAAACAATAAGATATGTAAAAATAAATAATGTCTTATTTTGTATTTTTATAAACAATTGCACAAAATAATTACTAAAACTAATTTTCATGATCATAAATTAAATATTTACCTGGTAAAGCTTAGATTCGGGTTCGTATTTTTAAAAAATGAGATCAAAGTGAAAATAATCTTACCGTAATTGGACTAAAAATCAAAAACACTCCAGAACGGCTGGCAGGCCGGCAGAAATATATTTAGTAGGCAGAATTCCTTTGCATCTTTGAGAGAAAATTTTTGCGCAGTACTTTAAGTGAATTTCGGGAAAATGACATTTTAAGAAGAAGATACAATAAACTATACAAATTATATAAAGGTTCTGACACAATTAAATGCATTAAAACTAACATGCAATGAGCAGGACATTTGCTAAGAATGGATAGCAACAGGATCACAAAGAAAATTTTTATGTCCACACTACTACCAAACAGTAGTGCGGACCCGACCCAGCTCTCGGTCTACGGGGTTTATGCCCACACTAATTGGTAATAGACCTAGCGAACGAAGTTGAGATCAATCAATTGTGAGACGAGGACTTTGAGGTGTTAAATGTTCAAATTTGGAGCAGAATTGCTCCAAGAGGCTTGAAAGAATCTTCTGAAGTAGGCCAAGGCCCACAGTGTTCTGTCGAGCCATTGATGATGATGATGGGACACAGCTTTTTAGAGCTTATATAAATGCAGTGAAGCTAACTATTGGAATGATGGATGCTGAATGTGAATATTGTGGAGTTGTGCAGCTTAAAGCAGTTGCATGAAGGTCAGAACAATCATGTTATGTAGGTACTGTGCTGATGATTATAAAACTGAAGAACTTTCAGGGGTTGGTGAGCGTAACGAGTAGGGTGTGATATGTGTTTTATGGATGTCTGTAAGGCGTACGATATCCCAATTGTTATTAGATAACTCAAACACGAATGCACTAATTAGATAATTTACCACAAAATTATACTTTTAATATCTGATATCTTAATCATTGGATCAACATGTTTAACTTGGATTTTACTAGGAGCGCTAGATCTGTTTGTGTCTCTTAGTTCCGGGCTAGCTCAAAAGAAGCTAATTGTTTAGTTATAGCTCATTTGTTGGTTTCTGTCCCATCACTAATATTGTGGCAGCAATTGAAAACAAATCCAATTAAATATGGTGATTTTTGCAAAAGCCAATTAATTAATCAGATCAAAAAATATTTTAGACATTTTTTTTCAGTCGTATGAGAAATGGTTTGAAACATTTTAAACAGTTGGTAAAAAGACGTTTCGATCGTCTAATGTTACTTTCTTCTCACAGATATTTACCTAATAAAAATTCACCACCTGGCACTCATTTTGATTTAAAATTTAGATATCGAAAAAAATATTTTTCAAAAGCTTAAATACAATATACCCTCTTTATACAAAATTTTAATTGACATATTTTAAATCTGCTGAATATAAAACACCATTCAATTCAATATGTTTTGAGCTCCATCGGTTATAAAATGTAGTTCTATGAGATGTTTCAGGAAATTTTTCTGAATCAGAAGTGGGAATCCTTAGTAAACCACTCTACCTCCTCTCGAATTTGATTCGAAATTCATATAATTTATCATCTAATCTTTACTAAAAGCCAATCTTGAGAAATAGATGTTATCACCAGTTAACACCGCTTTTGGGAATTCCAGAGCCAATCTGAGAGTTTGTTTTCCTTGCATTTGTAATTGCTCTACTTTGTCTTTAATTGAAAACTCGGACTATTGATCATAATACTCACCATATTTAAAGTATTTATAAAATATACATGTTCTCGATCATTGTATAACGATACAACATCGAACCGGACTTAGTCCCATCGTTTTCTTTTTTACTGTTCGTTGGAGAGCCCCTGAAGCATGTGTCCTCTATGCATTGTACTTCGTGTCTTTCAATCACTGCCCTCCGCCATTTTTCCGATGTGGCCTCCCATGTGTAATATTACCAGGACTAGCCGTGAAAATTTCGTCGAGACAAGACGGCAGACTAAAGGAAATGATTTTCAGTCTTTTTTTCCAACATGGACAGAGAAGGTTCGTGACATATGTTTCAAATAAAATGAAAATTTTAAACAGAAAATGGGGAAAAGAATCGGAAGTGAAGATCCTTGGTGATCCTTCTATCTTGATGATCCGTCCTACATCGGAATTTGATACATAATGCATATCAGTGATCATTTAATCTCTATCTATAAAAATCTATCGTGATTCTAGAAATCTATGTTGATTCTAGCAATCTATCTTGCTTCTAGAAATCCATGTTGATTAGCAATCTATCTTGATTCTATAAATCTATGTTGATTCTAGCAATCTATCTTGATTCTAAAAACCTAGAAATCTTGATTCTAAAAATCTAGAAATCTATCTTGATTCTAGAAATCTATCTTGAGAAACAGATTTTTCAAGGAAAATTTTTTATAGTAAAAACAATAGTATGGTTAAGCATTTGCTAACAACAATGACCTTTAAAATGTTATTTGCATTAATATTGATTTATCACCATATCCATTTATACCATAAAACCGTTCAAATGAACAGTGCCTGCGAACTTTTCTGAAATATGTTGGAAAAGCTTTCAAGTCGGAAAAATTAAGACGACGGAAATAACTGTAAAAGTTGTTTGACGGTGTCTCAACTGATAAGACGGGAAAACACCTTTTAAAGGGGAAAGTCGGAAAGATTGAAATGAAATGTGAAAGGAGGACCATAATTTTTACTCAAAAGGTGTGAACGAACAAAAATGTTTTCTAGATAGCATTATTAAGTTAAAAGGTCACATTTACTTAATGTATTTTAAAAAAATGAGAGGTATGTTTTTAAATGCCTCTTGAATATTTTTGTAGTCTCTCATCCAAATATAGGTAGTAAAAAAAGCTGAAAATTTAATTTTATGCGATGTAAACAAGGTATAATATATCAGACTTGATTTGAGCTGTGAAATGTTAATAGATGCCAATCATAAATCAAATCTGGGCTCTTCAGATTGCGCCTAAGCATGCTATTAACTACATTATATTCCACAAATGTATGCGATTTCTTAAAATTAATTTACACTCTCTCCTTGGAAATATTTTTGTGGATGTTTAAGGTTGCAACTATACCATATTTTAATTTGAGCATCAACATGGAGAGAACAACATTTATATAAATTCAAAATAATAATCTGATGGAACCGGAAATTGAAATCAGACCTCATAAATTGCGTGCAAGCATGTTGTCAACTGCACCACTTCATATAAGTCTTCGGAATTAGCTTTCAAATTATTTAATTATTTATTACACAGAAAAGTTTAACCTATAAGCTATTGACGTTAAGAAAAGATTAACCTATAAGTAATTGGCACAACCTATCTAGATTAACCCATGATTGATCTCGATTAACCTATGATTAATCTCGATTAACCTATCTTGATTAACATATGATTAAGTAATTGGCATAACCTATCTCGTTTCTGACCTGTTCACATTTACGATCTAACATACGTGTTATGAATAAATGGTAGTTTTTAAAAGGTCAAATGAGTTTGCTATGATTTTTCTTTTGAATAAAGGAACGAGTTTTTCATAATTTTTAATGACATTTTTATACTTCAACATTTGTATGTTATCAATATGATAATATTACTGTTTATTAATACATATCGTGATTGATTTTGAAAGATATGATTTCAAAAATAAGTTATAGCTCAAAATATAAATAATAAGAGTGAACTTTCCATAAGGTTAATTTTTTAACAAAGTCAGCAGAAACGTATTTTTTATTAAAGTGAGTCCATAAAATGCTTTTATGTACTAAACCTAAAATATTTGAAAATACTTTACAAAAAGTGTTTTTGAAAAATCATAAATGCTAATTTTTACATTTTTTTCTATAATAATAATGGAAGATATCTGTCAGTTCGTCTGTTTGTCTGTGTCATCTGTAGCGAAAAATTGAAGTTATGTACGGCCATAAAATTATTTAGTACACTGGTAATTTAGGATCCAGGAATGTGCATCTTGGCATTATTTGTTTTGAATTCGAATAAAATTCACTCCAATTCCTACTATTGGAGGTGTTTTGTTTTGGTTCATTTTCAGATGCATTTTCTATCAGCAGCACTTTCCAAGGCAAGACCTCCTTTAGATCTTTTGTGGTTTACAAATATTAAATTATTCAGGAACACAAAGTAGTTAAAATAATATTTAATCATAGTTTTAATTACCTTGAATTCTTTAGAGCAGATTGAACTTTCAATGGAGTATTGCAAGTTTATTGCCAATTTCTTTGGCATTTATAGCACTAATAGCTCTCTATATAGCTTCCATATATCAATTTTGTCAATAGTGATGTGGAAGTTAATCTGGACAAAAAATGATTTGTAAAAGTTCTGAACATCAGCAGGTCGGAATTTTGAATTTTATCTACCTTATTAAGATTACCGCTACAATAACCTACTCAAACATCTGTCTTAAAACTAATATATAACCGTAATTTATATTATATACATAATCTGATGTAGAACAGGTTAAAAAAATGTATATTTTAATTGTATTGGCAAAACCAAAACTATAAACAAGAAATTTATGGAGTCATTATATGATTACAAATGGTGTGTACACTTCCTTTCTATTAAGTATTTTTTCTATTATTAACTATTAAGTATTTTTCTATTATTAACTATTAAGTAGTTTTCTATTATTAACTATTAAGTGTTTTTCTATTATTAACTATTAAGTATTTTACTATTATTAACCATTAAGTATTTTTTCTATTATTTTCTATTAAGTATTTTTTCTGTTATTAACTATTAAGTATTTTTTCTATTATTAACTATTAAGTATTTTTCTATTATTAACTATTAAGCATTTTTCTATTACTAACTATTAAGCATTTTTTCTATTACCAACTATTAAGCATTTTTCTATTATTAACTATTAAGTATTTTTTCTATTATTAACTATTAAGTATGTTTTCTATTATTAACTATTAAGTATTATTTCTATTATTAACTATTAAGTATTTTTTCTATTATTAACTCTTTATTTTTTCTCTATTGTATACTTATTTTGTACAGTCATACAAATTTTTGAAAAAAAGGCAGTGACATCCCCGAACCGAAAACAGAAGTCCTTAGAGAGCCCCCTACATCTTTAAAAATTAGATTCTGAATCCAAATCGGTCATCATCTAAGCTTTATCTACAGCCAATCCTCCGGAATAGACATTTCAAGGAAATTTTTTAAACTGAAAGAAGGGGTAAACGGAAATGGAAGTCTTTAGTGAACCCCTACCTCCTAAGAAATTTAATGCTGAATAATTTAGATATTTAAATTAAAAGGAAATTTTTAAACCGAAAATATAAAGAACCAGAAGTAGAAATCTTTGGTAACCCCTCAAAGTCCTCCAGAATTTGATGATGGTTTCAAATAAGTCATCACATGAGCTCTTATGTAGCTTATTCTGGGAAATAGAAGTTTCAAGGAAACATTTTTTCGACCCCCCCCCCCTACCAATATTATGGCAAAATTTTGGCCACCAATTACAGAAGAAATTACTGTAGAATTTACAATGAACTAGAAATAAAGCATTTACTTCATTTATTAAAGGAAATTATAACATTTTCGGGGAAATATTTAAGAACTTCCATATTTTCTTATACATGTCTAATTACATAGAGCAGAAAAAATGCAAGATTTTAATTTATTTCAATGTACACATTTATCTATCTATTATATTCATCATATTTTAATTATAGTTACTTTATATGTAGGTGATACCGGGGGTAATTAACGAATTTTTTATATTATAATTTTTCATGCATTTCTGACAACTTGAAAAATATAAACTATAAATTACATAAACTTACAATACATAAATTATAAATTACAAGAAGCCAAAACAGAGAGAAAAAGAGTATTCTTTCTAATAAACTACATGACATGGGCATATTTGACGATTTTCATACAATTTATCCTATTTCAATAATAAAAAAAATCTGATGTGGGCAGCACATGACTTTCTTTATGTAATGCAATGAATTTATTACATTTACAGTAAAAAAAATAGGTTATTCTTATGGAACATACTTATATTCTTTCCAAGATATTGATTTTTCGTCAATTAGTCGTCATTTTCATTGATTCAGCGCAATTTTTATCAATTTGACGAGATTTTCATTAATTCGACAATATTAAAAAAAGTCGCTAAGATGGCGGCATTTCGCCAAATTCGTCGCTAAAATCTCTCCAAGCGTTATGGACGGAGAAATAAGTTATTCTTATAGCAGATAAATGACTATTGGCTTTCAAATTTAAAAGTATTACTTAAAGTATCTTTTCTCATGAATGGAACGAGCTAGATCTACGAGAATGATGTCACCAAATTTATCGCATGATATTACATATGAAAGTGAAGATGTTTCTCAGCAATTTATGTATATTTTTAATTTATGGGATTTTTTAATAAATTTATTTGAAAAATGAGTAATATCCTAATAACTGTTCATGCTAGATTTCTACAGTTTATGTAAATCGTTTACAAAGAAGAAGTTATATAATAAATGTTTATTTGCATAACTTTATTAAAGGTTTTGATTTTTTGATGATTTTTTCAAAATTTCATTTGGAAATTTTTGGGGGGGGGGGGTTCTGAACATTCGATTGTCTTTAAAAACAATAGACTTCCAGTATTAACGGATTGTAATTTTTGTACCAAATTTCATTTGACTCGCTCCATTCGTTTATGAGATATCGTCTCCACAGACTCACTGACACATACACACAGACAGACAGGCGTCACCTCAAAAATGTTCGATTCGTGATCAGGGATGCTTGAAACGTGCTTTCCCGTTGAAAAATGGAACTTGAATTTTCGACCCCGTCACAATACTTTCCTTATACATTATACTATGTATATAAGGAAAGATAAGGATATAATTGATCTAAAAGTAAATTTAATAAGAAAATTGTATTATATATTAAAGATTGTGATATCAGTTATGGCCATGTATTTTTTTTAATTCACATATACCCAAATGTGTTTAAATTATTGTTGCAACGGAATGAAAATGGTACGACAGTAACTTTTGCTACCCTTTCAGTGTCTTCATTTTGGCATTTGTTGACCCAGCTTCATGTTTTCGTATATTGGTTTAAAAACTGGACCAAGATATTTTATTCATCAGATTTAGCTACGCAATTAATATTGTATAGGATTATAAGACATATATTTTTATACATTTTCTTTATAGGGAAATTAAACTCAATATTTCAATGGATTTTTTATAGTAATGTGAATGCGTTTGGAAATTGCACACATTTTAATTCACAAGCATCGGCAGTTGGTAAAACATAAATCTGCGAAGGGTTGATTCTTTCATATGATATTTATTTTCCAAATATAATTAAGACCGTGTCATTCACTACCTGTTATTTGAATGCCTTTTAAATCATCGCAAATTTCCATTTAAATCATAGAACAATATACATGGAACAGTGAACGCATCGCATCTTCCTGTCAGCTGTTCTAAAACATATGGAAAAACATTTCAGGTTTAAATAGTTGAGACAACTAAAGCAACTGTAAAAATTGTTTGACGGTGACTGTACTGATAAGGCGGAAGGACGGATTTCAAAGGAAAGGAGAGGAAAAGTTGAAATAAAATGAAAGAGGAGGGGCATAATTCTGGGTGAGAAGGGTTTGAACTGAGCAGGGCATTATTTTTGCGGATAGTACAATTAGATAGAAAGGAAATATTCACTTCTTTTGATAAAGGAAATTCTTGACATTTTTTGGGGAAATAATTCTTAAGAGCGTATTTTTTATAAAGGTTCAAATATATTTATAAAAATACAGATAACAAGGGCAAAAGTTTAAATGCATTTTAATGAATGCATTAATAAGTAATTAATCTATCTATATAAAATTGAAAATCTGATGTGGGCAGCACATGACTTTCTTTGCAGACTTAAATAAATTATATTCCCATGGGTCCCATAGACCGTCTGAACAATATGCTAAAATTTCATTTTGATAAAGTCATTTTTACGGCAGTTATCATGCTAACGGACGAACAGACAGACAGACAGAATGAATGAACAAAGTCATAAACACTTTTCAACTATGTTGTAAAGTGTTAAAAAATAATAAAACCTATAATACATGATGAAATTTCAGCATAAATTTCATCTGAAACAATATCTTAGACGAGGTTTTTGCTGTTACAGTATTCTTTATCAAAAGTTATTAGTGATCGGTTAAGTGCCATCACAACTTATATCTTGGCCAACGCGTGGAATAAAGAGCAGGCGTATCACGTGGTTGAAGTTCACCCGTTGCCAACTGCAAATTTGAACCATCGATTTCCGATTACACTACCTGAGTACTTCTCGCTCTGCGAACACAATCTTATATTTTCTTGATGAAGAATAACATCGCTCAAAAAAATTCGTGAGGCAGACTTAGGGAGCGCTTCGAAATATATCGCAATGGAATGCTAAAATCAAAATGAATTGCAGATCACTGTATTACAAACTTCTCTTGAGTCTCTACACTATCCAGTTACAGTCCATGGGATTTTAGGCTAATCATCTACATAGGAGGGGGGGGGGGTTACTCTCTGCGTAATCACTAATCAATCCTCTATGTTTACAGGTTTCGGCACAGGAGCAGGTATAATCAAGTGAAGACGGAAGGAAGAGAATCTTCGAACTACGAGTACATAAGTCACAATTATGCGACGAAAGAAAACATTGGTCAAAATTTTCCTTCCACAGTAAATTACTCCATCTTAATTACACAACGCTTAAAATCACACCATGTTCTAAATCACCTTTCCAATAATCATATTAGTATCCCCAAAACGATATGCATTTGTCTTTACAAACTTTACAATCTGTATTCAGAAATCGCAAAATGTAGACAAGGATTTAGATAGGGCCGGTTATAAAAGAATGTATTTTTCAGACTTTATTTTTAAAGAACATATAAGAGTCTAATAATTAAAGTTTCCTGGAAAACTCACTGGAGAGAGATATACTGTTCCAATACGGCTGTTTTACAATATTATATTTACTAAAATACATTTTGAGGTCATTATCCGTTTAAATGGATACGAATGTTATTTGCGGACTCCCTCTGAGAGTAAAAATTTTATTACAGCATGTTAAGAGCTACAATGAATAATGAAACGCTGTTTTGAAATTAAATCATTGGTTGAGCTACGTAACCGCGCCCCCTACGACTACAGGAGGGACAGGAGGTTTGAAAGGATTTGCGGGTGTGGATAAGAGGGTTTGGGGGGAGCTAATTAAGAGAAGAAACAAGAAGAGGTGAAAAGAAGCATTTAATATTATTACAGTGAGTATGTAATTCTACAACTACGTTGTTTCCAAATTATCTTTGAAGACGAGACATTAACATCGACGCTTTTCAATGCAGATCAGCGTCTATTTATGAAATCCTGCGCATTCTGTTAGCGGCATAAGTTAAGCAGCTCAAAAACAGAGTGGCACACTCTGGGGAGATTGCGAAAACATTTTTGGCATTAAAATATTAATTGCGTATTGCATTAAAACAATATGCATAAAACAAATAATAAAACTCTCAACATTGAAAAAATTTGAAGTTTCTTAACAAAGAAGTGGCATGATGACATGAGGGTAGGGTTAAGTAGAAGGGAGTGGTATAGGAGGAGCATTATTACTTTCCTTATATACAGAATGTATAAGGAAAGTATTGTGACGGGGTCGGAAATTCGAATTCGAGTTTTCGACGGGAGAGCACGTTTCAACCATCCCTGATCACGAATCAAACATTTTTGGAGTGATGTCTGTGTGTGTGTGTGTGTCAGTGAGCCTGTGGAGACGATAACTGACGAACGAATGGACCGATTCGAACCAAATTTGGTACCAAAATCACAATTCGTAAACACTGGAAGCCTGTTGTTTTTATATGTAATCGAATGTTCAGAACCCCCCTAAATTTTCGAATGAAATTTTGAAAAAATCGTCAAAAAATCAAAACCGCTAATAAAGTTACGCAAATAGACATTTCTTATGTAATTTTTCATTAGAAAACGATTGACATAAATTTTAGAACGCTAACATGAACCTTTCTCGAGATATTGCACATTTTTCAAAAAAATTATCAAAAAGTTTTATAAAATGAAAAAAAAAAAATTTCCTATTGAGAAACATGTTCACTTTTCATATGTAATACCATGCGCTAAATTGGGTGACATCATTCTCGCGGATCTAGCTCGTTCCATTCATGAAAAAAGATACTTTGAGTAATACTTTTGTATTTGAACGCCAATAGTCATTTATCTGCTGTAAGAACAACTTATTTCTTCGTCCATAACGCTTGGCGAGATTTTGGCGACGGAGTTGGCGGAATGTCGCCAACTTGGCGACTTTTTGAAATGTTGCCAAATTAACGAAAATCTCGCCAAAGGATAAAAATGACGACTAATTGTCGAAAATTCAATATCATGGAAAGAATATTAGTATCTACTATAAGAAAAACCTGTTTTTTTACTGTAAAAGTAGTAAATTCATTACATTATATAAGGAAAGTCATGTGTTGCCCACATCAGATTTTTTGTAACAGAGGAAGAGTAGCCAAGTCAAGCTCCGCTGCCAACCAAAAGGAAAGGAAAGAACCCACAATTCTACTGATGAAAGTTAAAGTCTTGTAATGAGTTATTACTCAACTTGTGTAGTCCATTTTACATATAGATAGCGAATATTTAAAAAAAAAAGATAAACAGCGTAAAGGGCGTAAACCTTAAATTCAAATTGCTGTATTAAAATCATTTTTATTTACAATAAATTCGCGCTTTCCCATTTTCAGTTAATACATCGAAATTTTTTAACGTGTACTCTGTTTTGTAACATTAATAATGAACGTGTGTGAGAATGTTTGTAGCTTCAGCACTATTTTTTTGAAGTTGTGAAATTATCTAAAATTAATAGATACATGCCTCTTGTTACACGATAATATATTAATCACAGTTTCAATTTATCTTAACTCTTTTTTTCAGTGAAAGATATAAATACAAGTTGGCTATAATTAAAGTAGCGGTGTTTAGAGCCCGATAGTGAGAAAACTGTTGTGCCAAACTCAACCAAATTTGTAGTAAATGCTATTTAGACTATGGGGTATGGATTTTTAAAAGAAAAAAATAGTTCGGATTTTTTGCCACCGCAAAGTGGCTCTGTAAGGTCCATTTTTGGAGCAAAATAGGCATAAGAAGTACAGAAAGTTCCGTCAAAGTTGAGAGGTATAGAACAATACTGCTGAACTTTGTTATTCCGCAACTTTAACAGCGTTGATGTCTTGAATCTACGACATTTATGCAGGATGGAGCACCCTCTCATATTGGATTTCGTGTAAAAGTCCTACGACAGCATTTTACCAACAACAGAATAATTAGTCGAGCGTTTCCTATGAATTGGCCAGCCCGTTCGCCTGATCTGATCCCTTGTGACTTTTGGTTGTGGGGCCATGTAAAGCGCTTGGTATACCAAGGGGATGTGGATAATTTAACCACTTTGAAGAACCGAATAACATCGCATATCAATGGAGATCTATTGCATTCTGCAGCAGAGAATGCTGTTCACAGAATGCACTTTTTGGAACATGTGCAAGGAAAACATATTGAATCACACATGTGAATGATGTCAAAAATCCGAACTACTTTTTTTTTCTTTTAGAAATCAATACTCCATGTTCTAAATAGTATGTACTGCAAATTTCGTTGAGTTTGGCCCAACGGTTTTCTCACTATCGGGATCTAAACACCTGTACTTTAATTATAGCCACGCTTTATATCGACTACTTAAAGAAAAAAATATTTTTGACATCTGAACTACGATGGAAATATATTTTTAAATTTCCCCGAATATAAGTCAGGATTGACAGATTTACGAAGGCTTAAAAATGAGGCTGTTTCTTTTTCCGCATAAAAAGTCGATTTTGTTCTAGATATAAATATTTTAAATTAAAATGTTGGATTTTTAAGAAAGTGATTAAAATAAAATTTGCACACATTGATTTTCAATGCGTTCTTTAATATTTTTACTAAAGAACTTAAAAAAAGTGTTAAATTTCACATTCAATGCATTAAATGTTTTATTAGGTTAGTGAGTAAATCATTTTTGTGTTTTAGAATCAGTGGAAACGACAATTGTCTATTAAAATTGATAAAATGAATCTATTTCGAAGGGAAAAAACATAAAACAGAGAAAAAATCTGTTTACTGCAGCACATGATTTCTTTATATAATACAGGAATTTCTTTCTTTCTTAGTGAAAAAATGATGTTTAAGACGGCACAATATATCTAACGTTGAATTGTACATCTGGTGCTTTTCTGGATCACTATTTATACTATTTCAAAGTACCCAATTGAATTATATCTCATGCAACAATATATTGATAATTATTAATATTGATAGCATCCACAATAAGCAATGTAGTCCATATATAGAAATATTTAAATAATTAATTCATCAATTTGGAATCATTTTCTTTGATTTATCGTCATATTTGCAATTTTGACGATGTTTTCGCCAGTTTGGTATGAAATACCACCAAGTTGTTTATATTTTGCTAAATTAGTCGTTAAATTTGCCAGACGTTACAGACAAACGGAGTGAAGAGCTTTTCTTATATATAAAGGACTATTGAAGAATTGTTATTCTCCAAAATACAAAACTATTACCCAAAGTGTCTTCTCTCGTGAATAGAACAAATTAGATCCACGAGAATGGTGCTAATAAATTTGTTGCATATTATTATATATGAAAATATTTCACAGTATTTAATGCTTTATAGATTTTATTTGATTTTTTCTTATAATTTCTTTGAAAAATGTGAAATATCTCATGAGCAGATTGTTCTAGCGTTTATAGTTTTTTTATCGTTTTCTACTGAAAATTACACAAGAAATAAATATTTACGAAACATTATTGAAGGTTCTGATATTTTGACGATTTTTTCAAGACGTTATTCAAAAATTTGGGGATCTTTCGAACATTATATTTCGTTTAAAATCACAAAATTTCCAGTATTCACTGATTGCAATATTTGTACCAAATTTTGTTCGAAACGATCCACTCATTCGTGAGATATCGCATCTATAGTCTCACGGATAGACATACATACACCCACGCATATTGCCTGAAAAACGTTTGTTACGAGCTCAGTAGGGATACTTGAAAATAATTTTCTGTCATAAATTTGAATTCGAATTTCCGACCCAGTCACAACACTTTGCTATACATTATACTATGTATGTAGGGAAAGTTAGATGCGTACTTGATAAATTTATATAACCCTGTAGTACTCAAACTTTAAACATTTTATTATAGATTAAGAATAGCAAAAATAACTACACTAACAAAATAAATTTAATGTATTATACTCTTGCTAGTTGCATTAATTATAGCAAAATCATTTTTAAAGTGTCAAAGCTAATAATAAACAAAATATGTATCTGGCATGGCCAATGGAGATAATATGTAATGAATAAAATGCACGAGCACTGTTATTTCATTTCATTAGTCAGTAAAGATTACTCATAATTTCAAAACAGTTAAGTGATTTTTAAAATATTCAGCTAAGCTAAAAACGTGATAACTCTTTAAATAATTAAAATACTCATTTTTTTTAGTTCAGGAATTCGAAAGCATTTATAATTTGAAGAACAAAAAATAAAATTGTTCTCAAATCCTTAATCTGTATCAGTTGCAAAACTAGAGCTTTATTCTTTTTTGAAAAATTCAGTACAAGCTATTCATACATGTGTTTCTTCAATACAAATGTTTTGCATATTAAGATAAATAAAAGTCTTTGTTTCGTATACCAATTCACACTTTAACTTTGAGCTGCACGTACACTTTAACTATTTGCTGGACACAATATGATTATTATGTTATATTTTCATTGAAATGTCAATTTTCATGAATTTTCATGAATTAAAGTATGTAAGTAATAAAATTGATTATTCAACAGCTATTGTTCAAACTTAAAATGTTTAATTAGAATTAAACAAAAAAGTCTGTTGTAGGCAGCACATGACTTTCCCTGCAGACTTAAATTCATATTTTCTTTATTTCTTTAATAATTTATTAGATTGAGTTTAATTGCACAAAATAACACTAAATGTGCATTTTTAATTCAATTTTTGTTTTTATTTGGTAATTGTACATTTTCCCGATAGAGGCGTAACAAAAATGCAAGAAATCTCAAATATCTTGAGAACAGTTAGCCTTAAAGTATAATGGAGTGTGTTATATTATTTTACTCTTCAAAAATTGCGCATAAAACAAGAATTTAATTGATACTTTTGAGCATACACTACTTAGTCTTTTTTTTAGATTTTGGCGGGCCATTTCGTAAAAAAAGGCAGGCTGTTCTTTTCTGAATCGTACCAAAATCTAACCAGCACCAGAGTATCCCACAAGTAATTTATCTACCAAATTTTGTGAAATTTGGTAAATTAGTATTTTAGTTATAGCGGATAAATGAAATTTTTACGCGACATTTCGCAATAAAAGGCGGGTTCTGTTTTTACGAATTGTACCAAAAACTAATCAGCACCAGGGTCACATCCAAGTGACTTGCCTACCAAATTTTTTAAAATTTGGTTCATTAGTTTTTGAGTTAGAGTGGATACATACATTGCAGAGACAGACAGACGCACAGACAGACAGACAGACAAACACACAGACAGACACACAGACAGACAGACAGCCACACAGATAGACACACACACAGACGTCACGCTAAAAATAGTTTTTTGTATTCTAGAGGTCTGGAAACGTGTAGATCCGTCGAAAACTCGAGTTGCGATTTTCGACATGATTCCAATACTTTCCCTATATATTACCATGTATTGCAGGAAATGTAATAAAAAAACAATAAAAACCACGAGTGTGGAATTTTTTTTAATCAACTAGCTTTTTTTGCAATCCTGGTATAAGTTGACTTCTAAAGAAAAAATCCCTTAGAACAATTTCGTATCATAAGATTTAGAACCATCGGCGAAGAATAAAGACTAGGCGTATGACTTGAAGTTTGAAAACGGGACGTATACCATTGCACTAAATTTATTGCCAATTCAAGGCATCTCCCATCCATTTCCGATTAGAACAGCGGAGAAGTTCTTACTCTACGAACTCGATTCTATATTTTCTTGCTGAATAAAAACATCGTGGTTGGATATCCGAGACACATTCGTGTAGCACTTCGGGAAAAGTAATGGCATGATTGGGGTATAAAAAATAAATAGACTGGTGGACGGAATAATGGACGAGGCTGAGATTCCAATAGAGAGTGTGAGGAGGAATAACGGTAACAAATATATTAACAAGTAATAAATGAAGGATATGGGCATGATGCAGTAAAATTGAATAACGAAATATCTATGTACTGTGGGTATTCAGAAAGATAAGTCGCTATGAAGTGTCGGTGAGTAAAAGTAAATAATCCAAATTTCAAGCATTTAGATGAAGGAAATTTTACTCCGTGAGATGTTAACCTGAGTACTCTGTGAATGTTACAAATGCTGTTTTACTCGGTTTTGTCTACATATGGATATTATGTATGCTGACTAGACATTTATATTAACATACTATTATTGGAATATCAGTTAAGAATGCTTTTCTCATTGAAATATTAAAATTAGTATATATGTATTGTAGAGTGCAATTCCATGATAAGAGATTGCAATTCCGTCCCGATAGCTCAACAGGCTCAACAATAGAGCATCGGCTGACAAGTACAAAGATCGGTGGTTCGATTCCCGAGTGTGCTAGAAAGGTTCTTTACAATGGCGACAGAACAAATCAACCCTGTAGGTCAGTGCAAAGAAGTCGGAGGTCTAAACGTGACACTAGTGTGACTAACACCGGTTCAGTGGACTCTGGTATACTTAGCACCAATTTCAAATCGCTCTGTTTAATTTTAGGCCGAAATCCGTTTAATCTTAGGCCGAAATCCGTTTAATCTTAGGCCGAATTGACGAAATATCCAAACATTTGGGCCAGACGTTGCTCTAAATAATGAAGATATCCTCACATACCATTTCAAGTGCGCGGTGTCAAGTCGACTTGCTAGCCAAAGTAATTCAGTCTCTTTTGCTCGAGTAGAACACAAGCTCCGTTCAAGCGACTGTATTAGCGACAGTCGTATCAAAGGACATTCCGAACGATCTGATCCTAAACGTTCCTGTCAAGGATTTCCTGTAAAGCTGCTTGTGCCGTTTTCTCTCCTGTTCCCTGTTCAATTTTGGGATCTACTAGAAGTTTTCCACCTCGTGACCTGAGATTAGTCACTCAAACTTTCTTCATTTCACACACCAGAAATAGTCGGGAGTAGTTTCTTATCTAAATGGATTATCAAAGGACTATCAGATAAGAATGCAGCTTTCGTTTTTGCAGCATGTTGGGAGCGATGCAGCGTGCTTGAACTTCGAATGCTTCTCACGGATAAAAGAAACTCAGCTGCGCCTGTGTTTCCATAACTTGGTGCAGCTGCTGCAGCCTGAAGAGCTGTGGAAATAGCATTAAGGCGTATTTCCGTATCTTTGGATAATTCAGCTTCAGGGTCACTAATTCGAACGGCTGCTTCGTTGATCGAGAACTCTATAACTTTGTTTCCGATGTCACCTTATGTTTCTTCATTTCTTCCATCTTTTAGCCTCTTTCAAGAATTTCATCGCTTTTTATATTCCTTCGTAGCGAAATTTATGTTCTCTCTTCCCATGAAGTACTTTCGGTCAGGCCACCGGCTATCAAGAAGTGCTGATCCTGTTCAATGTGTATCTGGTTAAGGCATCATGGTGAGCAATGTCAAAATGGAGATTAATTGACTCGAAAAAATCAGCGTGTTTGCAAAGTTGAGCAAAATGTCTACGATTCTTGCTACGTTAAATGTTTCGGTACTTTTTCAGTAATGAAACCATATTTTGGAAAATGTTTCTCTTCTTAGAAATTGCAATTCTTGCTTTGTTCCAAACCTCACAGATTTCCTGTACAACAATCCTTCTGAGACATATTTTGCATTTTGTGATAGTGAAAGTAGACTTTCTAACGTCAAAACTCATTGATAATACTTTGTCACCAAATAGCTTATAGGTGGCTTACCATTGCGGTAAATGGTAGTTTCAGAGCGTGTTTCAAACATTATTATCAATCAGTTTCATTTAAACAAACTGGCGTTAGCGTTACAGGCTCTGCTAACTTATTTAATACATTTTACAAGTAAATAAAAGTCTCAAGAAAAACTGGTGGATGAAATTAATATCTTTTCAATAAAAGCAATAAGAAAAATGGGCGAAACTCAACCCCAATGAGGTAGTTCTACATATAGTCCGATTCGTTTAAATTTGTTTGTAAGTTGTTTACTTACCAAGAGGAACAATAATATGCATGAGCACCAACAATTAATAAAAGTATATATATATATATATATATATATATATATAATGTAAGTATATATAAATATATAAATAATTTTATATTTTGCTATAATTGAAGATATTTCGCCCTAATGAAACAATGTATTTAAAATATTTTTGATGTTTATGTTTTTAATTAGAAAAATGTTTTTATGGTTTTTGAAAATATTTGTAACATTAAAGTTTAATGATACAATTTATTAATTTTAAATATATATATATATATATATATATATATATATATATATATATACTCCTACGCGGTTATATTATCTTAAGCAGATGATCTTAGTATTTTAGCATATCGTTACATTAAATTTAATTATTTTTCTTGTTACATAACATTGTGTGCTGTGCCTTTTGTTTGGATTGCACAAGATAGCATTACAAAAGATATGTATACTCCTGGTATAAATAATATGAGATATTAGGTAGATTACCATTTTATATATTGTGGGATTTAGATGAAAGGTATGAGTTTAATTTTGGTGCGGCAAAGAATTTGAATGACCTGCATATACGTATTATTAAAATATGATCTAATAAACCTGGTGGTTCAAGTATTATGTTCCTACTCCTATACTTCGTTATTCAGATGTGAATTCTGTTGCAGCAGTGTCAAAAAATAGGTAATTCTTTGGAACAAGTTACCAATATGAGTAATTTTTGCGCTCCATTAAATTTTAATGGAAGAGGGTACTGATTTTTTTTAAACATGTTGTTACAACTTTTAAGTGGCAAATTTCCTATAAAGTTCATTATGATTGTTAGATGTTATTCTTATTGTACCTTTAAAGGTCGAGGTTTTCAGTAAAATTATATGTTTGTATATTTTAATAAACGCAGCAACGGCACTGCAATGTTTTGTGAACCAAAAAAGTTTGAGAACCATTTTTTTAAACGGTAAGTTGATTTAATTTTTTTAGCTCTGAAATATAAAGAGCGCCGCATGTTGGTAGATTTAATCTGAGCTTATGAGTTAGTTCTCCGTGAGCAGATTTAACAAGGAAAAAATATCGCCTCGAGTAGGGAATTTTAGGGTTTTTTTCTATAATATTCCAAATGGCATTGTTATGTAAAACATTCTATTGAAATATTAAATTTATTCACCTATAAAGACGTATAAGAAACTATGTTCTCGCTAAACAAAATTCTCTTCACAGACAGATCGGAAAAAGAAACATGCTGGTCCTGTTTGTGAACAAATTTACATAAAATATGAAATTGGATCAATAGATGCAAAATGAAAGCGCTGTGAAACTGTATAAACATACGTCAAAAAGCAGGTACTAAAATGGATTTAGAAGACATATATATACCATTTTTATTCTGCTTCAACAATCGTCTGAACGCAATATATGTGCTTGAAAAATCTTTGCCAAAATGAAACAGACGGCTTAATTGAAAATGTGTCTACCCAAAACATTTCACACACACACACACACACACAGATATATATATATATATATATATATAATACATTTTCCCATGAGTGTTCCGCCCATCACCTCTCAAAAGGACTTTCGGGCCTATAGATTTAGTTGTTCATACTCCTTGTAGACCCGGGAATAGTTTGAGCAGCATGTAGCATAAAACTCGTGACTTCCTCGTGTAATCCCCTGGCCATAACCACTGGTCTAACCCGGCGCACCTCGCACATGTTTTTAATTACAAATATTTAAGACATAAATGCTCTGTAAAATCTAAAGTAACTAAAATTGAACCATTTAATAATACCATACATAGGGATATATTACATTTGCCTTTATAAAAATATACTCATTGTATCTGTGCCTATTCAATGAGTTAAAAAATCCATCTCATAAATATTTAATTTTATCCATCTGTTCGATTTTTATTAATATCTCGACAACTCCCGGTTCTAGAAACTCGAAATATGGACCAAAGGTTAAATAGGGCTATTCCAAGCATACCCACAAAATTTCATACACACACACACATACATATATATATATATATAAACACTCATGTATTTATATATATTAGCACATAAACAACGTGCGTGCTTTTCTATACATACTCCGTGTTTGAATGCAGGCATATAAAACAAAAGAAAAAGTATTTTATATAGTTTTGTTGCAAAATTCCTTAACATATAAGATAAGATTTTCTCCGTTTCTGCTCTCCTATTATACTTCATCGAATATCATCAGTGCATCGTTAAGTGCTATTGCAACATATATCTTGGCCTCCCCGTAGAATAAAGAATAGGCGTATCACGTGGTCAAAGCTTAGTCGTTGCCAACTTGAGGCATGACCCATCGATTTTCGATACCCGGGTATAGTTCTCGCTCTGCGAATGCAATCTTATACTTTCTTGATGAATAAAAGCGTAGGGATAGAAAGTTATAGATGCATTTAGGCAGTACTTCGGAGCATATTATAATAGAAGAATTGGGAGAAGTTGAGTGAATGATATATTTTTGTACTTTTAACTTTTTGCTGTTTTATTAGGAGATTTTTAAAATTTTCAATTACTGAAGGTAAAACACCGGAATGCGATTTACCAGAAAGAAAATTAGAGTTGAAAATAACTTGATGAATACTGATAAAATTGAAAACCATGCAATTTTATATTTTGCCCTACTCATTCTAGACAGGGTAACGGATGGGACAATAAATGGGACAAAAAAAATTTGGATCACTTTTATTTTTCCAAAAAGCTTTTAAGTATTTTTATTTGAAAGATATGAAAGTGCTATTATAAACGAAATGGCAATTTTTGACAATGAAAAAATTTAAAGCATCTATAAACTTTCTTTTCATGTCTAATTACTTTATAGACCTAAATTTCTCTAACGTTTCGAAATTTGCAGAAAATAAAAATACTTCTACGAAAATGACCACAATATTCACCAGTTTAAGGAGTTTTAAAATTACCGCTTTCAACACATTACCTGTATCTTTATTGACTAAACTAGCAAGGTGCATGGATTTGACTTTTCTTCGCAGAAATTGCATTTTTACTTCATCACGAGATTTCGATTTTATTTATTCATTTTTATTCATATTAAATGGATGCAATAGATATAATCCAATTACAATAACCACTAAACTTAAAAAAGACTAAGACATAAATTACCAACATACTGAACAGCAAACTAGTTAAGCGCACGAAATAGGCCAACTTAAAACCTTTTGGTGGCATAGTAAAAATATACATATCCGCACAATAAGCATAAAAATAACAGCAAATGTATAAACAGAAAAATCTTTAGCATAGTTGGGCTTAACAGCAGTATTGTGGAAAAGATTTTTTACCTAGCATTGATAACAGGTATATGAAACTTCGCTCAAGAAAGTCAAATATGATAATTTATAGCAGCACAAAAAACATCCTGGAATCATAAAACTGAGACAGTTCGTTTTCAGCGGTTGTTAAGGGCGCAGGCAGTTCGATCTTAGTGCTTAATAAAAGCGCCTATTGTTCTTTCGGCCTGAAGAAGTGGGTTTTTAACGCTCTAGAAACAACTGCCGTTACCTAATTGACACATGCTTGCTTTCTGCAAGAAAGTTATGTAAGTTATAATTTATAGCATTATTTAGTAATTTCTAGAAGAACAAGAGGCAAGACCATTTCCTTTTTTTTAAGAGCCACTAAATTAAATTTTTCATAATTCCGCAGATATAACATATGCTTCTTGATGGTAAATTAAATAAGTACAAAGTAATTTTCCTTTAAATTAACATTATAATTTGAACTTTGAGAAAACTTTATATTTTTATTTTCTTTGTATTTGCAAACATAGCAGCTCTTTTCTTCGGTTTTTTAGTATTATTTTTTCAAAGTTGTGCTTTAGAAAAAGTAGTTTGAAAGTAGAGTGCAAATTATGTATATTGTGACATGACTTACATCACTATGATTTATTTGATACTCTAATTATACCCAAAACCACCCATAGACTACTCAAGCACGTTCAGTAAAAAGGGAGGTAATCATATATTTTAAATATTTTGTTTAAATCTGGAAAACGCAGGTTTTTTAATGTGCTGAATATACGTAAAATGGTGTTTGAGAATAGATTATAAATTTTGATTCTACACTAAATTTTAAATGTTTATATTAATATACAGGCAGTAATAGGCTCAAAACTTGTTCAAAGTAATGAATGGGCCTGCCCCATTCATTACTTCACTTTGTGCCTCAATCAAGACACAAATTACATTCGAATATAAAAATCAAAATCGAAAGTATATGACACCATTGTAACCTAATTTTATCTATCAATTTTTCAAGGGATAGATATTATTATTTTATAACTGTTTAAGCTTTAGAAGATAACTTAAATAGTATATTTTTAACTTTAAAATTAATTACTTGCTGTTTAGTACTGACAACACAAAACTGCAATTTTTCAGATCACATAAGAATCTATTTTTGTCCTGATATTTTTGAAGAACAAAAACACAAAACTCGAGGTATTGGCCAAATCTTACGCTAAAATTATATTCAGTTAAGGATTTATGACCAGTGTTCTATTTATAACATGCCCCATTCATACCACTTCTCCCCTATCTAACATATAAAAGAGAAAATTTCAATACGCATTTTTTACTTGAATATTTCTTGAACCACAAAAAGTATTTTGATATTTTTCAGGCAATGATGCTGAGTTCAGGGATTATTATTGTGTAAGCTTTACTACCCTACAGCGATGTGCAGAAATACGAGCATTAAGACTTGTCAATCTGTCTACCATAACCGTTTATAACTCGAAAACAACTCAGCGTATTTATATGCTTTTTTAACTGGACTGTATATATCAATAAGTATATTTATGACTAAAATATTGCGAAGTTTGTATCGCATGTATATATAAAAGTAAAAATTCCGAAATGCCCCATCAAGCTAGATTTATCTCCGAAATATGCAATCGAATATGATGAAACTGTTTCAAGCAATAAAAATAGATTCAAGGATTGTTTTAAAATATTTTTTATCCATCCAGACCTCCCCATGCTAAAACGAGAATTAAAAAGCCTGTTTTGTGGTCCGTAATAACCGTTTATTACCTGAAAATGGCTCAATTAATTTGCGTTCTGTTTAGACTGGTTTGTGAAGTTTAGTAGTTAGAACATATTTAGATAAAATATTTCAGATTTTATATCGTGTTACTTTTATTACAGTTTCATGCCGATCAATATTAGGTATTTCTACTAATATACCATATTTGCAGGCAAAATCATTAAGAAATGTCATAGGAGGTCGTGGACAACACTGAAGCGAACATTTTGCAAAAATCAATACGTTCACAAGACAATATTGATTATAAACGAACTATAGAATTCTATTTTTCAGGCTTAAATAGAAGAGAAATGACCAAAATTTCCCCTCATTTGAAAAATCCTCCAGATAAACACCTTTTGAATTGATATCACTGCGATAAAGCTTAAGTTCAAAAGAAAATTTAAATTTTACTAATATTCAAATATTAGTCTCTGACTGTACATAACTGTCAGAGATAAATTCTTGGACGCACTACAGAGAAGCCTCGGCAGGAGATCGAATCATTAAGCTACAGTTGGTCAAACGATACTCTTATTCAATGAGATACTGAGGCCATTATCTTTCCTTACCTAGTTAAAATGGCCGTACAAAATTCTCATCTATCTACAAACAGATAAGCGTTGTGCATTGATAATTCATTGACGGAGAAATAGATTGTCTACACAAAGAAATAAAGTACATTGAAACGAGAATACTGCTTTTAAGGTTTATGCAAACGAAAATTCAGGAAAACATTGTAAGCACCGTAATTGCAATAGTGATGGGCTCAACAGGAATATTTCAAAATGAATACCTAATACTACATTGATTCATTGTATGGAATCGAACTCAAACTCTCTCCAAATTTTAAAAGCTGGTGCTCATCAAAACGTTAGTGCTCATCAAAAAGCTCGTGCTCATCACTGAAAAGGATATATTTATTTCATCTGTTGTGTGCGTTTTAAACTATGGAAGATAATTCCAAACCTTTAACTTGTTTATTTTTTAGAATTTTTTCCTGCAATTTTTAATGAGGCTGAAAAGAGGGAGTATTGAGGCTGGAATGAGGAGGTATTGAGGTTGAAAAGAGGAAGTATTGGAATTTTATGAAAAAACGAATCAACATTCTATCAATGAATTTATTTTTTTTTTTATTCCATTGTGGTAATCATGGTAACCGAATGACGTTTCAAATACCAAAATAGTTTGTTTGCTATTTTTCAAACCAAAGAGTTTTAAAAAAATGCTATAATAGTTGATTGTTTGAAACCGTTGAAGGAAATAGCAACATATAATGATAGGAGATGGAATATTGTTCCGTCCCTGACATACGATATTTTTATGTTTAAATTTGATTTTGATATTCAGAATTTTTGTTAAGTATATAGACATCATATTTTTTCTTCTCACACGTTTCTTTTACTCATAGAAAAGAGCCTATTTTATTTTCTTATAGTACTAGCAACTCCGTTTTAGGTAGGAATTTCTATGTCACTGATCATGGTGTTATCTATACTTCTGATTTCTTTTTTCAGCTTATATTACTGATATGTGTGCTAAATCTTATAGGAAAGTTGGTTACACAAAGAGGATTACTCAGGATTTCATCAATGTTGATCCTGTTATTTTTCTTTTGCCTTGGTTAGGTCCAGGTTTGGATATGCTTTTATTATTTGGATGTCTTTTCATCAAGTTATTATTAATAATATTAATATTATTTAAATTAAATTTTCGATGTATTTATTATAAGAAAACCAATACTTACTGTGATATTTTATCTGCTACTTTTCTTCAAAATGTGTTTAATGTTAAAAGTTTACAGAACAGAAGGGATTACATTCATATTTCTTTCTTCAATAAAATAATGTGTTAATGTTCTATTAGTAATGATCAATTACAAAATGGATTGTATTCCTGTCTTAAATGAGATCAGGTTTCTAGTTCCTCTGTGAGCAACTAGATTTATGAGTTGTATTTGCTGAAGGGAATTTTAGCACTAATATTAGTTGTTATTATGCCATTAATAACATTTTACAAACTTTACAACAGCTTTCCTGATAATCTTGATGTTTTACCCTCATATATGGTGCTTTAACAAGTCCTATGTTGTGAGTATTTTACTGTACATTTTTTGTATTCTATTTTGCAAACTGTTATTGGGATTTTATCCTTTAGTTTACATTATTTTTTATAAAATAAATAAATTAATAAATTTAGCGCCTACTAGGCCACCATTCACGTTTCGCGTTGAAAAGGACCAGCCTATATAATGCAGCTGAGTGAGATTAGCTGACTAAGGGACAATCTACATAGCCAAAACTGCTGATAGTTTTGGTTTTAGGGTAGAAACTTCAAAATTTGCATATACAACTTATAACTAATGAGAAAATATAAAATCTTGTAATCCTGCTCGAAAAACTTATAAATATATTCTGTTCTAATATTCTTATCCATGTAACTCGGATGGCTTAGCGTCAGAATTAGATCTCTCAATTGAAAATTGGTTCAGTTAGGCTTCCCGCGGTGGTCGAGTTTCAGCCTTTTATGTCCCTGGACACCACTGGAGTAGGAGGATCGATTTTGAGAAGGACCCCGATCACCCAATAATACTTTTTTCAGGGAGGAGTAGACATGAAAAATTCTCAGAGGAAAAAATGAAGTATGAAGTCCGTGATAAATTTTTGTAGGGGGCCCCTTTCTGGTGGGGGCTTTTGGAAGGTTCTGAGAGACATTACCCCCCCCCCCCACACACACACACACACACACACCACACACTGCTACCACTTGTTCAATCCTGAAGAAATGTCGAAAACTGAGCTTAGTTAAGCGCGGCGGAATAGCCGCCATTATTAGTAAGCAAAGATTAAGCTTTTTAAGACACTTGTGAGCCGTCCGAAGGTCTGGAAAAACAGTTAACAAATCCCATAATATTCGACTCAGATGGGGGAAAAAAAGAAAAATTGTAGTTTTTGAAAAGTGTAGTCGCCCGTTGCACGAGTATAAGCACGGAAAACGAGCATAATACGTCCTAAATAAGCGCCTAAATACGTCTTAGCCTGCTGCATGAACGCGTAATATGCCTTGGGCTCAACACTGGACACCTCGACTGCTACACTGTAATACGACTGAGTATACCCTAAATACGCTCTTCGTCTGAGCTTAATACATCTTGAATAAGTTTTTATACTCTTTAAGTTCCTTTAAAATTCCCAAAATGCGCCTTTTGAACTTTGTGAGGCGTAATATATCTAAAATAAAAAATTTTGATACGCCTTACATAAGCGCGCGGGGCGCATTCAATTGGGCGGTTGTTAAAAAATGTTTAAATCAACAGTATGTTTACTAAATTAAAATATTTGCAACAAAAAACAAACAAACCTCATGACATTATATTTGTCTTTGATCATTTAGTTTGTTTTTGATTGTGTTCCGAGAACAGAGTCGCTAAAGAACTTCTGTAGGGAATGTGCTCATAATGTGAGTGACGTCATTTGCTGAATACCTGACGTTTTCTGCAAAATTACAAGAACACGTCCAATCCCAGCCTATCGGTGTTAATGTGCGCGCGCGAAGAGAGCTGAATTTTCAATTTGATCCTTTGCAAAAATCAAAGATGTGTTAAAAATGAGCGATACATGTATACCTTATAATAATTAAAATTAATGAATAGATGGCCATAGGATTTTTGTTTTGTTTTGAAGTAGTGTGTAATATTTATAGGAGTTGCTGTTAAATTATAAAGTTCGAATTTCCAGTCAATTACTTTATAATTTAATTTTAAAATCGAGGACGTTATGCGAACACGAAAAGTATATAAATACATATTTTATAAAATCACAAAAATGTGTCTATTAATAGTCCAGCTTCCGTTTAAGTTTTTTCTGAAAGAAAATTCTAGGTCTTTCAGATGGTGCTAAGATGGAATGCATTAATATTTTCTGCAATAATTTCTCTGCTAATTTCTCTGCAATAATATTTTCGGTCGTTAAAGATCCAATTTATGCGAAAATCACCCAAAATCGTGCTAAAACATAAAATAACTAAAAAACTAATTCGAATTTTAAAAACTCTCACCACAGCGAATTACCAGTATACCAAATTTTATTGCCGTATGACGCTCAGATTTTCAGCACCAGACGACATAAACAGACAACTTTATAATTTAAGAAGATTATAAATATTAAACTTCAGCTATATAAAGATGCAAAATATTTGTTAAATTCATTTTATGGAACTATTGAGAAATAAATAAATAACTATATATATATATATATATATATATATATATATTTGGGGTATTTTTTCAATGGTTTTATTTCAATAAAAATAAAAATTTTCTTATTGACTAAATTTGTCTAAGGGGGTCGTATAAAAATTTAAAAAGTGTAACTTTTTGAAAATTAATGGGAGGACTATTTCATTAACGTAGTCTTATTTCCTACCTTACTTTCAACATTTTTGCAATTTACAATGCCCACTTATCTCCAACAGGTAAAGAATTAAAGCGCGTTTCAATCTTTTTGGGACTCGCCGTATATACATATATAAATATATATATATATATATATATATATATATTTTTTTTTTTTTTTTTTTTTTTTTTTGACACGATCCCATTACTTTCCCGATACATTACCATATATTGTAGGGAAAGTAAAAAGTAAAAATACAAATATTTCTTAAAAAGTTTTTAAGACAATTTTAAAATTTTGAGTTTTTAGGCCCCCCATCCCTCACTTTTGTTCGCTGCCTAAAGGCTTTAATGGTAAATCCGTCACAGAAAGAGTATTCAAAAATTGGAAATCAAATGTAATCCATTAATCACAAATACCTTTAAGCATGCATATGATAGAGAAATTCACCATGCATATAAATCACTAAAACAATTATACAAATTTGTTCCCGTATTACCTTCAAATGTTAGACTGAGTTTTAACACGTTGCTGCTATCTTATCCTTTTTTATTGAACACTATTAGTGCCTCGTTAAGTGCTATCCCAACCTATATTTTGGCATCCGCATTGAATAAAGAACAGACGTATCACGTGGTCGAAGCTACCCGTTGCCAACTTAGAAGCATGACTCATCGATTTCCGATAACATTACACGGGTTCTTCTCGTTCTTATATTTTTTTGATGAAGAAAAACACCCGGAAGAAAAACATAGGACGTCCTGACTACTGGGATAGATTGGAAAGGAATGTTTGGGGTATACAAAATAAATGGACTTAGCAGATGAACTAATGAATGAGGCTGAGACTCCAATAGAGGGATGTAATGACGATAACAAATATATTAACTAGTAATAAATATAGAACGGATATAAGGTGTATTGAAATTAAATAACTACATTATTATGTTGGAACTGTGATCCTAGTGGAACAGGGAACAGTAGATTTCGGTCTTTTAAAAGCGTCACTGAATAGTCATTACTGCATTACCAAGAGAAAACTTGTGATGTACCACTAATTTGCAGACCTTGACTATAACTAACATAAATACCTGGAATATGTGTTTCCACTCAACTTTTTCACACATTCATATTCCATAGCGTTAGTGTGACTTTTATACAATCATTATCGGAACGGAAAAAAGTAAATAACTCTGTTACTCTCTATAGAGTGATGCAATATAGCACTTCTTTTATATAACATAGGAAAAGATTGATGTGATATAGCACTTCTTTTATATAACTCTAATGGGAAAAGATTGATGTGATATAGCACTTCTTTTATATATTTAATTGGGAAAAGATTGATGTGTATTCTGTGTGACGATGGTATAAGCTATCTAGGCAACGGTTTCAATATTTTTTCATTCTTTATTTAAATTTTTTGAGTTTTAAAAAAATCATACAGTAAAATGACATCGCAACTTTTGTCATTCTCGTAGAATAAAGAACAGGCATATCACATAGTCAAAAGCTATCCATTGCCAACGTAGAAACATGACACTCTAATTTCCAATAACATTACCCGAGTACTTTTCGTTTCTATTAGTCTTTGAGAAGAAAAACATCCAAAAGAAAAAATTCGATGTCCTGGGTATAACGGGATTACACTTTGGGAAAGATTGAAAATAAATGTTTGGAATATACAAAATAAATGGATTCAATGGATAAACATGAAACACTTTCCAACTGAAATTCAATTTCATTTAATAATCTCTAAAATGTGATACATTCAGTGGTGATATCTTTTACATTATCACAGTACTACAGTAATTTATTATACTTAAATATTTAAAACTGTATCGAAATATAAATCATCTGGTTATCTATGCAAAATCAATGAATATTTCATTCATATAACTTGTATTCCAGACTCCAGAGCTAAATGATTTTGTGCGAAAAAAATTCAGCAATTCTTATGTAACTCACCTTACAATCACTTGAGGTATTTGAATTCTGCATAAGTTAAAATTAGGCTTCGTTGAAGAAATAAAAAAAGTTTAGGGATCATTTAAAATCACAACTATTGTAATTGCGTAGGCACGGAATTTAGATACACAGATAATACACAGATACACAGATAATATATGTGTGTGCGTGTGTATGTATTTAAAGTATTGGAATTGTGCCGAAGATCGGAACTCGAATTTTCGAAGGATCTACACGTTTTGGGACTTCCAGAATACGAAAAAACTATTTTTAGGAAGACGTCCGTGTGTGTAAGGGTGTATCTGTGTGTGTTTCTGTGAGGATATTGCATCCCCTCTAATTGAAAAACTAATGGATCGAATTTAATAAAATTTGGTAAGTTTTTTGTGGGAAACCCTGATGTTCATTTGATCATAGTACAATTCGTAATAAAAGAATCTGCCTTCTTTGCGAAATGGCCGGCAGAAATTGCCTTTATTCACTCTAGCTAAAAACTAATGGACCAAATTCAACACAATTTGGTGTATAATATTTCAATAATCTACAAGTGATTTATATACCAAATTTAACAAAATTTGTTATATAAATCACTTGTAGGTTATTCTAGTACGATTCGGGAAAAGGGAACGGGCTGTTTTTGCGAAATGGCCCGCAAAAATCATTAAATATAAAAATAAAAGACTACGTGTACTCAATTATATCAATTAAATTCCTATTTTATACGTGATTTTTGACAACAAAAATAATAAGACTAACCCCATTACACTAGGAAGAGCCGTTCTTGAGATATTTTAGTTTTTTTGCGTTTTCGCTACGCCACTTTTGACAATAAGTCCATCTATCAAATGCGAATCAAAATTTAAGTTTAAGGTGCAAATTCAATGTCATTTAAAATACTTAAGGATGTTATTTTGTGCAGATAAACTCAAATTATTATTGAAGAAATAAAGAGAACGTGAATATGAGTCTGCAGAGAAAGACATGTTCTGCCCACATCAGAATTTTTAACAATATTACAACAATGATTTATAGAAGTGAACGGGGATTATTTGCAGCCAATTTCGAAAAAAATGTATGATCCATATTTAAAGATCCACCAAATTTTTGTAGAATAAAATGTTCAACAAATTTAAGCTATGTACCAAATATTAACTCTCTAGGACGTAGGAAAGTGCATTAAAAATGCCATCAAATACGTATATCATGAAGAGTTATATAAAAATAAAAAAAAAAATTGAAAAATTGTTATCTACCAAATTTATTTTAAAAGGTAAAGCCTCTCTCACATACAAAATGGTTACACTCTTGGAAAGATATTTATTATATAATATATCTCTTTTTTCTTTCTGGAGGATATCCCAAAAGTCAGAATTTAATTGAATTCGTTTTTCTCCCTATATTAAATAATTTTTAATTAAAAAACTACCTAACATATTTTACTGAAAATTTTTTTACATATTTATGAGATAATGTGAATATTTCCTAAAAATTTTGAAACTATTTGTGAATTTTAAATGTACCTAAAAAATGTTCGAAAAATTAGGTCCCATAGGGTTCAATGTATTTCATTTTTTCAACCCGGGTTCAATAAAAAACTAATTGGGTGATATTATTTATTTATATTCCCATAGGTCCCACAGACCGTCTGAAAAGCATACTAAAATTTCCTTTTGATAAAATCATTTTTACGGCAGTTATCGTGCTAACGGACAGACAGACAGACAGAATGAATGAACAAAGTCATAAACACTTTTCAACTGTGTTGTAAAGTGTTAATGAACAAAGTCATAAACACTTTTCAACTGTGTTATAAAGTGTTAATGAACAAAGTCATAAACACTTTTCAACTGTGTTGTAAAGTGTTAATTAATGAATAAGGTTCAGACGTCAAATCAGTGAATGGAATATAGTATTAAAAGTACTTAACTGATTTAAATTGTTTGCACTACAAAATAAGCACTTGATTAACTTAAGTTATATTAAGTTAATCAAGTTGTAATAATTGGAAACGATATATCAGATTTTTGCTATAAATTAGTAGTCTTTGGGTGTGGTAAGTTGTTTATTTCTTTCCTATACTCAATTATTTCTAGGTTTTGTAAAAAAAAAAAAAGTGATTGCTGAAGATTGGAAATTTTGTTAAATACACCTATAGGTGTAAAGACTTACTTCCTGTTAGGGTTCCATCTTACTTACCAATTGTAGATCGAACATTACAGATTGTTAATACATTTTCAATATATTTTATTACGGGCTATACCCTTTTTATTGCTAACTTTAATAGGTATAAAATTAAAAATTCCCCAAACTGTTCTTGTTCTTTTTATGGAGACGCTAACCACAAATCCTTTGGCCGTAATTTTATTAAAAAAATTCATTTAATTAAACAACGTCAGAAAAATAAAGCTTTATGGTTTTCCAAAGATCTTAGAAATTAATTGTAATTCGATATTTAGAATTCGGGAATGCGTTATCATCGCTGGTCAAATTTCTGGAGGATTAACTTAATCTGTTTCAGGTATAACGATTATTATCTGTGCACTCTTTTCTAAGTCTTATTGTTCTTCTTTGTTTGTGATATATTTTGTGGGGATTTTATTAATATATCTAAACGCTCAATTTACAATAGGTTTATTTTGAAGTTATCTCATTGAGCTATATATATATATATATATATATATATATATATATATTAATATAAATTAGTAAATCCAATGTTAGAATGTAAGTAGTAACTCATAATACACTATTCCAAAATTTTCTACAAAATACAAAGAAATAAAAGAAATTAAAACATAAAGAGGAAATTATAAAGCATAATGCAGGTCATAAAGACAAAGACAATCAACAAATTTCAAAGATGATAAATGAAAATAGGAAAACAAAAAAATCAAGCAAAAATGCTTGCACATGGCAGAGCTTTAGGCTTAAGATAAGTTCATTTCGAAAAAATTCTCGTCAAGTCCATATATCCCTTCGAAATGAACACAAAAATGCTTGTTTCTGAAACACAACATAGATTTTATCTATAAACTTGTGTTATATGGACGACAAGCATATAGATTGGAAAATTAAGGAAGCATAAATACTTTAACATACACTTCATTAGTACAACCATGACGAGCAAAATATGACTAGACCAATGTTGCCATATGCAGAAATGAAAAGATGTGATTTGCTGTTGCCAAAGAGAGTAATAACAAGAAAGATCAATCATGTTTAAAGCATTGATTATGAAACACTTTCCAACTTCAATGCAATTTTATTTAAACATGTCAAAAATCCAATACATTCCTCGGTAATATTTTTAAACTTATCATAATACTACATTGATTTATTATATTTGAAAACTTAAACCTTCATCGAAAAAGTTGAACTTCATTCAAATGACGGCATTGAAATATAAATTGCCTGGTTTAAACATCTCTAAAATGTGATATATTACACGGTAATAATTTTAGAATTATCATAATACCACGATAATTTATTATATTTAAAAACTTCATCGAAAACAACTGAAATTCATTCAAATGACGTCATAGAAAAAATAACACGCCTGGCTCTCTCTAAAAAATCAGCATCTCATTCATAAATAATTTCCCATTCATGTCATTCATCACAATATTATAATAATTTATTTTATTTAAAAATTAAGACCATGGAGCTACACGTAATTTAACTCTATGCTTAAAACTTCATCGCAAAAAATTGTCCGTCTGTCGGTAAAGTCAATGAATATTTCCTTCATATCAGCTATGCAGACTCCATGAGCTAAATTCTTTTGCGTTAAAAAAATACAGCAATTCCTATACAACTCATCCTATATATTTTGCTGTTTACATTTTACATAAGTGAAAAATAGGCTTCGTTGAAGAAATAATCAAATTTGGATGAGCATTTAAACTCATATATATTGTAATTGCGTTGTTTTAGTATGTAGATGCACAGAATTTAAACCAAAATAAAGTGGAATTAGGACGGATACAACACTCAATATGAAATAAAAAGAACTTTAAAAATCACGATTTTGAGACAAGATGGATGCCATATATCATTTTGAAGTGGATCACATGATACTTTCATATCATGGTCACGTGATCGTTTCATTTAAGAGGTGTTATTACTATCTTAATTTTTATTTAAAAAACTACTGAATATATTTCGCTGAATTTTTTTTTATATATTTTATGAAACAATTTGAATATTACCTAAAAATTTCGAAGCAATTTGTGAATTTTAAATCCTCTTATAAAATGTTTGAAAAATTAGTTCCCATAGGGCTCAATGTATTTCATTTTTTCAACCTGGGTTCAATCCAAAACTAATTGGGGTGATATTATTCATTTATATTCCCATAGGTGCTACAGAACGTCTGAACAACATACTAAAATTTCATTTTGATTAAGTTATTTTTACGGCAGTTATCCTGCTAACGGACAGACAGACAGACAGACAGACAGACAGAATGAAAAAATTCATAAACACTTTTCAACTTTGTTGCAAAGTGTTAAAAACTGTACTGCTTAAAAGCAATAAAATGATATATTCAATATATATATATATATATATATATATATATATATATATATATTATATATGAATATATAATATATATATATATGTGTGTGTGTGAGTGTATCTATATATACACATGGACGTCCATGGACGTTGATGTCTGCAAAGGGAGATCGAACTATTTGGGATAGGGTATATCAAATACCTGTCTTTTTGAGTGGTTCGTCGTTTGGGATTGACGCTGTTCCACCCGTAAGCAAAAGGTTAAATATCCATATATATATATATATATATATATAATTTTTAACACTTTACAACAAAGTTGAAAAGTGTTTATGACTTTGTTCATTCTGTCTGTCTGTCTGTCTGTCTGTCTGTCTGTCTGTCTGTCCGTTAGCACGATAACTGCCGTAAAAATGAGTTTATCAAAATGAAATTTTAGTATGTTGTTCAGACGGTCTGTAGGACCTATGGGAATATAAATAAATAATATCACCCAATTAGTTTTTTATTGAACCCGGGTTGAAAAAATGAAATACATTGAACCCTATGGGACCTAATTTTTCAAACATTTTTTAAGTAAATTTAAAATTCACGAATTGCTTCGAAATTTTTAGGAAATATTCACATTATCCCATAGAATATATAAAAAAAAATTCAGTAAAATATGTTAAGTAGTTTTTTAATTTAAAAAAATATTTAATATAGGGAAAAAAACAAATTCAATTAAATTCTGACTTTGGGATATCTTCCAGAAAGAAAAGAGAGAGATATTATATAATAAATATCTCTCCATTTGTTTAAACGTTTTGCATATGGGAGTGGCTTCATATTTTAAGTTAAATTGGAAGATAACAATTTTTCATTTTTTTTAAATTTTATATAACTCTTCATGATAAATTTAATTGATGGCATTTTAAATGCACTTTCCTACGTCCTAGAGAGTTAAAATTTGGTACACAGCTTAAATTTGTTGAACATTTTATTCGACAAAAATTTGATGGATCTTTAAATATAGATTATACATTTTTTTCGAAATGGCCTGAAAATAATCCCCGTTCACTTCTATAAATCATTGGTGTAATATTGTTAAAAATTCTGATGTGGACAGCACATGTATTTCTCTGCAGACTCATATTCGTTCTCTTTATTTATTCAATGATAATTTGAGTTTATCTGCACAACATAAGTATTTTAAATGACATTGAATTTACACGTTAAACTTAAATTTGGTTCTCATTTGATAGCTGGACTTATTGTCAAAGGTGGCGTAGCGAAAACGCGAAAAAACTAGAATATCTCAAGAACGGCTAGTCCTAGAGTAATGGGGTTAGTCTTATTCTTTTTGTTGTCAAAAATCACATATAAAATATTAATTTAATTGATATAATTGAGCACACGTAGTCTTTTATTTTTATATATAACGATTTTTGCTGGCCATTTCGCAAAAATAGCCCGTTCCTTTTTCCCGAATCGTAGTAGAATAACCTACAAATGATTTATATACAAAATTTTGTTAAATTTGGTATATAAATCACTTGTAGGTTATTGAATTATTATACTCTAAATTTTGTTAAATTTGGTTCATTAGTTTTTAGCTAGAGTTGATAAAGGCAATTTCTGCGGCCATTTCGCAAAGAAGGCAGATTCTTTTATTACGAATCGTACTATAATCTAATGAACATCAGGATTTCCCACAAAAAACATACCTACCAAATTGTATGAAATTCGGTCCATTAGTTTTTCAATTAGAGTGGATGTAATATCCACACAGACACACAGAAACATACACAGATACACCCTTACACACACAGACGTCTTCCTAAAAGTAGTTTTTTCGTGTTCTAGAAGTCCCAAAACGTGTAGATACTTTGGAAATTCGAGTTCCGATCCTCGGCACGATTCCAATACTTTGAGTACATACACATACACATATATATTATCTGTGTATTATCTGTGTATCTAAATTCCGTGCCTATGCAATTACAATAGTTGTGATTTTAAATGATCCCGAAACTTTTATTATTTCTTCAAGGAAGCCTAATTTTAACATATGCAGAATGCAAATATCTCAAGCGATTGTAAGATGAATTACATAAGAATTGCTGAATTTTTTTCACACAAAATTATTTAGCTCTGGAGTCTGGAATACAAGTTATATGAATGAAATATTCATTGATTTTGCATAAAGAATCAGATGATTTATATTTCGATACAGTTTTAAATATTTAAGTATAATAAATTACTGTAGTTCTGTGATAATGTAAAAGATATTACCACTGAATGAATCACATTTTAGAAATTTTTAAATGAAATTACATTTCAGTTGGAAAGTGTTTCATAATCAATGCTTATGCATGATTGATCTTTCTTGTTTTAATATTTGCATTGTTCTCTTTAAACGTCTGATATTTTGGCAATCTGATGTTGACTTACAATTTTTCGATGATTATCAGATTTATTTATAACGGTGCCACCTGAGTGTTTATGATATATGAAACCTTCAAGTGTTACATTAACACTTTATAACATAGTTGAAAAGTGTTTATGACTTTGTTCATTCTGTTTCTCTGTCTGTCTGTCTGTTCGTACGGTAACTGCCGTCAAAATGATTTTATGAAAATGAAATTTTAGTATGTTGTGGAGACGGTCTGTGGGCCACATGGGAATGTAAATGAATAATATCACTCAATTAGTTTTGGATTGAAAGTGGGTTGTTGTTGTTGAAACCCAGACCGTCCGACCTACCAGAAAGGTGTAAGGATTGAAAGTGGGTTGAAAAAATGAAATACATTGAACCCAATGGGACCTAATTTTTAAAACATCTTTTAAGCGAATTTAAAATTCACAAATTTCTTCGAAAATTTTAGTAAGTATTCAAATAATCCCATAAAATATATAAAAAATTCAGCAAAATATGTTCGTTATTTTTTTTATATAAAAATTAAAATAACAACTGCACATATATTATATGATATTATATGACCTACACATATATTATATGGCCGTCCGTCCAAATAGTTGCTCATGTCCTTGTTGACGAGTCGGACGGTCTGGGTCTTCAACATATATTATATGAGCCGGTCGTCCAAATAGTTGCCCAAGTCCTCTGGATGAGTCGGACGGCCTGGAGCTTCCACACATATATGAAGAGATCACGTGACCCACTTCAAAATAAAATTTAGCATCTATCTTGTGTCAAATCGTGATTTTAAAAGTTCTCTTTAATTTATATTTAGTGCTACATCCCTCGTAAAACTTCTTTATTTTCTATTTTTCTGTGCATTCATATACAGCATCAACGCAATTACAATATTTTTTAATTTAAATGATCAGCAAACTTTGATTATTTCTACAACGAAGGCTAATTTTCAAGTATGGAGAATATAGACACATCAAGCTGTAAGATGAGTTGTATAAGAATTGCGGAATTTCTTTAAGCCAAAATTATTTAGCTATGCAATTATGATATTTAGCTCTGCAATTTAGCATTACAACATTCATTTAAAACATTCATTGATTTTACATAGAGAAGAAGACAATTCTATAATATCGCCTTTTTCGTTGAAGTTTTAAGCATGGAGTTAGAAAGTACTTTTATCTCCATGGTTTTAAGTTTTTAAGTAAAATAAATTATTGTAGTATTGTGATAATTTTACAAATATCGCCGCTGAATGACAGGACTGGAAAAAACTCTATGAATGAAATATTCACTATTTTTATATAGAGAGCCAGGCGATTTATATTTCGATGACGTTATTTTTTAATAAAGTTCATTTGTTTTTCATGACGTTTTCAAATATAATAAATTAATGTAGTATTGTGATAATTTTAAAAATATCACCGCTGAATATATCGCATTTTAGAGATGTTTAATTAAATTTGCATTCCAGTTGGAAAGCGCTTCATAATGAATGCTTTATGTATAATTGGTATTATTTGTTAATTATGAATATATACTCCTATCTGAAGTGTTTGACACTTTCGTTTGAGCTGGACTGCTTGGGTTAAATAAAAATAAATAATAAAGGTTACAAATATATTATCTAGTAATAAAGATAAAGTGCAGAGCAGGACGATAATTGGAAATAATTGGATTCCAAATAATTGGAAACACACAGTGATTTTCTTCGTAAAACCCTCTCAATTAGAATATTGTCTTCGCTAGTCCCTGCGAACAGAATATTTTAAGCATGAACCCCTTGTAACAGAAATAATTGGTAAAATTGAATTTCAGACTTGAAAATAAGTTTGTACTTCGTTATTTCTAAAAAATGCATAAGAAAAGGAATATCGATGCATAAACCACGGATCATTCTATATACATCCTTCCTTATACAATAATATTCGTCTATATACATCCTTTCTTATATTATAAGGATATACGATGTATATTCTTCTATATATCTCTTTTTCATTCATGAACCATTCGATAACTGAAGAAAGATGACGCAATGTCAAGAGATTGTTTTATTTATTTTTCATTCGTTGCCCCAACTTTGATTATTCATTAAACATTTTTATGTGAGTAAATTTAGGCTCTGCTACAACCTTATTTGTGCTATTTCAAAAACCTAAGCACACTGAATTCTACTATTAAAAGGAATTTATTTCTATCCCCATACTCGCATCTTTCTTAACAAATATACCCTACTTCCAAATTTTTATTTTTATAAATTCCCGAGGATTAACTTTTAAGAATTAAATAAAGGTTTATTTGGGCATTATTGTACCAGTGAGAAGCTTTGAAAGTTACAAAATAATCAAAATCCGCCATTCCTCTGGAGAATGGGGAAATAATATTTTTTTTTTCCATTCAGACGTGGACATAAATCTGTTCCTACGCTATTTCCTGCGCTTTCGTCTTCAAGTCTTTATTACGAAAACATAATCCCGAAGATTCATCTGGTAGGAACTTTAGTGAATGAATTTTATTGATTCATTCCTTCTGGAAGCTTCTGGAGTGAGTTTTTAAGAATCTGGAGACGATGGAAAATGTAAAGACTCCCTGGATGGTTGATGCTTTAAATAGTTACTTTTTTATTTCGACTGTATGCATTGTGTGGGTATAGGGAAAGTATTGAGAAGGAGATAGTAAATTTGGCAAGGAGTTTTTAATTTATGACCAGAGGGCGGATCAATTGTTATCGAAGTGATTTTTGTGTGTATGCTAGAAGGATTTAAGCTAGAAGGATTTGAGCTTATCGAGTGGATTTTGGTTTGGTATGATTACTGTAATCTGGAAACATTGCAACTTTATTATATTTATTAGTGATGTAGCCTACCACGCTTATATTTCCTGAATTTTAATACCGCTTTGGTGTCAACCCACAAGAGTTTAATATTTAGTTTAAATGACAAAACTAGTCTGTTTGCAAAACACCATTCGATTTTAAATTATTCCTTACGTCATGGAGGATTTGGATAATTTCGTGAGTAAGATATTTTTACGGTGTTTTTATATATTGTAATTTTGTTAATTGGTAGTGAATTTCTCAATGTATTTTTATTTAAAAATTTTTAACATACAGATTTTTATTATTGCAAGCAGCAGTATTCAAATTAATAGATTATTATCATTTAATTCATGTAATTTCATATAATTGTTTTGTAATATAATTATCAATCAGCTTTTCAGAATTCATCGATTATCGAATAAAAATATCACAATATTTATAATAACAACCTTAAAAATAAAAGTAAATTATAGAATTCCCCAGTATATTCAGTAAATAGTATTGCAAAAAATGTAGTTATACTAATTATTTTAAACGCACATACTTTCTAAGTAATCGATCTTTAATGTTTAATAAAAACAATTTAGAGTAATCACATTCACTACGCATCACTGTTAACTTCTTTAATCACGGTTACTTTCAGCACATATATCTACATATCCTAATTTATCTCAGTAAAACGCTAAATTATTTTTCTAATATTAATTCTTTTTTAGTAACACTGATATTTACATATTTGTGAGTGGCAACTGTTAGTGATTTTGATTATTATTTCAACACGGAGTAAGTGAGGGGATGTGCGCTTAGTAATACTGTCTCTGAATTCTCGTTAAATTTTCTTCATTCTCTTTTATTTTATCGTAATTGTAGTTTTTCAATGTTCTTAGGGAAACAAAATAATATTTTTGTACTTAATTACAAGGTCATTTAATGAAAGGGGCATTTAAAAAATTAAGATGATTGAATTTATCAGTCTTTATACGGGGTTGTAAATTTTTGACTTATAGCAAGTTTTTTTATGCAATTTAAAGTACTGTCCATAGTAAAGACAATAAAAGAAAAAAATCACGTTAGTGGACTATGGATGCTGTTATCGGCAATGGTGGCATGCTAGTAATTTTTATTATCTAACAGCTTTACAACTTCATTAAAACAATTGTTTTTTAATTAGTAATTTAATAGGGATGGTGTTATAGCAAAAGTAGGAAAATGGCTGCAGTGTATATTCGTATAAAATATAGTTGAGTGCAAATTTACACTCCAGAAATTTTTTATAACCTTTTATTTTCCTTGATCTGGTAATTATCATTGTGATTCGAATCCATGATAACCTAACTAATCAGATTCCATCAATCATGGTAACACAAAATTTGGTATCGTTACCTTTTGTGGTACATTTTAGTTCTTTGGATTTTGAAACTTATCGGGCTAGTCCGTCCCGGGCCCGTTATAGAAATGTACTCTCAATTTGAGAATGAGAACCGCAACAGCTAGAAAAGCCAGATATGGTATATCATTGTTTTTTACCGTATATTTTAATTCTTTAGATTTTAAACTTTATCTGGCTAGCCCGTCTTGGTCTTGTTATAGAAATGTACTCGTTTTTCTAGAATAACTCGAAAATTGGAGCAGTTAGAAAATCCAAATTTCGTATGTAATTGTCTTTTGTTGACTATCTATTTTTATCCTTTGGATTTAGAAACTTATCGGGCTAGATTGTCATTGGCTTTCTATAGCAATGCACTCGTTTTTTCACATTGCACACTTTAAGAAATAATTATATTCGGAGTAGCAAAAAATCCAAATTTAGTAAGTCGATGTATTTCATACATTAAAGTTGCATATCGCTCAAAAGTACATTTTTAATGCATTTAAGTTACATACAAATAATAAAAGGAGGTTCTTTAGGAAAAAAAACTACGTTTTTTGCTTTTACTTGTTCATTCTGACAATGATTGAGATGCAAGTAGAATTAAACGCTATTGGATATAAATGTTTTAGAAATTCGATTGGAGTATCAGACTTTATATTTTTTATAATAGAAACAAGCATCAAATATATTAAAATTCGAACTCATATGCAAATTCTTGACTCAAATCCTCTCCCTTCTTTGTGATTAAGATGAAGTGTTTCTTCAATTAAGTCTTCGGAAAAGACACTGATCCCAATTTGAACTTAGTCGTTCGACGCATCAGTGTTACATCGATTCATTTGTTTCTTTTCAGAATGGTTTTCATCGCCATAGCAACGTCAACAAGCGCGACGGAACGATACCCTCTGGCCATTCTAAAGTAGATTCAAGTTCAATGCGAGAATTAATAAAAGCGGCATGGATTGCATTTGAGTTTGTTATCGGAAACAGCAGATTGAATGAATATAAGACATTTTATAATGTTAAAACAAATGACTCTGAAAGGCTAGGTTCCACCCTACATCGTATTCTGCATGTTAATACAGTCTTAAGAATTTTTTACTACTGTTTGATACGCTATTTGAACTCACGCTGATTCATGGAGTTTTAGAGCTTTAATAATTAATTCAAAATTTTTACGATCTCAAACAGGTTCGTCCACTCTCCATGTACGACATCAATGTCCGACTTTTGGGGCATCGAAATCTACTTTTAATACGCATTTAAGATAAGGATCGAAGTTTATCTATAGCTAACATAACATGTCATTAGTGGCGCATTTAAGGGGGTGGGGTTTGCACCCCCTCCTTAGATCTGAAAAATTTCAAGAAAACCTTGATAAAATTGCAAATTTTTGTTTTTTGTTATTTTAAACAAAAATTTCTCCGAAACTCCTACCAAAATGTCTATTCAAAATACAACACTAATATCTCATAATTTAAAGAGAGAATCAAGCTGTTTCTATAACTTGCAAATGTTGCATTGACAGAAGTTATGAAATTTCACAGATAATTCTACTTTAAATATCCACCACTCTTTTAATGAGATAAATTTATTTGATAAAATGTGTTGATTTCATTGACCAACTTTTATTACTTTACCTGCAATAATGTGATGTATAGGGAAAATATTGGAGTCATATTAGTAATCGAGTTTTCGACAAAAGTACACGTTTTGAGACCTCTAGAGCACGAAAAGTTTAGTTTTAAAGTAACGTCTGTCTATGCAATGTATCTACTCTAACTTAACACTAATTGACCAAATTTCCTAAAATTTTATGAGTCACTTATGGATTACTCTGTTGCTGATTAGATATTGGTATGATTCGGGAAAGAAAACGTGCCCTTTTTTTACGAAAGGTTACACTAATCATTAAAATACGTATACTATATATAGTTCAACAGTTTCACTAAGCTATTGCGAACTTGAAATATAAACTTCTAAGGAACTTTCGAAAAATATTTTTAAATAATATCCTGTAAACTGAAGTTCATAAAAATGAAAAAAAATGTATTTGCTAATTGTTACACAACTATACCCAAACAATGCAGAATAATTACCGAGAAAATAAATAAAGCCGTGACACTTACTTTATTTAATTTATAGATGTTCAATCAAGCATCAATTTTCTTTTTTTTTCTTTATCCCATTCTAAAACCAAAGCATTTACCCATAGAAGTAATACATACAAGTAAAGAAAATGAACGGGAAAGATCAACAATCCAAAATAAATCTTGAAAGGGGTAAATATTGCGAAGGAAGAAAGTAAGTCCGTGATTACTGTTACCGAAATGTTAGAGATCAGATCAGAAGTGATACAAAAGAAGTCATTTCGTTATGGATACAAGGAAAAAAGCAAAAGTGTATATGGACAACGTTTCTTTCGAGAACTGTTTAGTTTCGTATTGCATATTCTTTTCTGGTATTTTTGATGCAGATGTTTTTTACCACTACTGGATTTCTGTTCGCTTCTTGCCACTATGATAGTAAAAGAAAAAGCAATTCAGTGAAGATGCATTGGAAACGTGAATGTATTATATATTTAAATTTTTCATATACAGTATCAATATGTAATAAAGACCTTATTTCTCGTCTCTAAAGATTAGCAAACACGTGTTATATTGTAAAGTTGATACATTTGAAATAATTAAGAAAAATTTTGCTACTGAATCTTAGGTTGAAATTCCCAATATCTATCATGCTTTAATAAAAACAATAATAATAAAAAAACGCAACTAGTGACAACTTTCCAGGCCAAACGAGTTTCCGAACTAGTATAGCATTATATGCATACGAAATGCCAATCTCTATGTTATCCTTGCAGACAAATATGTGGGTATATTTGGTGACTTTGGTGAACATTTTGGCAAACCCAGCGGCGGCAAATATGGCGCAATATCGTTAACTTGGAAATTTTGGGCGAAATGTCATCAAATTGACTATAACTGAATGTCTTAGAATATTAAATTAAATTAATTTAATAATCCCTCTTGTTTCGTGGGAATAATTAATTTAATATTTTTGATTTCACATGTAGCGAGTTTTGCCTTTCGAGGAAATGGTACGTTTTGTTAGGGGTCTATAAAATTTGCATTTTGTTAAGATGATCTAGAATGCCGTTAAGTAATTCGTTTGGTTAGGAGTTTTGTACATCATTTAGCAAAGAAAGAAATGCATTGAATGAAGTGTGTTGTTCGTATGAAGGGTTAAAAATTCACAACAGTTTATTTAGGATATTTTTAGTCCTGGACATATGAATAATTACTTAAATTTTTTATTATTACACTATGATTTATTATTAATGATTACTATGATTTATTATTAGTGATTACTATGATTTTATTATTAATGATTACTATGATTTATTATTAATGATTACTATGATTTATTGTTAATGATTAATTAATGATTACTACACTAGGAAGCTATATCCGCTGCTTGCTACCCTCGCAAACCCTTGTAACTCGCTTCGGGAGTCGGGAGGTTTCAAACCAAACTAAAGTTTAGAACCCGCTTCGAGCCAAACTAAAGTTTAGATTTGAAAACGGTATATTTAAGCGTTCTCTACCATTTCTCTATAAATGTACTTTAATATTTCATATTTCCGTATACTATAATTTTTGCGGTACGAGACAAGGAAATTCGCGAGACGTGTCCATACAAAAGAAATGTTTTCACTTCAGAAGTAAAAGATAAAGTAACTCATGAACTACATCGAAATTTAAAAGAAAGGGCTTCATCTTGCGAAAATTCAATTATGTAGGCACATGCCTGCAGAAATCCGTAGTCTCGCTATTGTTAGTCTGTTCAGGACCCAAACTTGTAGTTAAAATATTTTGTCATTAAAGATTTGTCATTAAAGATTTCTTCAACTAAATTTTAAATCGGAAAAGGTTTATTTCAGCGTAGTTCCCCCTAACATTTCTTTATAATGTACCAAATTTTATATTTTTGTATGCTATAGGTTTTACGATACGAGACAGAGAAAATTGAGTAACGCGAAATTTGTCAGCTGCGGAGATAGCAGCTATTCGTATTTAATATAGAAAAAACATTTTCATTTAATAAACAAGTAAAAATATAATTAGATAAAAATGCCAAGTATGGCAACATTCTTTTGTTTGATAGTAGTATGGGATTTCAGAAAATATTTAGAACCGTTACTATCAAAACCTCACGCGTACTTCAATAAAACCGCTATTATACACCACGCTTACAATATTACACTTACGCAACTGCGAATCAATTTTAACAGTGACTAGGAAACAATGAGAAAAATTATTAAAATCAGCAGGAGTTGGAGCATTTATTTACTTTAAAACCCATCCGACAAGCAAATTAAAACAAAATACATCTTTTAAGATAAACTACCGCACACTGCTTTTCAAAACCCAGCAATTTCGTTAATGACACTACTTTCTACCGAAGCGAAGGCTTGTATACTAGCTTTTATGTATATCTGCCCTCCTTGTTGGGGCGTTAATAATGCATCAGCCTCAAAATTCGTGCGTATTAGCTATGCAGCGCACCGTCTCCAAAGTTTTCGTGCTCCGTAGTCACTATGTATCGCGAAGTGTAGGTGGGAAACTGAATAATTGGAAGTGGGTATGCTCATTATTTTGGCTTGGATTACCGCAGTCCCCGACCAAACAGGTGGAGGTATTTTAAATGTACAATGGCCGTTAAGCATCCTAGTAACATGGAGATAGTCTAGAAGCCGGACGTTTTTAATTAAATAGATGGATGTATTGCATAGACGCTTGTTCATTTTGTTTGCTTGCAGTGTAAATCACTTTTACAGTAAAAAATGGATTTCTAAATATTTTTTTAAATGTTTAATACAATGTGATCCGAAAGTAGTGTTAAAAGTAGTGTTACCAAATTATAAAATATCTGATGTGAGCAGCACATGACTCTTCCTACAGACGTAAATTCATTTTCTCTTTCTTTCTTTTATTATTCATCAAATTGGTTTAATTGCACAAAATAACACGGAAAATTATTGGAAGTTACACTGAATTTGAAGTTTTAATTCAATTTTCGTTTTCGTTTTGCGACTGGATGTATTTTCAAGGGCAACGTGGCAAAAATAAAATATAATGAAATAAAATAAAATATCTCAAGAACGGTTAGTCTTAGTGTTATGGTGTTGATGTTATTCTTTTCATCGTAAAATATTAAGTACAAAACAAGCATTTGTCTGTTACATTTGTACATACGTAATATGTTATTTTAGATTTTGACGTTTTCTCAGACCATTTGGCAAAAAAGCCAGGTTCTTTTTTTTCGATTCGTATCCAAAACTAATCAGTATTAGGGTAACCCATAAGCGATTTATCTACCAAATTTTGTAAAAGTTTGTCCATTAAATTTTTAGCTAAAGTTGATACATATATTACAGAGATAGACACGCAAACAGACACACACAGATGTAAAGCTGAAAATATTTTTTTCGTGTTCTAGGGTACTTGAAACGTGCAGATCCGCCAAAAACCCGATTTGCGATTTTCAACACGATTCTAGTGCTTTACCTATACATTATCATGTATTGTACGAAAAGTTAAAATCATATAATGTACAGACAATATGAAAAAATAGAGTTGTTTTACTAAAGAATTGTTAACCAAATTTCACAAAATTCAGTAGATAAGTAAGTCACTTGTGGGTGAACCTGGTGCTGATTAGATTTTGGCACGAATAGGGAAAATAAAATCTGTCTTTTTTGCGAAATGATCCGTAAAATAAATCTAAAATCTAAAATAAAAGGCTACGTATGGACAAAAGGAATAAGACCCACTCCATAACTCTAGAACAGGCGGTTTTTGAAATAATTTATTTTTTTCGCATTTTAACCATATGTAGCCTTTAAAAATGCGTCCATTCGCTAAATGAAAACGAAAATTGAAATATGCAAATTCAGTGCAATTTAAAATAATTAACCGTGTTATTTTGTGCTGATAAACTCAATTTAATGGATCATAAGAGAAATAAATATAAAATGAATTTAAGTCTGTATGGAAAGCTGTCCACATCAGTTAAGGGGCACTAATTTACCCCCAAAGAATCATAAATATTGTCCGTTGTTTTACATATATCTCTTTATCGACGATCTTTACATACCTTTTTTATTCTCAAACGAAGAACTTTTTTCGAAGAAATAGATTTTGATTGATTTGAAATCGGAGAAATAATTTTTGATTGATTTGAAATCGAAGAAATTATTTTAAAACACAATTTCTCTAGTCATAATTTCGAGAAGGTTATTAAAGAGATTCACCAACGCAATCTCTAATTCAGATAGTTTATCCTGAGTTATAATGGAAAACCTGCCTGTTATGTCTGTGCTTGTAACATGTTTCTCAGAAGCGCTTTACTAAGCTCGTAATTGTTGAATTGCCAAGGATTTTAGAGCATGGGCATTTCTTCTGAAACACTTCAATATGGCTCGAACAATATTATTCAAAAATAAAAATTCTATCACTCTAGAAAAAGGTCCAGTTCTTTGATTGATAAAACAGAAAGAGATCTGTAATGATCGGTTGAAGCATAAAACAAGAAAGATCAATCATGCTTAAAGCATTGATTATGAAACACTTTCCAACTTCAATGCAATTTTATTTAAACAAGTATAAAATGCAATACATTCTTCGGTAATATTTTGAAACTTATCACAATACTGCATTAATTTATTATATTTGAAAACTTAAACCTTCATTGAAAAAAATGAACTTCATTCAAATGACGGCATTGAAATATAAATTGCCTGGTTTAAACATCTCTAAAATGTTATACATTCCTCGGTAATAGTTTTAGAATTATCATAATACTGCGATAATTTATTATATTTGAAAACTTCATCGAAAACAACTGAAATTAATCCAAATGACGTTATAGAAAAAATAACACGCCTGGATCTCTCTATAAAAACAGGATTTCATTCATACTTTCTCCCATTCATTTCATTCATCACAATACTATAATAATTTATTTTTTTTAAACATTTTATTTAAGACCATGGAGCTACAAATAATTAAACTCTATGCTTAAAACTTCATAGAAAAAAATCGTCCTTCTCTTTATAAAATCAATTAATATTTCATTCATATCAGCCATGCAGACTCCATGGACTAAATTATTTTGTGTTAAAAAAATACAGGAATTCTAATACAACTCATTCTACATATTTTGCTGTTTACATTTTACATAGGTGAAAAATAGGCTTAGTTGTAGAAATAATCAAGTTTAGATGAGCATTTAAACTCAAATATATTGTCATTGCGTTGTTTCAGTATGTAGATGCACAGAATTTAAGCAAAAATAAAGTAGCTTTAGGACGGATACAACACTCAATATGAATTAAAAAGACCTTAAAAAAATCACGATTTTGAGACAAGATGGATGCCATATATCTTTTTGAAGTGGGTCATGTGATCGTTTCATATCATGGTCACGTGATCGTTTCATATAAGAGGTGTAATTATTATTTTAATTTTTATTTAAAAAACTACTGAATATATTTCGCTGAATTTTTTTTATATATTTTATGGAACAATTTGAATATTACCTAAAATTTTCGAAGCAATTTGTGAATTTTAAATCCGCTTAAAAAATGTTTGAAAGATTAGTTCCCATAGGGCTCAATGTATTTCATTTTTTCAACCCGTGTTCAATCCAAAACTAATTGGGTGATATTATTCTTTTATATTCCCATAGGTCCTACAGACCGTCTGAACAACATACTAAAATTTCATTTTGATTAAGTCATTTTTACGGCAGTTATCGTGCTAATGGACAGACAGACAGACAGAATGAACAAAGTCATAAACACTTTTCAACTTTGTTGTAAAGTGTTAAAAACAGCAGACGATATTACTGATATATGTTTTGAGGACACATGAGTGCCATCTAATGGGAAAAAATTTGCTACCTCAGTTTGTCGGTGCATTAAATCATTTTAAAATGCCATGTACTTTTTGATCACTTTGTGCAATTAAGAAATAATCATGTCCCCATTGCAGTTAACACCATCCAAGGACCGGTTTTGTGCCTAAGTAAGGAAGCCTATACCTGAAAATAGTAGCAAGAAAATTCACTAATTATCGCAATCATATAAAGCTCTACAGAGGATGCTGTTAATGCAGGTATCTGTTATTTCATGCTGAAGAGCGCTTAAAAAAAACGCGAAACAAGTCTGTGAATGTTGTTTCTGAAATAGGAGCGGAATTCAAGCTTTGAAAACGCCTTTTTTGGCGAATCTTGTCATTCCTTCCGGTAGTCTGTTCGGATTGATGGAATAGATTATTCTCTATCTGATAGATCTATCGAAGATGGTGAGTATAAACTGGAAAAGATGTGAGCACAAAGTATTATCAGATGAAAAAAACGAACAAATGTTTAATTTTTTTTGTAATCTTTATCTTACTCAAATCATGCTCATAAACTAAAACCTAAAATAATATAAAATTAAAAACTAAATAAAAATCTAAAAACTAAAATAATAAAAATCTAAAAACTAAATTAATATAAAATATTCGTATAAATATAGCATACCATAAAATTTGGAGTCAACCGGTTTCGAAAGCAAAATAGAGCCTTCTTCATTTGAATTATTCAATTTGAGATATATACTTCTTCTAGACTCTTTTAATGCCATACGGACAGACAAACAGGCTTACTTTCTGTCACACAAAAATAGCCTTGATTCAAACAGAAATATATACCAATATTATATTCATATTTTTTGCTACATTATAAAAATCTCCTTACAATATTATTGAATTGTGTCACGCTTACAAGTTTCTGATATAACTCATACAGCACTCCTGCTGGAAACTGCATTAAAAGTAAATCATTCAGTTTGCTTAGGAAATTTCAAGTCAGCACTTTTTCAGAATTTTCGAAAGACATTTAAAAGAATAACGATGATAAAAAAAGGATGCATTTTTTGAAATTTTGATATTGATTATGATGAAGGCCTAAAAACACATGGATAGTGAATCTGAGAAAAATTAAGTAGAGAATCACAGTTTCAGATATTTTAAAAATAATTTGTTAGAATTGCATTGTATTAAAATCCCTTTAATAAATACACGCTGATTTAAAAATGTATTACAAGAATTAATTATTTTGACAATACATTTTTGATTTTACTGAATGAATTTTAAACAAATTCATTATTCAGAATTCACTGTAAGATTTTAAAACTTTTGCCAGCTTGCGTGTAAAAAGTTAGAACTGTAAATGGTAGAATTATTGCATCCGGAAGAAATGAAAGAATTTTTCTGGATACAGTTCATATCATCTGAATGCAGTTGGAATGCGCCCAAGAATAGTTTAAGCCAGAAGCAGACAGAACACAAGAATTACCATAAAAACTCGTTTAACCCTTGTTCGAAAATTCATAAAATTTTGTGTTTTTATATAACTAAAATAATACCTAAACATTAAGTAATAGTACATAGCTTATTACATATTAAGGTTTTTATAACACGCTTTTGAAGTTTGCTAAAGAAATCATGTTGGAGAAGAAATACACTTTATTGGCTTGAACATAAGTATTTAAAAATTGGTCTTCAAGACAAGAAAAGGTACTTGTGTAGTTACAGACTTTATACAAACCGATACAAATTTTAAAAAATGCCACCTCTTGATCTGAAAGTACATGGTTGCTAAAAGACCATGACGAAAGAGAATGCATACAAAACTAAAACATAAATCAATTGCAATACAAATTAAAATACATTAATTGGATAAAAAATAGCTCATTTCAATAATACAGTGCATCCATGGAAACGTTTTAAATTTAAAAAATCTTTTGTTTGCACTTTCTGAATTAATAAATCAAATATTTCTGTTTATTTTTTAGATTGAGGATGTAATCTATATTGAATGATTGTCAACTGCGCATGGTTGGAGATGTAATTCACATTGAATAATTCGCAACTGCATTCCGAAAAGGTTTTTCAGAATAGAAGTCGTCCCAGGTTGCTGTTTAGAATCAAACGACTTCCGTGACTGTAAATCCACACAAGGTGATTAAATTATTTATTGCCGTCAGTTAAAACGTATTAGTAAGCATTAGAGTAGGAAGTTTGTCAAGAAATGAGGTCACGCCGTTCATTTCATATCTAATTTCAAAAGCATCTAGATTGTCGAAACAAGATGTTTTATTTACAGGATGAAAGAAACATAGACGCTTGATGTTTGTAATTACCAAATTAAAATATCTCAAATGTGATTGTACATACTGTAGTTCTATAAAATTTTTCTCTTTGTTCTCTCTATATCTCTGATCTGACGAAGAATGTTCACACTGGCCTTAAAAATCTATTGCCATTTCAGTTTTATTGATGGTAGAAATCTTTCCATACTATTCATTTTACTAAAACTTTTTGAAAACATATATTTCTCTGACTTGGCTGTAGATACAAATTGGATAATGACATATGAATTTTATCGCCAAATTGCGGTGAATTTAAGTAAGGATTTCTACTGCTTATCATTTTCTCCGCTTCAAAAATTTTTATTCTACTTGAAACATCTATTTCCCATGATTAGCTATTGAACTGAAATGATAACTGATAAGGGATCTGCATACAAGTTTAAAACTGTATGTGCGTGCGTGAGGAGGAAGGGGGGTTCTAGAAAGCTTGCCACTTTCGCTTTTAGAGATAAAACATTTTTTTTTATTTGTATGACTGTACGAAGTAAGCGTACAAAAGAGTATAAAAATGCTTAATAGTTCGGTCGAAAATTATGTGTGCACGTTGCTTATCATCATATGAAGGCTTCTTTGTAAATTTCTTCCATTTCTTTCAATAAAAAATACGAATAATTTACATTCTCATAAGTATCAGTATTAGTTCCATAAGTATCAGTATAAGTATCAATATCCCTGATCACGAATCAAACATTTTTGAAGCGATGTGAGTGTGTGTGTATGTGTGTGTCAGTGAGTCTATGGAGATGATAACTGACGAACGATTGGACCGTTTCAAACCAAATTTGGTACAAAAATCACAATCCATAAACACTGGAAGCCTATTGTTCCTATACGCAATCGAATGTTCAGAACTCCCTTAAATTTTCGAATGAAATTTTAAAAAAATCGTCAAAAAATCAAAACCGCTAATAAAGTTACGTAAATAGACATTTCTTATGTAATTTTTTATTAGAAACCGATTGCCATAAATTTTAGAACGCTAACATGAACCGTTCTCGAGATATTGCACATTTTTCAAAAAAATTATCAAAAAGTTATATAAAATAAAAAAAAAAAATTCTTATTAAGAAACATGTTCACTTTTCATATGTAATATCATGCGATAAATTTGGTGACATCATTTTTGTGGATCTAGCTTGTCCATTCATGGAAAAAGATACTTTAAGTAATACTTTTGTATTTGAACGCCAATAGTTATTTATCTGCTGTAAGAATAACTTATTTCTCCGTCCATAACGCTTGGCGAGATTTTGGCGACGAATTTGGCGGAATGTCGCCAACTTGGCGACATTTTTAGTTGCTGCCAAATTAACGAAAATCTCGCCAAATTGATAAAAATGACGACTCATTGAAGAAAATTCAATATCTTAGAAAGAATATAAGTATCTACTATAAGAATAAAATTTTTTTAACTGTAAAAGTAGTAAATTCATTGCATTATATAAGGAAAGTTATTTGTTGCCCACATCAGATTTTTGTATTTGTACTTAAATGCGTTGCTCATTTTCTTATTAGTTCTATACTGGTAATAACTAATGTATCGGACCCTAGAATTACATTTTGTTTAAAGAAAAATAATTTCACGTTGTTATGGGAAATTTTAACTGAATTTGCAAATTCTACCAGGAGGAGATGCTACAAACAGTGCCGGATTTAACTACAAACATGCCGCACTGGTGACGTTACTAACACTTTACAACAAAGTTGAAAAGTGTTTATGACTTTGTTCATTCTGTCTGTCTGTTCGTTAGCACAATAACTGCCGTAAAAATGACCTTATCAAAATGAAATTTTAGTATGTTTTTCAGACGGTCTGTGGGACCTATGGGAATATAAATAAATAATATCGCCCAATTAGTTTTTTATTGAGCCCGGGTTGAAAAAATGAAATACATTGAACCCTATGGGACCTAATTTTTCAAACATTTTTAAGTAAACTTAAAATTCAAGAATTGCTTCGAAATTTTTAGGAAATATTCACATTATCCCATAGAATATATAAAAAAAAATCAGTAAAATATGTTAAGTAGATTTTTAATTAAAAATTATTTAATATAGAGAAAAAAGCAAATTCAATTAAATTCTGACTTTGGGATATCCTCCAGAAAGAAAAGAGAGATATATTATATAATAAATATCTTTCCAAGTGTTTAATCTCATTTTACATATAAAAGAGGCTTCACATTCTAAAATAAACTTGGTAGATAACAATTTTTCATTTTTTTTAATTTTATATAACTCTTCATGATATACTTATTTGATGGCATTTTTAATGCACTTTCCTACGTCCTAGAGAGTTAAAATTTGGTGCACAGCTTAAATTTGTTGAACATTTTATTCGACAAAAATTTGATGGATCTTTAAATATAGATCATACATTTTTTTCGAAATGGCCTGAAAATAATCCCCGTTCACTTCTATAAATCATTGTTGTAATATTGTTAAAAATTCTGATGTGGACAGCACATGTCTTTCCCTGCAGACTCAATTCGTTTTCTTTATTTCTTCAATAATAATTTGAGTTTATCTGAACAAAATAACAACCATAAATATTTTAAATGACATTGAATTTACACGTTAAACTTAAATTTGGTTCTCATTTGATAGCTGGACTTATTGTCAAAGGTGGCGTAGCGAAAACGCAAAAAAACTAGAATATCTCAAGAACGGCTAGTCCTAAAGTAATGGGGTTAGTCTTATTCTTTTTGTTGTCAAAAATCACGTATAAAATAGGAATTTAATTGATATAATTGAGCACACGTAGTCTTTTATTTTTATATATAACGATTTTTGCGGGCCATTTCGCAAAAATAGCCCGTTCCTTTTTCTCGAATCGTACTAGAATAACCTACAAATGATTTATATACAAAGTTTTGTTAAATTTGGTATATAAATCACTTGTAGGTTATTGAAATATTATATACCAAATTTTGCTAAATTTGTTCCATTAGTTTTTAGCTAGAGTGGATAAAGGCAATTTCTGCGGCCATTTCGCAAAGAAGGCAGATTCTTTTATTACGAATCGTACTATACTCTAATGAACATCAGGATTTCCCACAACAAACATACCTACCAAATTGTATGAAGTTCGGTCCATTAGTTTTTCAATTAGAGCGGATGTAATATCCACACAGACACACAGAAACATACACATATACACCCTTACACACACAGACGTCTTCCTAAAAATAGTTTTTTCGTGTTCCAGAAGTCCCAAAACGTGTAGATCCTTTGAAAATTCGAGTTCCGATCTTCGGCACGATTCCAGTACTTTGAGTACATACACATACACACATATATTATCTGTGCATCTGTGTATTATCTGTGTATCTAAATTCCGTGCCTATGCAATTACAATAGTTGTGATTTTAAATGATCCCTAAACTTTTATTATTTCTTCAACGAAGCCTAATTTTAACATATGCAGAATGCAAATAACTCAAGCGATTGTAAGATGAATTACATTAGAATTGATGAATTTTTTTCACACAAAATTATTTAGCTCTGGAGTCTGGAATACAAGTTATATGAATCAAATATTCATTGATTTTGCATAAAGAATCAGATGATTTATATTTCGATACAGTTTTAAATATTTAAGTATAATAAATTACTGTAATACTGTGATAATGTAAAAGATATCACCACTGAATGTATCACATTTTAGAAATTTTTAAATGAAATTACATTTCAGTTGGAAAGTGTTTCATAATCAATGCTTATGCATGATTAATCTTTCTTGTATTATTTTTAACATTGGATTTTTTTTCTGACTTATGCAAACATTACTGCAAAATTATATAAATGACGCATTTCTTAACTCTTATGCATCCGTCATTTGCAGTTCTTACTTTGGGTGCAGCATGATCCTTTAATCTTTAACGCTATATCTCGACAAATTGTGAAGATCGTGTGCTAGACTGCAGGTGGTCCACCTTGGCCGTCTAATCGTCTAATCAGAAAATTGGAACCTTATCGGAGTGCTAGCTTGCATATCTTTCTAAGCTACTCGCTGCGCAGGAATTATTTATTTTTGAAAGAGCGTAAAGTAAAACTCTTTGATATAATTTTTGACTAAATTAGTTTAAGTGATCGTACCGAGAATCGAGGGATAATCATGTAAGCATTTCAAGTAGACGTGTAATCAAAGGTATAAATTCAAAATATTTTCTTATCACGGATTCTGTTGATTTTTGAGGGCCATTTCGATAAAAAACGTCAGTTCAAATTTTTTTGATCGTACGAAGATTTTATCTGTACCAGGGTAATGCATAATGGATTTGATATTACATAAGCTTTTCCCTTTTGTAAGTCGTTTTCACTTTATTGGACGATTCATCTCATGTTAAAATGATGCCCAGTTGCCAAAATTCCGTAAAGTAAAATATCTCGTGAACGTTTAATCAGTACATTTAGGTCTTTTAATTTCATTTTTTGTTCAATTTTTGCAGGCCAAATTGAAAGAAAAAAAAGGACAGGTTCATTTTTCTTAATTATGCCAAAATCTAATCAACACCAGGGTAATCCTTCACGAACCCCCCCCCCCCCCCCCAATTTCAGGAAATTTCGTTGGATGACTTTTGTGTTAGAGTATATACTTTACACTGAGAAACAGATGCACACACAGATGTTACACTAAAATAGTTGATTCGTATTATAAAATGCGCCAAACACTGTAGATAAGTCAAAAACTTGAATTCCAATTTTCTTTCCTATATACTTTCTATACACATTATCATGTATACATGGAATGCAAACACGAGGCGAAATTTTGTGTACGAAGGGAGCCTCTAAACAAGATTGGCCCAGAGCCCTAAATACTCAAGGTCCGGAATTGAATACAAAGGTTGAAATTATTTTCCAAGCAGTAACTAGCATCGGGGATCCTTTTCCACTCTAGTTAAAGTTCACAAGCAGTGGATGGATACTCGTTAACTTCACTGGCATAAAGAAAAATCTGTTGTAAAACTTTGCAAAACTCTGTAGAAATCAAATCTGTTATACCACATATCACTAGTAGAAAAAAAAATCTGCTGTAAAACTTTGCAAAACTCTGCAAACTAAATTTATCATACCACATATCTCTGGCAGAAAAAAAAATCTGTTGTAAAACTTTGCAAAACTCTGTAGAAACTAAATCTGCCCCACTACATATCTCTAGCAGAAAGGAAATCTGCCGTAAAGCTTTGCAAAATTCTATAGAAACCAACAAACTGTCATACCACATATCTCTGGCAGACAGAAACTGCTGTAAAACTTTAAAACTCTGTAATGAGCAACGAATCAGTCATACCACATATTGTTGCCTCTAATTGCACCTCTAACTGCAAGAGACTGCAATGACAGTATCATAGTCATAAAGACATAATAGAAGGAAGAAAAACATAGAGAAATATATTATAGGTAGGTTTTGCGACTATGAATATGAGATTGCAGTTGAAGTTTAATTGTCTACAAATTTGATTCCGGCTGTTTGATACGACCAACATTTTTAGTCACAACAGTGGTTTGCAAAATACTGGTACGTAAAAAATTTGCTTGGTGCCTTTGCAATTGATACTAATGAGCTGAAACAAGAGTAACATTAATTCACTGGTGCTATTTTATGCTGGTAGAGAGAAAGGGTTAAAGAAATTTTATATTTCTGTCATAAGGGGCTTTCAATATTTTTCTTGATATATATTCATTAAGAATTATTTTCAGTATCATGCAAACTATCAGGAATTTCATTTTTTATCGATTTTTTAGTACAAGTAGTTCTATGTTTAAGAAGTTCAATTTACAAACATACACAATAATAAACGATACAATTCGAACAAAATTATTTAAGTCGTCAAGAGGTTAATACAGAAAGTTGCTTCTAAATGTAATGCTAAACATATAGTAAACAAATTGGCAATGTCTCCAGTCCGAAGGAGCCGAAATGATTTTGCTTGAATAACATCTTCGTTTTGGGGTAGTTTGTCTTTTTTTGGAGATTTTCAAAACAGTTAAAAATATTAAAATATCGAAGTTAGAATAACCCTATTTCAAAGAACCTAATCCAAAATCAAATTTCATATCCTTACAGGGCGTTTAAAAGGTTAAAATTGTTTTTCATAATTTATTGATAGTACTTTACTTTTAATTTTTGAGATATAAGCATTAAAATCTTAAAAAAAGGACATTTTTCAGTCTTTCTGAATCTGACAAGACGATTTCTCAAAATCTGTAAGAGCTTTGCAAAAACAAATTATTGATCAAGAAATCGAATTTTCTCCTGAACGGTTTTGTCGTTTACTTATTTATATCTATCTTTTATAGTTCGAGAAGTGAGGCAAACACTTTCTCGGACAAAATCTTTTTAGTTTTTTCGAATAATCTGGGGGAAAACTATAGGTGCTATAAACAGACTGCGAGTAATTTGTAGCCCCTTTAAAACCATAGATGGCTATATATTTGGATTTTAGATCCGGTTCTTAGCTTTCGAAATATAGTGGATATAATTTCGATATTTTAGTATTTTTAACGATTTTGAAAATATGGTTTTAATTTCAGTTTTTCAATATTTTGAACTATTTTGAATATGTCTAACGAAGCAAACAAACCCACAAAGAAAGATGTTTTCATGCAAAACCACTTCAGCTCCATCGTACTGGAGCCACTGTAGATTTTTACTTAGAAAAACATTACTTTATCATATAGTAAATTAAAACAATAATACTAAAAATATTCTGGTTTGAAAAGTCGGTCTCTTTGTAGCCCTGAATTTTCAAAACAGAAGCTTCTCCGGAAATCATTAATAAATCCACGTGACTCAGGTTCTGAACTCTCGCCAATACTGTCCTATGATTTTTCATATTTGGCTTACATTTCCCCTCGCTATCGACGCGGGACAAACCAATAATTACGCGCAAAGTGTTCCATGCATTCGCACTCGTGGCTAATAAATTAGCAACAATACCGAGAAAGCTGGAGCTTCATCGGAAACACAGTCACGATATTGCTTAACAACATACATCTACAAAGAAAACACCAAAATTGCACAAGTGTCAGTACGAACACGCGGTGGAATACAATTTGCGAAATTTATTGATTTACTGCAGCTTAGTATACTCATTTGTTGTTAATGAATAATTCGTAAATGATAATTTTGCAATCTTCTTCGCCATGCATAGCATTGGGCATGCTTCCAAATTATTCCAAGTCCAAATGTGGTGATTTATGCAAATAGTTATGAAATATCCATTGAGATAAAAATTCTTTATGTTTTCTTGTGGGATATATCAGAAAGCATCATGCTAAGAATGCGCCATTCTTATTTACAATACTTTCGCCTATCAATCTGTTCCAGAATTTATCTTAGAAGAGTTTTAGCATATCTATGAGGATATCTTTTTGTTCCCTATTGAAGCAATGTGGCTTAATTTCGTTATTTTTTCTCGCTTTTTGGCAATAGCAGCCTTGTTGCCAAGACCGTGATGACATGGTTTCTGGCATTGATTTCATTCTGCACGCTAGTTCATTGGCATCGTGTCCAAAAAGAATATGGATGAGTTAGTGGACAACCATCTATGAATGTTAAGCGTCGTGAGAAGGAATTTAATAAGCTTGACATTTCAACCCACGCTGCGCGCAGGCGAAATGCCTAGTGGACACTAAACGTAACAACACACTTAATAAAAGCTCTGTATATATAAAGAACCGTTTCGAATTTAAGCATAATGAAGCACATTCTTCGGTCTAATTAACAAGAAAATTGCGGTATATGAAACAATGTTTTATTTCTGAACAATCTATATTCACACTTATTCAGAGTTTTCAGGCTAATTAATTCATGACAGCATTATTTATCAATGCTTTAATTCGAAAAATAGCCAACGAATGAGTATGCTATTTGAAGCTTAATTCAATTACCATAATTGAATCAAACTCTATAAATAAATTCACTGGTAAAATACGTAAAAAAGTGTCTGCTGTAACTATAAATTAAAATATCTCAAAAGCGGTCATATGTACATCTATAGCATTTATTAGGAAAATTTAGAATATTTCTTTCTGCGCAGTATGATATAAAAACTAATTTTGTTTGTCTCATCGTTCACGAGTTAGAGCTGAAAGAATACTGGCATGAAAACTGTAAAAAGCCCCTTGCTACCCCTACCGGGAATTGAACCACGGCTCTTTGCATAGGTCAAACAATGGACTCTCTACCGTTGAGTTACTGAGACGATATTGCAAGCTCATATCGTCTAAATGGACTCTTCGATTCATGGAACAAAATTCTAAGATTAAAAATATTCCCCATTATCTAGAGATCAAATCCCACGTATAAGCAAATCTTTAAGTTTCTACTTTCAGCATTTTTGGCTGTGGAAGTAAGCCTTAGTCAGACAGTAAAGTGTTATTCAATAGAAAAAAACACAAAATACCGCGATTTGTAAATCTTTTTATCACAATTCTGAGATTTTTAAATTCTCCCCATTATTTAGAAACCTAGTCCCACGTATAATCAAAGTTTTAAGTTTCCCCTTTCGTAGTAGTTTGGGTAGTGGATATATTCCGTAGTCAGCTAGTATCCCTTAGCTGTATGTATATGATGCTTAAGATTATATAATAATTTCTACTTTTTCAGCTAAGGGAAATCTATTAGCATATTGCGCATCCGATTTAAAAGCATTTTACTACTGGCTGGTTGCAACGTTTTCAGACATTTTAATTTAAAAATCCATGTAAATTGCAACATTATTTTTCAATAGTTTGATTAGAATAATAGATATCATACGATTTCGGTGTTTGAAGCGTAACTACAATAGTTTCAATAAAGTAAAAAATCTGTATAAGAATTGAATTTTAAAATGTAATTAAAAAAATCTGATGTGGGCAGCACATGACTTTTCCTGCAGACGATTCATGTTTTCTTTATTTCTTTAATAATGCATTAAATTGAGATAAATTGCACAAAATAACAGCCATAGTTATTTTAAGTTATACTGAATTTTCACTTTTAGTTCAATTTCCGTTTTCATTTGGTAACTGGGCTTGTTTTCAAATGTGGCGTAGCGAAAATGCGAAAAAACTAAAATATCTCAAGAACGGCTAGTCTTAGAGTAATGGGGTGGTCTTATTCTTTTCGTTGTAAAAATTACGTATAAAATAAGCATTTGATTGATATGTTTGAGCATACGTAGTCTTTTATTTTTAAATTTAACGATTTTTGCGGGCCATTTTGCAAAAAAGCCAGGTTCTTTTATCCCGAATCGTACCAAAATCTAATCAGCACCAAGACCACCCACAAGGGACTTACCTACCGAATTTTGTGATATTCGATCAATGAGTTTTTCAGTTAGAGTGGATATAAAATTCACACAGACAGACAGATACACAGACCTCTTATTCTAGAGGTCCCAAAACGTGTAGCACCGTCAAAAACTATAGTTACGATTTTCAGCATGAGTCCAATACTTTCCCTATACATTACAACGTATTGTAGGGAAAGTAATAATCTTCTAAAACTAAGAATAAAAATATCTCAATAATGGTTAGTTTTTAACAGTAGAGATAATAAAGAAAATTTAGGGTATTTTTTTCTGTAAACGATTGTATGAAAACGAATTTTGTGTATGTAGCTACTTTTGAGAGCTATAGCTTAAAGAATATTGAAAGAAAAAAATCTGAGATTTTAATTTAAAAACAAAATTCCAATATTTTAGATTTTGTCACTACTTATAGGTCAAGGCCTACATGCATGCAGAGTGTCAAGTTTATAGCAGTTTCCGTTGTGTAATTCATCCTTTAATCAACCTCACCTGTATGATACAGATACAGAGTAATAATTTATGACATAATAACAAATAATGTAATATATTTTTAATTATATCAATTACTAAAACAAGAAAAGTATGATTATCTCATTATTGCGCAAGCTGTGGTTTACTTTTCCAAGAATAAAGAACAAAACAATACTCAGAAAACTGTCCAAAGAGATTTCTCCCACGCAAAATAAAAATGGTCATTAAATACAATCGAACACAATTGTCCGGAACTTATTCTAAAATGGTCAAGGTGCTCTCCCATCATTATTGCTTGACATCAGCTTTACACCCACGCGGGACTATCACTGGACATCAGCTTTACACCCACGCGGGACTATCACTGGACATTGGTTTTACACCCACGAATTTAGTTCAGGGGAAGTAAAATATTTCCGTCGCATGAAGATTCTTCGAAATTTTATGATTGGATTCGAAGCATAATTGGCGCCAACTACTACAATACATGCTAATGAAATATCCTAACAATTGTAATAATATGAGATGCTGATAAAAAATGTTCTTTTTTCTTTAAAATATATAAGTTGGCAACAGGTATATTAGTCGATAAATGGAATACTCTCCTATGATTTGTGTTTATAAGGAAGACTGTTGTACAAAAGACCTACTAAGGACTAAAATGCAAACTGCAGTAAAAATAAAGCAAAATTACCATATAATACATTGTTTAATTATCTTTGAATATCCAATTTTTTGGAAATTTAATTTTTTTATCTCTGTAAAATATTAACTAATGTATATCGTCCTATCTGTCCCAGGAAGTCGGACATAGTTATAAGCCCTCTGTGCTTTTTCTCTTTTGTGGTGACTTATTTTTGTTCTGGGCTTTTCATCTTCTTCAATATGTGCAAGTTTAAATAAAGAACTTATTGGTCTTTTTTCTGTTTGCAGTTTTGTTTGGATATTCCCTTTGCAGCAGATACTGATAAAATTTCATTCAAAGCCACCTGGAATGCATATGTTAGATAATTTTTTTCCTTCTTTTTAGTAATAAAACATCCTGAACTCATATGGGGCCTTTATACCGGATTCTTTTAGCTTGGTAATTTCTGCTCCGTTTGGATATTTTGCTTTACAAAGCGGGCTACGACTTTTTAAGTCAATGGTTTGGTTTAATTTTTAGTAAAAGGGCCTACGCCATTGTGTTACACATACTTTGCTTTTAAATCGCTATGGAGCGTTGGAGTTTTCAGGTAAAAGTTATTACAACAATACATGCACTTGATTAAAGCATTTCTAACCAATGAAGTGGTACGGTTTCCTCAGATTAACTGGTTTCAACGTGATACAGCCACTGCTTATACTGTCATGGTCTTTATCAAATCATTACAGCAGCGTTTTCCAAATCGGATTATATCCAATAAGGACAATACTGAACCTTATAGTTTGTACGTTTCACGCCGCTATTCACTACTGCTTTGACAAACTTTATCGACTTGTAAATGGATTTTTCACATATTGGTCAAATTAAACCAAAGTTATAATAAATTTTGTGAATTGACTTAATCTGGTTTCTATACAGGATGTCCCAAAAAGATTGAAATACGCTTTAATTCTTTACCTGTTGGAGATAAGTGAGCAATGCAAATTGCAAAAATGTTGAAAGTAAGGTAAAAAATAAAACTACGTTAATGAAATAGTCCTCCCATTAATTTTCGAAAAGTTACACTTTTTAAATTTTTATACGAACCTCTTAGACAAATATGATCAATCAGATTTTTTTTATTTTTAATGCATCAAGATCATTAAAAAAAACCCGCATACCTTCATTTTAAAAAATTTCTATATCTTTAAAATTGAGCGAGTCTTAAGTACTTTTCAATAACTAGGTATTTTTTCAAAAATTAAGCACTTTTAAGTACTTTTTTTTATCTAACCAATTTCCATCGTCAACTTGTTTATGATCCCTATTTTCACTGGTGAAACAGCCTTTCACATGGTACGGAAAAGCGGCATAAGTCAGATTTTTTCCTTTATCATAATTCAGTTGATTTTAAAGATACAGATATGCGGTGCTTTTAATGATCTTGTTGCATTAAAAATAAAAAAAATTATGATTGACCAACTTCGTCTAAGAGGGTGGTATAAAAATTCAAAAAGTGTAACTTTTTGAAAATGAATAGGAGGACTATTCCATTAACGTAGTCTTATTTCCTACCTTACTTTCAACATTTTTGCAATTTACAATGCCCACATATCTCCAACAGGTAAAGAATTAAAGCGCGTTTCAATCTCTTTGGAACACCCTGTATAGTATAATGTAAGGAAAAGTGACAAAAAATTTGAATTCTATTTTTCCATGGAAGAGATTTAAGCATCCCTAAACTCGAATCGAACGTTTTTGAGGTGATGTCTTTCTCTAACTCTGTGTATGTGCGCGTTTGAATTCGATATCATGAAAACGAAAGGAACGTTTTGAACTTTTTTTGATATGTAAAATATGATATTTACATATATTAACGTAATCAGATTGACGATAAAAGAAGTTCACTATAGATTATTTTCCTATTAGCGGTGATTCCGAAAGTCGCCTACAATCCATTATAGCTCAGTGAATAATAGACTTCTTTGTTCACTTTTTAAAATAATTGGCAATATATAGGAAATCGTGGGGTAATGGGGGATACCACGATGTTAAACCACTCTTACAAGATATTCGCGGTTTGGAAAGCTTAGAAACCTGTGTTCTGTATTTTAGAAATATAAAGCAAAATTCTAAGTCCATTAAAATAAAGTACATGCGTTGTCTTACCTTATATTTCCATCTGTTTTGATCAATTTCTTCAGAAAAGATAAACACAACTCGAACATTCTTCGGTAATATGGAATAACAAAAAATGTCTGCACCCTCACGAGGCGCCTGCTAAAATTTGAAGAACTACTAACGACATATCTGACAGTCCGCTTTTGCCCAATTACTGTGATTTCAAGAAGAAACCATTAGGTATTTGTCCGAGGAAAAAGGTCCCTGTCGTCTCCAATCAATACAAAGTTTGACATCAGTTTTCGTGACGCAGACGATTTCTTGGAATTTTTTTCCTGTGACGTCATATAGAATGTAATTTAATGAAGGCAGGTGAGTTTTTATGTCCGTTTTACCTTTTGGATAGTGAGAATAAGTTAACAAAAAGGAGCTACGTGAGGTAAGGGTAACATAAGTTCGGGGATAACACGCAATAAAAATATTAATGCTCTTGTGTGGGCACATAAAAAAACCCTGATGTGGTCAACGTATGGTTTTCCTGCATAATGCAATGACTTCAATTCTTTCACAGCGAAATAAAGGCGTACGTGATCCTTAGCACAATGTTTTTGGTATTGAAAATACAAAATTGCTATAAAAAGCAGCGTGTCGGATAAAAATGACTCTGGTGAAAGAAGTAATGTCATTGCATTAGGTAGAAATAATCATGTTCTACCTACATCAGACGTTTATTTTCCCTATATACATAGTATAATGTATAGGGAAAGTATTGCGACGGGGTCAAAAATTTGAATTCAATGGAAGAATTCAAGCATCCCTCAACTCGAATCGAACGTTTTTGAAGCGATGTCTGTGTGTGTGTGTGTGTGTGTGTGTGTGTGTGTGTGTGTGTGTGTGTGTGTGTGTGTGTGTGTGGAGACGATATCTCAGGAACGAATGGAGCTTTTCGAACGAAATTGAGTACATAAATTGTAATCGGGGAATATTGGAAGTCTATTGATTTCAAATGCAATCAATTGTTCAGAACACCCCCAAATTATCAAATGAAATTTTAAAAAAACTCATTAAAAAATCAGAACTTGTAATAACGTTACGTATATAATCATTTCTCATGTAATTGTTTTATTAGAAAACGATTTATATATACTTGCGTGAACTGTTTGTTCTGAAGATATTGCACTTCTTCAAATAAATTTATTAAAAAAAATCATATAAAATAAAAAAGTATTAATAATTGTGAAATATGCTAAACTAATCATATATAATATTAGGCAATGACATCTTTCTCGTGGATATTGTACGTTTCATTCACGAGAAAATATTCTTTGTGTAATAGTTTTGTATTTTGACATAACGCTGAGCGATCAATTTGGCGAACATAGTAACTGATTTAGCGACATATCGTCAACTAGGTGATATTTCGTCCCAGACTGATCAAAATATATTTAAAATTGCAAATATGACGCTAATTTAACGAAAATGACTTCAAATTGATGAATTAATTATTAAAATATTTTAATATATGGATTTCATTGCTTTTTGCGAATGCTATCAATATTGATAATTGTCAATTTAGAGTTGCATGAAATATATGTTAATTGGGTACTTCGAAATAGCTTTACATGTTATCATTCTGAATAGCGCCAAATGTACAATTTAACATTAAAACATTATACTATAGATCTTATACATAATTTTTTTCACTGTAAAAGAAGTAAATTCGTTGTATTATATAGTGAAAGTCATGTGCTGTCCACATCAGATTTTACTATCCTTATATACATAATGTTCGTATAAGGAAAGTATTGTCACGGGGTCGAAAATTCGAATTTGAGTTTTCGACAGGAGAGCACGTTTCAAGCAACCCTGATCATGAATCGAACATTTTTGAGGTAATATCTCTGTGTGTGTGTTTGTGTGTGTGTGTGTGTGTGTCAGTGAGTCCGTGGAAACGATAACTGACGAACGAATGAAGCGATTTGAATGAAATTTGGTACAAAAATCACAATCCATGAATACTGGAAGCCTATTGTTTTTAAATGCAATCGAATGTTCAGAACCCCCCTAAATTTTCGAGTGAAATTTTGAAAAATCTAAAAATCAAAACCTTTAATAAAGTTACGCAAAAAGGCATTTCTTATGTAATTTTTCCTTAGAAAACGATTGATATAAACTTTAGAACGTTAGCATGAACAGTTCTCGAGATATTGCACATTTTTCAAATAAATTTATCAAAAAAAAAATCCATAAATTAAAAAGAAATATTAACTGTTGAGAAATATGTTTAATTTTCATATGTAATATCATGCGATAAATTTGGTGACACAATTCTCGTGGATCTAACTCGTTCCATTCACGAGAAAAGATACTTTGAGTAATACTTTTGTATTTGAAAGCACAATAGTCATGTATCTGCTGTAAGAATAATTTATTTCTCCGTCCATAACGCTTGGCGAGATTTTGGCGACGAATTTAACGGGATGTCGTCAACTTGGCGACATTTTTAAATGTTACCAAATTAACGAAAATCTCGCCAAAAGGATAAATATGACGCTAAATCAATGAAAATGACGACTAATTGAAGAAAATTCAATATCTTGGAAAGAGTATAAGTATCTATTATAATAATAACATTTTATTTAACTGTGAAAGTAGTAAATTCATTCATTATATAAGGAAAGTCATGTGCTGCTCACATCATATTTTTGTATATGTGAAAGGGAGATTTGTTTTGAATTAAACTCCCTCTTAAAAATTAAAGTTTTTGCATAACTAGTAATTTCTGTGAAGTAGAATAAAAGTTTAACATTTGATATTTAGAAACTATTTTATTCTAACAAATGCCTCAAAATGCATCTTACGCTAATGTCCTTTGACAATTTAGTTGTTAATTGCGTAATTTAAAGCAATTAATTCTCAATGAAACTCAAGAATTATTTCCTCTTGCGTTATGTAAATTAGAATTGATGATAAAGAAAATATATATTAAGGTTTTATTTATAGTAATTTAAATATTGTTATTTATGGCAATTTGTTGTATATATATGGAGAAATGATAAATTTAATAAATTCTTTATACTAAAATGGAATAGTACCTAATAATTGTTGTGTAAGTCATTTGTTCATTCAATTAACATGCTTGTATTTTTGATGATTGTAAAAAGTATATTTTTAGAATATTAGCATTCCTATAGCTATCGTTGGGATTATTTTATACCTTTTATCGGTATTGTGTTAACAGTTGAGCAAATATTGTTGCTGGACCGGTTTTACTTTTATTAGAACTCATCAGGAAGTAAATAAGTGTTACAGGCGTATTCTCGGAATTTAATTGGACGATATTCAGGATTTTAAAACAAGAATAGATCTTGATCTGCATAGTTGCCTAAAATTGTTACCCAAATCTTGAACATTAAATTAGAATTACGAGAATTTTATTAAAAACATTATTAACATTTTATGCAATACAGGCTTCAATAAGTAAAAAACACTTTGTGCAAAAGATAATAAAAATTTCAGCAACGTATTTACATAAATAAAATAGTAATTCTTCATAAATAAAATAATAATGCAGCATGCAGCTGTTTCGAGGATAAGCTGGGTTCCCTTCGTCATAGTAAAAGAACCAACAAACCAGAAGTCAAAAAGACGAAACTTTGGATTTTTGACTTTGGGTTTGTTGATTCTCTTGCATTGAGGAAAGTAATCGAGCTTATCCTCGAAACAGTAATAAGATGCATTATTATTTTATTTGTGCTTAAATATATTGTTCAAGTTTGTCTAATGTAGGCTCCATTTTCCATGTATATCGAAACCCCAGCAATTTTTTAAAGAATTTTCGGCTGATATTTTATAAGAGAACAAACACATGGAATAAATGTTAATTTTCTCACGGTGTGTTCGCTCCTAATTTTTCAAATTCACGATTATATTGATCTGATAGATAAACATGTTCTAAAACCTTCAAGAATCCATTTTGAGCCCTTTTGTAAAGATATATGTCTTCTGTTTCTTTCTTTCTTTGGCGCGCGCGCGTGTGTGTGTCTGCGGATTGTAGACATGATTATCCAAGAACAAATTCAACTACCAATATCACATGTCCTACGTAGATACATTTTGTGAAAAACTAGAACTAGATAGAATTTTCTTGATTATCAAGATCAGAATTTGATTGATTCAAATTTTAAGATTATCACAGCATTTATTGCCTATGCTTTTATTACTAGAGCATTGATGTTGATATAGAGGATTTTCTTAGAAGTCTTTAAGCATCCTTTTAATGTTTAATTGAAATGTTCCAGATATGCAAAAATAAAGTCTATCATTAGAAAAACAAGTATGCGCTATCGATTATTAATGTTTGCAGTACCTCTATAGTGGCGAATTGAAGAACTTAGAATTTCTATCTCGAAAACGAAGACAGATAGGGGAAAACTTTCAATTACAAAGTTCTCTCTATTTTACAATCCTAAATTTAAAAATTCGCTTCATAATTCTTTTTAAGATTAAAAATATTGCAGACGATTTAAAAAAAAATATTATTTTATAATTGTATTTTGCCACTCTACGGCAAAAAAATATCTTTCCATAAAATCATATGTTTATTTTGGTATATTTCTCGCAAATATTTTTCTCATAAGTACTTTTATTTAGTGCAGGTTGTAGTAACATTAAGACAAGAAATGTTAAAAAGGAATTCTGACAATGAATGCCTCTATTATATGATGCCCTTCATATATCATAATTTTATTTTCCTTCCTAGAGTTTTCTAAAACATTCTTGCTAATTTTCGCGTTCGATAGTTTAATTTAGCAGTCATAAGCACATAATTTCACCATATATGCGTATGATATGCGTAAAATTGAGTAGAAAGGTTCCCGTAGCTTCCATAAAATATTCAAGTTAGGTTTGCCGCAAGTATAAAATGTTTTTATGTTTTATCGATAATAGATTCTTCGTATTGTCGTGATACCTCTGATGTTGAACAGCTATTTATTTCAATAGTTAAATATGAAATCTGATGTGGACTGCACATCACTTTCGCTACAGACTCAAGTTCATTTTTTCGTTATTTATAATTTTCGTAATTCATTAAATTGAGATTGATACAAAATTACAAGAGTAAATATTTGAAATTACATAGAATTTTCAATTTAAATTCAATTTTCGTTTTCATCTGGTGTCTGGAAGTATTTTGAAAAGCGACGCATCAAAAATGCGCCTTTCTGGTAGGTCGGACGGTCTGGGTCTCAACAACAACAACATCAAAAATGCGAAAAAAGTAAAATATCTCATGTGCGGTTAGTCCTAGAATTATGGGGTTGATTTCATATTTTTGTATAAAATACGTATAAAAGAAACATTTAATTCTTCCACTTGAGCATGTGCAGTTTTTGTTTTATATTAGATGAATTTTGCAGGAAAAAACGGCAAGTTTTTTTTTTAATTACACCAAGATAACTCACAAGTGACTTAGTTATCAAATTTTGTGAAATTTGGGCAATTAGTTTTTCAGCTAGAATAGATGCATATGATTTTTGCTGGCTATTTCGCAAAAAAAAAAAAGCAGTTTCCCTTTTACGAATCGTACGAAAATATAATCAGCATCAGGGTCAAACACAAGTGACTTTTCTACCAAATTTTTTGAAAATTTTCCAATTAATCTTTCAACTAGAGTAGAAACATGCATTAATCAGATAGACATATAGACATACAAGCACAAAATCACTCTATATATAGCTTTTGGGGATTCTAGAGTGCTCGAAACGGGTGGATCTGGGGAAATTCACACTAAACACAATTTCAAAACGTTTCCTAAGCGTTATCTTGTATTGTAGGGAAAGTAAAAGAGATCTATTCGAATTTACGTTACATTTATGAACACATTATAGTTATACAATGAAGCATATCACACGATTTAAATTTAACATCATGAATGCGTATAAAATAAATTTCAATGCCATTTGTTTTAGCAGTCCCGAATTCAAATTGACTAGTACAAAAATGTTCTAATAATCACAAGTTCTTTTGTGCATACCGACCATTTATAAAACCAAAATTCTCTTCCGAAATCTATTTATTGATACTCCCTTCCGATCATTACGGGCCAGTCACCTCGAATCCTGGTCGAAGAATAAGGTGAATAACACCATGTTACGAGATATGTCAAGGTGTCTAGCAATACAAAAGCAATAAAGTAATCTGGAATAAAAATAAAATCGCTATTATTTCACATCAAAAGGTAATTTTTCTATACTTGACGTTCTCTATAAACTAACGAATTCTGACTTTTGTGGTAAAATTATAACCAATATATCGAGTCTGCACGCGATTTTCTAATGCATTTGTATTCAATATTACTTTCATTTACATCACCTGTCAGTATCAGAAGGAAAGTGAATGAGTGGGCATTATTTTGCAAATTATTATCCACAGAAAATTTACATTTATTAAAGACATCAGTTCGTGCAAGTTTGTCAAGCTGATATAGTATGCTATTTTATTACCATTTACCAGTGGCATATTGCTGAATAAAATTAGCACCAGAACGTTCGTTGATTAGCTGCAAATAGTTACTACATACACATTTTATTTCCCCTACAATACATGGTTATATACAGTGAAAGTATGAGAATCATGTCAGAAATCGGAATTCAGGTTATCGAAGGATCTACACGTTTCAAGTCCTATAAAATACGAATAAAGCATTTTCAGCGTGGTGTCTTTGTGAGTGTCTGTCTGTGTGTCTGTATCTGCCTGTGGGTCTGTGCAAAGTATGCATACACTCTAGTTCAAGAACTATTCAGCGAAATTTCATAAAATGTGGTAGGTAAGCTACTGACAGGTTACACTGGCGCTAATTAGCTTTCACTATGATTCGGAAAATAACCAACTGTTCTTTTTTACGAAATAGATCAGCAAAACTCGTCCAAATCTGTAATATATAACTAAATATGCTTAACTGTACTGATTAAATGATTTTTTGTACGCAGTTTTTGATGGCAAAAATAATAAAATGAACCTAATTTTTCTAGTATCAACCGTTATCGAGGTATTTAATATTTTTTGGTAATTTATGCGAGCTGATGACGATGTTTCATAATGCAAATAGACGCCAGATTAAAAAGTATTTATAAATGTATAATTGAAATAAATAATAAATAAATGAAAATAAATAATAAATGATAATAAATAAAATAAATAATTTCAAATAAAGATACGTGTCATTTTTCCCAATTAAACTCAATTCAATGGATTACGAAAGAAGTGAAGAACGAATAAATTTGAGACCGCAGGAAAAATGATGTGCTGATCACATTTAATTTTTTCATTTTCAATAATGAATTTGTCAAAGATTAGAATATTTGTTCAGTATTTATTTATAACAATTAAATAAATATTTCAAAAGTAAAAAACAAAGACAAAAATTAAAAATCAGGAAGTTAGAAAACGAAAACGAAAACTCCAAAATAATATAAAAAATACTATCCAGAAGTATCACAGAAATTCCCATATAATATCGATTACTTATTTCTATGTAACGGCGTTTATTGTTTATTGGTCAACTGCATGACGATGAGACCAAAACCAAGTTGAGATATAAAAATGTGTGTTCTATAATTCTAACGGTGGACCGTATAGCTTAATAAACACCGAACATGTCTCATGTTCGACAAGGCGGGATCTTTTCTCTGTTAATATTGAATTTATACTGCTGAAGCTAAGCTTGCATTCAGTACTACATGCTATAATTTTAGAACAAGTTTTTGAATGTTCCAACTTTGTGGTCGCACTACAGTATCCATCAAATGAATAATTCTTGTAGGAATTCAAGCATCTTGTGAAAAATAAATTAAAATGTTTACAGGGAGATTTTATGAATAAATTTTAAAGAAATCTATTAATTATAAAGATTAATTAAACAGAATTATTTCTATGGAGACATAATTAATATATATTTTTAGTAGCAATGGATAAAATATGTGTTTTTTCTCCTTTCCCCTTCGTTATGCTATTGTTTTATAATATCAGGTGTATACATTTAATGATTTTCTACTATGACATATAGTAAAAGTTACAGAACGCGTTCCATTTCTACAAAAATTTAACATAACGGCATTCCGGTACGTTCTGGCCCGGATATACCATTATCTATATTTATAACAAATTTCAATCCACCATTTACGTGTATTAATAAAAATAACTCTAATTGTTTCAGACATTCTCATGGTTCATCCATAAAAGTTAATGCTGTTTAAACATTAAACTTGCGACTAATTTGTGTTTTAATTACGTGAATAACAAAGCTATCTAGTCCTAGTTTCTTTTCTTTTACATAATGTATCAGCACAATATTTCAGAGCAATAAGTGTATTCGTTTTAAGGTTTATTCGTTACTGCTATCTATCTAATATATACTGATATCTATCTAATACTGCTATCTATAAAAATATCTTTGCACAAATTAAAGATTATAAGTTCCCTTACCATCTGTTAAACTGTATGTATCGCAACAATATAAAACTATACATAATTGATTTTTTTTCAATAGACGAATGATCGGTGCACAAAATGCTTAATGAAAATTCGTTCCATTTCTGTTCCAATAACGGTGATGAGATATAAATGTAAACAGTCAAGTACACAATTTTGATACAAAGAAATCAATTTGAATAGTGTTGATTGAATAATTAAACGCCAAATATTTGAATTGTATCGTTTATTTTCATGGTTAACTGTTTGTTCAATGCCAATAAAACTATGGAAATCTAGCATGTGCAGTCTGCAATGCCGTTTAAGACGATGATAGAACGTTTAGCTTCACACTGTTGTTTAAAATCGAGCTTTGGAGGATTTAAAATGTGTTTCTGTAAAACTATGCTATACCATAAAACAAGTCTTATCTCTGTATGTCTGTCACACTTAGGACAACAAATTTGGTGGTAATTTCATAACATTAGAAACGTATTTGAAGAGAAATTTGCGCAACATTACCTACTTGGAGACTTTTGGTGAATATCACTCTGGTGGTGATAGTTCAATGTCTATGAAAATGAAATTTAATTTATTTAATTATCTCTATCGCTTTGCCGGATTCATTAATTTAATTTTTTAATACAACGAGCTTAAGTTAAAGCAGTGTAATATTATACTTTATCGCTTTTATTATAACTCTTTATTTTAAGCCATATTTGAAACAAAGGAATTTTTCTTTTCCAATCTTTTGTGCAAAACTAATATTTTTTTACAAATTCGGAATTCTCGTCTACATTATATTTTACGATAATTCTATTAGATCATTACGGGTCAGTCACCACGATTTCTGTCCAAGAGAAAGGTGAATAACATCTTGTAATTATGTGATATTCCAAGATGTCTCACGGTCCAAAGGCAGTAAAATCGTCTGCATTAAAAATAGAATCGCAATTTCAGCTAAAAAAGTTACAGTCGAAGTATTTTTTTCTACTCAATATTTATTCTAGATGAGTCAGATTAAAATATTTTTTTGGCTATATAATAAATGTGCAGAAGATTTCAGTTAACGGCTGAAACGGATTAGCGCCAAGAAAATGGGGAAAATGTGCCAAAGAGGTTTTTTTGTACATATACTGTTTCTCAATCGATACATACAATTACATCTGTCTTTGAACCGCATGCTTAGTTTGGACTTACAATGTCATCGATTTCGACAAGATTTAAATAATTTAGTACTAAAAATATTTTGTTGGAGACAAAGGACGTGCTTCTGATTTTTGAAGCATTTATGTTTTGAAAAATGCTAATAAATTTTTAAGAAAAATCTTAATAAATTTGTAGGACGTATGAATTCCTGAAATCATCCAATTTTTGACTATATATGTATCTTACATCCTAGCTATCATTTAGAAGAATCGAAATTAACATAGGTGTTTTTTAAAAAAATCTTATATAGAAATAATTTAGATTTCGATAAATAGAGATAATTTACTTTTTTGTGTGCATCCTTTAATATAATTATGCAACTTGCATGTATATTATTAAATGTAGTCTGCAAATATGTTAGTGTTTACTAGGAAAAATGTATTAATTTCTTGTAACGTCATATAAGTCTGAATGTTCTAGTATCCGTAGATTATAGGAATCGTATCAAACTTCATTTGCATTGCCAATTTTACAATAAAACTCACAATGCGATGGAGATATGGACAGCATAAAGAGAAACAATTGAAAAAATGAAATGCATCTGGCTTTTCTTCATAACATTCTAAACTGTGCATAAACAATGTCGAATTTTAAAACACATTACGAACTTTCTCTCAACAAACTTTGAACATTGAAAGTAAATTGACAAATATCAGAGAATAAATACCACAGTAGTGAAATCCTGATTTTATGTTTTCTCGTTTCGTATGTCGTTTTACTTCAATCCTGACAAATTTCTGTACCAATAATGTGTTATTCTTGTATAATATGTTTTCCAATTTCACGAATTCGCGTGTAATAAGCTTTACATTGTTGACACCGAATTAGAATTTTACACCTTTGCAAAGGTTGCTTAAATAATTGGTGACAATCAAACTTGTCATCTATGTTTTTATCAAAAATTTTTTGAAGCATCTATTTCTCAGTATCGGCTATAAATAGAACGCTTAGATGATGGCTGACATGAGTTCAGAATTAAATTCCGTAGGGGATTGGGGGATTCACCAAGAATTTTCACTTCTAATTAAAGTTTCCATTTCCGTTTCATATATTTTCTTTGAACCATCTATGTCTTAAAATCAGTTATAAATAGATCTTATACAGAAGGTCGTTCGCAATGAAAACGATTTTGTATTTATGTTTCTCGTTAGCATTTTTAGATAAAGATTTGTTATTTTCAATATAATCGTCTGCTACTAGGGTGTTTCTAAAGTCGCGCAACCCACATTTCGTTTGATATTTCCCAATACAAAAAAGACAAAAATATAAAATATTCACAGTAAATAGCTTAATGTCTGCACTGCATAACATCGTGCGCTACAACAAATGCTGAAAATGACAACCATTTGCTGCCAAGCATAGTTCTATTCGACGACAGGTATTTGTAGCCACAGGATGCAGCATATCGGTGGGAATGGATGCAGTGATGTTGCGGATGTTGCCCTTTAAGGCTTCGATTGTCTTTGGATTGTTTGTGTATACACGTTCTTTGAGATAAGACCATAGAAAGAAATCAGGGGCAGTTAAATCAGGGGATCTGGGTGGCCATAGTCCACGTGAAATGACCCTATCACCAAACACTGATTCAATGACTGCAAGGGATTTTCTTGAGGTGTGTGTGGTGGCACCGTCTTGTTTAAAATATCCAAACTGGCATTCTTCGTCCGTTAACTGCTCAAAAAATTCCACAAAAATGGTAATGTAAACAGAGTTCACAGTGTTCTCAAAGTAATCTCAAAGTAAAGTCAATTTTGTAAGAATTAGTCTTCAAATAATGCTCCACAATAAATACACGCTCCAGTAAATTGAGCGCCATTTTAGAACTATGTGAACTGACTCTGTACTAACAACGCCATCTATTGTGCATTATATGATGTATAAAAAGAGCGAAATTCAAACATCTGTCTTTATATCTATGAGAGATATCAACCGGAATGTGGGTTGCGCGACTTTAGAAACACCCTGTATTTTGTTAAGATTGGGATGTAGAATAAAAGATTTATTTTGGAAATGGTTCCTGAACTTGATAGATGGCTCGAAGGTTACGTAAATGCGCTTTCCGAAGAAAAATATTCGTATCAACAAATTGCAAAGCGGTGTAAAAGTCGAGGTTATTGCATTTCAAAAAAAGGTTATTTTTATTTTTTTTAAATTTGAAAGGGAAAAAGCGTCTAGCTGAAAGTAAAGATGAAAAACTGGCCGCAAAATTGCATCCTAAGACTGTTCGAATGCGGGTAAATATTAAGAAAGTTAAGTCTCTGATCCTAAAAAAAATCATCCGACTCAAAGATCCATTGCATCGAAACTGGGAATGTCTTCTGGAACTGTAAGTAAAATCATTCATAAAGATTTGAAGTTAAAAAAGATGTTTAAATCTAAAGTTCATCTGCTTTTGTAAAAGAATATTACGAAAAGAAAAGAAAATTGTAGAAAATTATATGAAAAACACCGAGTTGCTGATAAATGGAAATTTATGGTAACACTCGAAGAGGCATGGGTGTATTTAAGTGACTATAATAGAAAAAGAACAATTTTCTATTGCTCAACTGCAGAAAATGACCGTACGAAATGGCTTCGTCACTGTACAGAGCTAATGAGCAAGGAATTCAGTTTTTGGATTCCCTGGGCTCAGAAAAATCCCTGCTTTTCCCTCTTGCGGAAAATAAGCAGGGATAGAAAAGATGCAAAGAAAAGAAATTTTTGAAAGTAGAATTTTTAGGAAATATAGATATGAAGCGAGCTCTGTGAGCGCAGCGAGTTGGAGGTGAAGCCTTTTTCGAAGGGGGTTGCACGAGCAGAGCGAGCAGGGAACAGAGCCCCCTAGTTTTATAAAATATCCTAAATTTTGTAACTCGGAGGGATAAGGCCATTGCTTAGATGTATTGACAATGATATCTAAGCTCGAATGCAGATTTTACAATTGGTAAACCTTGAACAAAGGTAATGCTTAGATAACATATCTAAAATAAACTAAATTACTAAAATTTATTTATAAAATGAGAAAATATTAATACTTAATAAACTGCCTAACTGTAATAAAATATAATCCATAAATGGTGCTTAAAATATTTTCGACGGCAGCAAAAATATTTTGATTGAAAAACTCTGTTATTTTTTAGAAGTTGAACAGCGTTGTATAAATCGTAAAATACAAAATAAAAAAAAGTTAAATATATATGTTTATGCCACTAAATGTTTTCTGTTTGGAGATGAATCATTAATTCATGCACACAAGATGTACTGCCCCTTTTTCGTAAATGAAAGGGCTGAACTTTTAAGAAACATCTTTCAATTCAAACTCTTCATTTTAAATAAAACATTGACAACCATTAGAATAATTAAATTTAAACTGTGTAAACATATACTTGCATATTTCCGTTAAAACCCAAAGAAACGTCGTTTTTTCACACTGCACAAATTACAGTAGTTGTGCACTGCATAAATTCATTTCGTACTGCATAAATTATTTTCGTACAAATTGTGTGCTGCCATACAGTAAATTGTGTGCTACCATATAGTGCTACCATATAAACCCTGTGAGGGCAACAACAGAGTTTTAGAGTCTGCCAACATTCAATGTGTCATTAAAAGTTGGTATATTGAAAAATTTTAATGTAATTGAAAATGCTTTTTTTTGTAATGACGATTGTTATATGCAAATTTGGCCTACTAATGTGGATGGTATTTAAGCATGTTGTTTGCAAATTTCATTTAATGCCACTGAGGAAGGGTATAAATATGCGCGAAAGGGCTCTGGCTTTTAATTTATATATATATATGTCTATAGGAGCTTTATTAAATGACTTTTTTAAAATCCAAAGATTTGTCTTTAATTTGTTACTTAATCGTTTTATTGAAAAGGGTTTATTTAAACTAAATACAAAAGTTAGAAAGTAATCAAAAATTTCATTTTACAGATCATTAATAAATGCAAAGTGTAATGTTAAATTAAAACAAAATCTTCGTATAACCACAATATACAATAAAAATTTGGGTGTCACCCAAACTCATTTGCCAAATTAATATAAAATCTGAGTTTAACTACAGATGCTATAGTTATAAGAGAATATTAATTTAATCGCTGTAGTTATAAGAAGATTTCATATTATTTCAGTTTTAAACAATAGTCTTTTAACGTACTTTGACTGTATTTTTTTTGTTTATTATTAAAAGTGTTTAATATCATTGTAGAACTGTTGCATATCTTTATATATTTTTTGTACGTAAATTGTATGGGACCTGTCCTTTTTCGTTAATAAAAGTGTTTATAACACTGCATGTCTTAATATGTTTTGTGTATATATACTATAATGGCACTGTCTTTTCGTTCGTTATTGAAAGTGTTTATAACCCTGGAAATAATGAAGTTTGCATTTTTCGTGTATACATATGTACTGTATAGTGTGTATGTTTCGTTGATAATATTAACGTTAGTGTGCATATAACGTTTGCTACGACACTATAAGTAATGTTGAAAGTCTTTACAATTTTTGCGCGCATGTATTATATGGGCACTATAATTTTGTTCGTTGTTAAAAGTATTTAAAACAGTAGAATCAATATTGCATTCCTTTATAATTTTTGCCTACATGTATTGCATCACTTTCCCTACAATACATGGTAATTTATTGGGAAAGTATTTAAATCATGTCGAAAATCGCAACTCCAGATATCGACGGATCTACACGTTTCGAATACTCTAGAGCAAGATAAAATATTTTAAGCTTGACGCCTGTCTATGTATCTGCGTATTTGTGTATCTGTCTGTGTGATGTGTCTGTTGTATCTGTCAGTGCGATGCATGTAACCACGCTAACTGAAAAACTAGTTGACCAAATTTCATAAAATTTGGGAGGTAAGTCAATTGTGGGTCACACCGATACTAATTAGATTTTTGTACAGTTCAAACAAATCGTGCTTTTTTTATTTATTTATTTTTTTTTTTTTGGCAAAATGGACCGCAAATATTGTCAAAATCTAATATTAAAGACTACATATGTACAAGTGTATTAATTAAATACTTGTCTTCTACGTAATTTTTGACGGTGAAAAGTATCAGATCAACCTCATTACTGTTGAACTAGCCGTTCTCCAGATATTTACGTCTTTCGTACTTTTTGAAACATCGGTTTTGGAAATATGTCCAGTCTCCAAATGAAAACGAAAATTGAATGAAAATTACAAATTCGGTTGATTTTAAATACTTATTCGCGTTATTTTGTGTAATTAAACTCAAATTAATGAATTTTGAAAGAAACAAAACGACAGCATATTTGAGTCTGTAGTGAAAGTTATGGTTTGCCCACATCAATTTTTTTTATTTATTTACAAAGCTAAACGTAATGGGTCCTGTCCATCATTATTTCGTATTGTAAGATGTAAAGTCTTGCATTTTGTATGGAAAGTCATGTGCTGTCCTCATTAGATTTTTTTTTATTTACAATACGAGGCAATACATTGGAAAAGGATTAGAATTGAAAATTTTGTATCGTATTTTTGATGACAAAAATAATAAGACCAACTCCATAACACTAGGCCTATCCGTTCTCATGATATTTTAGTTTCTTGCAACTTTGCCTTTGAAAATAGGTCCGGTCACCAAATGAAAACGAAAATTAAATTAAAATTGCCAATTTAGTGAAATTTCAAATACTTTTCCATATTATTTAGTGCAATTAAACTCAATTTGATGGATTATGAAAGAAATAGAGAGAAAATAAATTTAAGTGTGTAGTTAAAGTCATGTGCTGCACACAACAGATTTTTTTTTTTTTCTTACTTTCCTTATATACATAATGTATAAGGAAAATATTGTGACGGGGTCGAAAATTCGAATTTGTGTTTTCAACGGGAGAGCACGTTTCAACCATCCCTGATCACGAATCAAACATTTTTGAAGTGATGTCAGTGTGTGTGTGTGAAAGTATGTGTGCGTGTGTGTGCGCGCGTGTGTGTGTGCGTGTGTGTGTGTATCAGTGAGTCTGTGGAGACGATATCTCAAGAAGGAATGGAGCGATTCGAATGAAATTTGGTACAAAAATTACAATCTGTGAATACTGGAAGTCTATTGTTTTCAAACGCAATCGAATGTTCAGCAGCCTCTAAATTTTCGAGTGAAATTTTGAAAGAAATCCTCAAAAAATCAAAACCATTAATAAAGTTATGCAAATAGACATTTCTTATGTAATTTTTCCTTAGAAAACGATTGACATAAACTTTATAACGCTAGCATGAACCGTTCTCGAGATATTGTACATTTTTCAAATAAATTTATCAAAAAATCCCATAAATGGAAAAACATATTAACTGTTGAGAAACATGTTCACTTTTCTTCATATGAAATATCATGCGATAAATTTGATGACATCATTCTTGTGGATCTAGCTCGTTCCATTCATGAGAAAAGATATTTTGTGTAATACTTTTGTATTTGAAAGCCAATAGTTATTTTCCTGCTATAAGAATAACTTATTTCTCTGTCCATAACGCTTGGCGAGAATTTGGCGACAAATTTGGCGGAATGTCGCCAACCTGGTGACTTTTTTAAATATGGCCAAATTAATGAAAATCTCGCCAAATGAATAGAAATGACGCTAAATCAATGAAAATGGCAACTAAATGACGAAAATTCGATAATTTGGATATAGTTTAAGTATCTACTATAAGTATAACCTTTTTTTTTTTTTACTGTAAAAGTAGTAAATTCATTGCATTATATAAGGAAAGTCATGTGCTGCCTACATCAGATTTTTTATATTTGTCCGCTTAATAAGGAAAATGCAGGGTACTGTTAGTTAATTTTCAATAGTGTCACTAATGTTATTGAGGAACTAATTCACCATGGCATTCACATAATATGTCAAAAAAAAATTTAATCGATCCTTTTGCTGGTACCGATAGATCTGACTCTCCCGTATTTAAGCAGTGCCTTTTAATGCTGACTGCATCAATATTCTTCAACGTGGTTGTCTAATAACGGTTGCTTCTCCTTTTCTCCCTCGCATAAATATGTAGTCAATCGCAATTCACATAAGTTTGCTTAGCAAGGAGAATATTTCTTTTTTACCAAAATTAACCAGGATATTATCATAGGCTGTTTAGTTAAACTAGAATTCAATTTTGTCATTAATTTTGTTGTCTGCGAGCCGAGTGAACGGAAATGAAGTCCATAAATTACGGAAAACTAGATTACGTTTCACTTTTTGTGCCTTTAGTACTGAATTGCCTTAAAGTTCAGCTTATTAAGTAATAAATTAACCATTTAGAACCCGAATTTTAGATTGCTTTCGCTATATAGATAGCGTTTTCTGGGTTAATCTAAAAATGCCGAAATCTAATTCAGAAGTATTTCTTTTTTAAAGATTGTCATTTAGCAATAAATGATTTGATATTGGATAGTTAACTAATAGAGAAGTAATGAGTAAATTGGATTAGGGACGGTTAGTTTTTAATTTCTCTGCAATATATGGTAATATATAGGGAAAATATTGGAATCGTGTCGAAACTCGCAACTCAAGTATCCAACGGCTATTCAGACTTCGGGCATTGTAGAACACGAATCCACGACTGTTAACATTAATCAATCAATTAATCAATGAATATTTCTCTCTTTCTCTCTGTGTATGTGTACGTTTGCGTGTCTACTCTAGTTTCAAAACAGTCAAAAAATAACACATTTTTCAAGAAATAAGTTATGGTATCGTAATTGCTAAGCTTTAATGCTTTTAAGATGTAGTTAAACAGTTAGGCAGGATTTAGTCAGGTGCTTTTAATAGTTAGGCAGGTGCCTTTCTTCGTATCATTGCTATATATAATTGTCCGTTTACAATCTGTTTTTGTCTTTCCAGGCTCTTCAGAATCCCCTCCAAAGATCTAAAAGACTGTATCTTTGCATACTTAGAACACAAATTTTTGCACACTATGCACGAAGCGGCCGTACAAATGGTTGTTCAAGTCTTCGGGCGAGTCGGACGGTCTGTGTCTTCAACACTATGCACGAAGGTTGTAGATAAAAGTATTTCAGAACCTTCAGTGATCTAAAACGCTGAATCTTTGCACATTTATAGTATTGGTCAGTGTTTGGAAGTAGTGCATCACAGGTAGTAAAACTACAGTAGACACTACTCTTTTGTATTTTGTAGTGTAATTCTGTAATTTTAAAAGAAAGTAGTAAGTGGTGCATGCTAGTGAGAAGTGCGATACAAAACATAACTAGTTTTTAGTGAAATTGGATGCTACTTTTACGCTACTTGTGGGAAAATAAATTAATTTGTTTAGCTTATGATAATAAATGTTGTAGATTTGCAATTGTCGATATTGGGCGCGAAATTAGATGGATGCATTGCATGTTTTGTGTATAGCCAGTGAAGACCAACGACGTTTTCATTTTGAACTGGTCCATTAACATGACTACATTATTTCTCACAATAAGTAATTTTCTTAGTATTGAATGACAACGCCAGAAGGATATTGTGATTCTTTAAAAGGTTATTTAAATAAAACAAAATCAAGTTCAAAAGCACTTTCACTCAAGAGTGTTTCTTTAAAGTGATTCTATTCGAGTGTGTGGCAATGCTAGTTAGTCTTTGAAATGTTACTATGCTATGTTTTTATCTTTAACATTCAGGGTAAATTAAATAGCACAGAGTGTCAAACAGTAAATAAATAATTCAGGTACGTAACGAACTGGAATACTTAATCGTTGGCTGTGAAAAGGTGGTGTTAATTGATAATCCATTGCCATTTATTTAAGATAGAAAAATGCTCCAGATTTTTAAATTTTGCATATTGGTAGGTCTGATCATGTTTCAAAAGTAGCTTCGTAATGACTGTTTTTTAAAGTAGTTGGAGTCACTATTTAATAAAAAATTGTTGTAGTTGCAGTAAACTACATTTGTTATAAAGTAGTTGTAGTTGTAATTTACAACGAAAAATAAGTAGTTTTTCCAATCATTGGTATTGATCATCGAATAGAGCTTAATGTAGCTGGATTTTAGATTTACTCTTCCGGGAGCAACAAAAAATGAAGTTTTAATTTTTAAGTCCTTTTAGATCCTCCAAAATCTTTCTTTGGATACAGAAGTCTGAATCTTTGCTTATTTATACAATCAACCTAATGTGGCAGAATCCATGGAAGTCGGATTTTCGACCTCCCCCCCTCCCCCTGGTGGAGAAAATGGTTTTTTTTAGCCTTGCGCAGTTATAATATCCACCACTGGACCGAAACTGACAGAATCAAATTTTCGATTTTTCTCCCGCAGTAGACAAAATGGGGGTGAAATGGGTAAATATTCTCAGAATTCTCCCGAAACTCCCAACGAGAATATGAAAAGCTGAAATTCGACCATGGGCAGAACCTAATTGAGCCAATTTTCATTTGTGATCACTATTTTCGACCGCAAGCACCATACACTGTTAAGTAAAATAAAACTTATCAAAAACGTTGTAGCTAATTTTTTGATAAGACTAGATTCCCTATCTTTGACGGCTTAAATACTAATGATATCATGATTGCTATTCTTTAAAAAATAGCTATGCAGTAAGGAGCTCTTGAATTTGCTTACAGACATGAGTTAATTCGGAATTGCATTATGTTCTTCCAATTTCACGTAAAGTGCATAAAAACAATTTCAATTGCTTTTTTGCATTTAAAAGCAGAAATATTTCAAAACATAAGCAGATGTGGTCGATTTATGATATATCATCACTATTTTTTGAATTGTGAAAGCATCATTTATTTCAATCCATTTATCAACTGCAACCTTAACGGCACTTTTACCAAGTTAATGGTGCCATTAAAAACAGTTATAGATTTTCTATGCACGAGGATGGTTTTCTTTCATTGTGATCGGTTCATACAGAAAAACTCATCGGGACAAATTGCGAAACTTTGCTTTGCAAATTTTATATTTTGAGTTAAATTCCTCTGAGGCAGTTTGGCTTCAAATGCTACAAATAGGTTTTGTTCAAGAATTATTTATTTTTCTATAATATATTTTTAATGTCAAAAGAACATTTTGGTTGCATTTCACTTTTAGGTACTTTTAAATTTACATGAATACAAGTATATGTGCATGTGGTAAATTTATTGATGGGGAGATTTATACATTAAGTTATGCATCAACTTGTCTTTATTAATACATGTAACATGGCAGCAAAACCCACTATTATTTCTTTATACGAGCCCTCTTTACCATAATCTAAAAAATCAAAACATTACTCATTAAAACCTATACTTTTAACTTTTACTAATTAGAACTTATTAACACATCAACGATTATAATTAAAATATAATGAAAGCTTAGTACAAAATTACTTAAGGAGGGGAAGATCACTCGTGTAAAATCCAGTCTTATCTAATTTATTACCAGAGACAACCTCAACCTAATGTTTGTTAAGCTAAGTACATACCTTGGCATTTTTATGTACCGATACTGTCTCATCTCGGCATTGGTCCTAAATCATGATCCGACTCTGTTGTTGATCGGCACTAGATGTCACTTGCTGGCTGATTTTTGCAAAGACCCACATGCATCAACTCTGACATTCTGATTATGCCTTTCTTACACCAACTCATGACTGTTGATGGCTATATCACATATTTAACTCTCTAAGTATGACTCCAACGTTCTGACGCATGACTTCGTTTTCTAACTAACAACTAACTACTCTAGTAATCTTTCCTTTTTTGCCACAGCATCTCTTTTTGCCTCGGATCAAGATACTCACTCTTGCCTCCATTGTCTGTTCCTCAGTGTGAGGTCGTACTGTGGTTTCATTGGTTTCTCTGGTACGAATGAAAATTGTTTGAAGTCCTGGTCCTAAGCATGGTTTATGCCCCAAAGCACACCTGTAATTTGGTTGACGTGTATTTTTGGGGTCGTAACTTTTAAGGCCAAAACTGTCGCACACACCAAACTCTACTTCCCGGCCGTCCAAACAGTTACCTTACACCTTTCTGGTAGGTCGGACGGTCTAGGTCTCAATACACCAAACTTTGCAAATGGTGCCTACTGGTCTCATTGTACATTCACTGCTTTTTTCCTCTGATCATATAAAAGCAAAGAATAATAGTAAAGAGTAATTACAAATACGATAAGAAACGAATAAATAATGCATTTTAGGTGTCTTCCGGGAATATAAATTGAATAGAACCTTATTTTTGACGTCATTGGATCCGTCTCATATTCGTGACAAAGTGAAAAGCTTAAAAAATTCAACTTAGGCTGATATTTATACAGGAATAATAAAAATACTCAAAATATTTTTGTTCAATTATCGAACACATACACTTTAGTTAAAATCCTGTTTTTGGTCTCATTCGATGTGTATCAGCTTTCAGGTCAAGGAAAACATCTAATATTTTGACAATTAGAATTAGGGGAAACAATACAAAGCAACAATAAAAAAAAATCCAAAACCACTTTTCAAAATGATCGAGTTTTACCACTAAAGCCACACATCTCAGTTTTGGTCTTTTACGATCCATCTCGGCTTCCAGATCAACGAAAAATCGAATTATAAGTGATGACAGTAAGGGACTTTTAAAAAACTGGCATCTCAAAAAATAAATACACAATTTAATATCCTTCATCTACCAACGATTAAAATTGGTTATCAACAACTTTGATTAAGTGGGTAGGCGTCACGTACAGTGGCTTATAGCCGTCGAGATCGCGCGAAGAGCTGGTGAAATGTCTAGTAATATAATAAAACTGCTCTGGATTGTGACATGTGTGGAGTATTAGATTTAATTTTATATTAAAAAAAAGTAAAAACACTTGGACGAAATTGTAGCCTCTTGAATGTTAAGAAAGATAGAATGCTACCAAGCATACCCGGAACATCATACTATCCATATAAGGAATCCCTTTGAGTTATCTTGTAAACTTATCTTGCAAACTAACAGAAATCTCCTGATCAAAAGCAGGTGGATATTCTTTTGAAATCGAACTTAAATAAATGAACGGCCTTTAGTTAAATAGCCACAAATCTATTGTGACATCCCCCACCCCTTTGCAAGACTAAGAAAAATGAAACCGAATTTTAATACTGGGATAAAATATACTAGGATTTAAAGAAAATTGAAAAATCTGATTCAAATTCATTTTCTCTTTCTTTTATAACTCATGAAATTGAGTTTAATTGCACATAATATGTCGGATGATTATTTGAAACTACACTGAATATACAGTGTGTGTTCCCGTACAAAGAGCATGTACAGCAGTTGGATCCATATTTTTCTTAATCAGTGGACAACGATTACCAATGGTTCCTCCAGACTGTATAAAGCAAGTTAAATAAAAACTTGGGGCAGATGCAATTTTGTCCCACCACTTCAGGACTATGATATTAAAATTAATTTAATGTAATAGAAAATGAAAATATCACTTGACTTCGACTGAAACATTTTAAAGAGACCTTGCAAAGGAATCGCAAACATTTCAGTGAAACATAAAAAATATATATCACTTTTAATCGTGAAAATCCCACATAAATGCCTTTAAAAAGTGTCTTCAGTCTCACATTAAGGGGCCTGACCAGCAAAACAAACTCACCATACCCCATTCTACGGAGGTTGGCGAGTATGATCAAGAAGAGTGTGACAGCTCCTTGATATATATAATAATTTCAACATATGTATCTATAAAATCATTTCATCAGTGTATTGTTTTAGTTTCCTTGCAAATTTTCGTATTCGTATTTCTATATTAATAAATTTGAAGAACAGAAGGTGAATTTGTTAGACATTGCAAACATTTTGTAGTTCTTATCCTTCAAAATGACAACTTTAAGCGCATGGAATGCCATATAATTATATTGTTTATGTTTACAAGAATATGAAAGAATATATTCGAATATTTTGTATTCATGAGAAGGAAGAGAAATTGATTCTATTCCCCTTCCAAAAGAGAGTACCGCGTTAAAGATCATTAAGCCAAATTATAAATCTCTCAGCAGAAATATAATGCGAAACCTCACATTCACTCGCTGGGGTCATAACTTACGGAAATAATGGACATAGAAGTCATAAAATTTGCATACTCTCTTTACTCCGTGTTCCATTTTCGAAACAAAAAGTTCCGTGTCTCTGTTACTGTTCTATTTATGGAACGCATTGCGCATTTAGCTTCTAAAATAGGGCAGCGAAGCTTAGATTGTTTCTAAATATAAAAATCCATCGGCCGGATTAATAATTAAGCGCATATAGTAAGGAAAGTGCGCCACTATTTTTTGCAGCTCTATTGATAGCTTCCAATTGAGACGGTGGGGGAACATTCCAGGCGGTGTTTATTTAAAAGTGAAGCATTAATGTTCTTGCTTGCATATCGATTACTCTCCGTTTTAGATACTTTTCTTTAGCCTTTGACCAGTAGTATGGAAGCTAAAAGAGATAAATTTCAATTCTCTTATTCTATGCAAATAAAATGCATATGAGTATCTAATGGTTTATATACTCGTATATTGAGTGAATATCAACGTTTTACGGTTTGAAATATTCTTATTGAAATGATGTTGAATTTAAAATCGTCTGCTACTTAGAAAACATATCGTATAATTCAACTGCGTTTCATTGCAAGTGAAATTTAGTACACGCAACCTGTGTTATAACACCCCTCGCTATTCTACCATCTCCGTCAATCACCAATGTTGTAGACAAAGCAAACGTACCATGGAGGGAAAGTAATAAGTTAAAACTTCATACTATTAGGTAAACGCCAATATCGTTTGAGACAATAATTCAGGTGACGCTGGGATAAGATAAGTTGTCCTGCATTGTATGCCTTGTTATAGCGAAAGGCCTAAAATATTTATTTACACTGTCAATTTTGTAAAAATTATAAGCTTAATGCAAATTAGAACATAAGACAATAAAGAATATTCCTACGTTTTCAAAATTTTTTATCTTGGAATTTAATTTTATCTCCATATATTCTGTACTCTATTCTACAACCATGATAAGATACTGGTTAATTAGTTAATTATACTCATAATAAAGGGAAAACTTAATTTAAAAATAATCAAAAATTCATATACTAAATATTAAGCTTTTTTGGTGTGTTAATAGAAGCTACACAATAACAGCTATTTTACAATAGCAGTTACTTTACAATAGCAGCTATTTTACTAACACTAGCGACACCTAGATATAATTTTCAAACTATTATGGCATTTTCAAGCGTTTTATCCATGGGAGTTTTATCTCCTTCTTTCTAACTCCATGAAACGTACTTTATTACGTTAAATATATTGGAATTTTTTCGTTTCGTTATATATACGCCTTCTTGAATATAGAATGTTTTCCCTATCCCCATGTATGTAAAATCTTCTGAGTATACTGCTCATGTCGAATTTGCATATGGATATTACATGTGCAAGTAGTTTATTATTGCGATTAGTGATTCCAATGATTTTGCACTGCACTCTCTACTATATTAAAATGGCCATAAGCCCGAATATTCTATTGAGTGCTGAAAATAGCATCTCAACTGTTATCGCAATCAATTTTTTTCTTTGCAATTTGCCTCAATTCAGTTTAAATATAATGGTGTTCAAAAAATTGCATTACTCAAAAAGAATCAGTATTTCCAAAATGAATGTTCAATATAAAGTAACAAACTCGAATGTTGCATCCTCTTTTAGTGCACAGCTCATTATAAGAAAATACTCCAAAAGATTCAGTATTTCCAAAATTAATGTTCAATATAAAGTAACAAACCCGAATGTTGCATCATCTTTCAGTGCACAGCTCATTATAAGAAAATACTCCAAAATATTTAGTATTTCCAAAATTAATGTTCAATATAACGTATGAAAACCGAATGTTGCATCCTCTTTTAGTGCACAGCTCATTATAAGAAAATGTCAAGTGTTATCACTCTCTAGCCATTATTATGCGATAATAGATGTTACTCCATGCCATCTCAAAAATTAAACAAATCATATTTTTTTTAAATATGAAAAACTCTGTATTGTAAAATATTTAATAAAAATAAGAGTGTCACATATTTCTATTTATTATTAAATACCTACTAAAATAAGAAAGTAACTTATTTTTATTTATTATTAAATATTTAATGCAATAAGAATGTTATATATTTTTCTTTATTATTAAATATTTAATAAAAATAAGAATGTCACATATTTCTATTTATTATTGAATACCTACTAAAATAAGAAAGTAACTTATTTTTATTTATTATTAAATATTTAATGCAATAAGAATGTTATATATTTTTCTTTATTATTAAATATTTCATAAAAATAAGAATGCCACATATTTCTATTTATTATTAAATACCTACTAAAATAAGAAAGTAACTTATTTTTATTTATTGTTAAATATTTAATGCAATAAGAATGTTATATATTTTTCTTTATTATTAAATATTTAATAAAAATAAGAATGTCACATATTTCTATTTATTATTAAATACCTACTAAAATAAGAAAGTAACTTATTTTTATTTATTATTAAATATTTAATGCAATAAGAATTTTATATATTTTTCTTTATTATTAAATATTTAATAAAAATAGGAATGTCACATATTTCTATATATTATTAAATACTTACTAAAATAAGAAAGCAACATATTTTTATTTATTATTAAATATTTAATATTTAATGCAGCAAGAATGTCATATATTTTTCTTTGTTATTAAATGCTTAATAAAATAAGAATGTTACATATTTTTCATTATTTCGGAATATTTCACACATAAACATTCCACAGTCCTTCCGAGAGGTTGGTGGTAGGGGAAGGAGGGTACGGTCCTTGTGGATGCCTCCCCCACTGGGTTCCGGTCTAAATTGGGTGGCATTTCCCGACCGTCCAAACTGTTACCTTACACCTTTCTGGTAGGTCGGGCGGTCTGGGTTTCAACAACAACACATAGACATTCTTAAATATTAATGATTGTATATATGAATATTAAACACTTTATCACGCTGCATGTGTTAATGTAATTCCCTTCATCAAAGTTACTGAAATATGTGGGCGATGCAATTTTTTTAGCACCAACGGTACTTAAGTGTTTATTTCTCCAACAGTTAATTTTGTTGGAAAGGGGTTGTTGTTGTTGAGACTCAGACTGTCCGACCTACCAGAAAGGTGTAAGGTAACTGTTCGTTGAAAAGGGATGCAGCTCAGAACACGAGTACAAATTATAAGTTTAAGAAATTGCTGTTTTGATTAAATATAATCATTATTTTGTGCTAAATAATGTAAATTTTTATAGTAAAGCAGAAACTTTATATTTTGTTATTAGCTTTTTTTTTAATATAGAGAAATACACAAGAGTTGCTTCTTTCTATCAAGTTTTACAGTTCTGTGGTAAACAGTATACTAAATATAATAGGAAAATTGTAAACAAATTTTTAAAAAAAAATGCATTTTATTGAAATGTGATATATCATCATCTCTTTACTACCACATAAAAATTTCTGCCATCTGTCTAACAAGAAAATTGCTGCTTCCAATTCGTTTGTCTATCGTGCACTGAATTTTTGTTTTACAATGGATATATATGCTCAATTCTGAGATTAATTATTTAAAAGCTGTTGCTGTCGATCATGGTTTCTCTTCCAGCATTGTTATTGTTAATCGTGTAATTCAGAAATTTTCTAAATCTTCCTCCATACTAACTTCTAAAAAAGATTTCAATAACACTATTATTTTACCATTTTTTCCAAAAATCAGTCTACGAATTGCTAAAATCTTTAAAACATTCAAATTTATTCCTAGTGGAATTACATATTGGTCCAATTTTGAACCAATATTGTATATACATTGGCATTACATTGGAAATATTTCCAATGTAATCCCAATATTGGGCAAATATTGGGGTTACATTGCCTCCAATATTGGCTAAATATTTCCATTACAATATTACGCCAATATTGGCGCTATATTGGAAATATTTCCAAAATAACGCCAATATTGGCCCAATACTGTTCAAATATTTTAAGCCAATATTGATTTTTTTAATTCCGTCAAAATGTCCACTTTTTCATATTGGTCCAATATTTTCAATATTGGCTGCAAATGCTGGACCACTAATGGATTGCTACTCCCAATACTATGGTATTGCGTTTAAACCTTCTAATAAACTTAAATTTTCTAATCTTAAGAAATTCAAGATTCTTTAGAAATTTTTAATAGCTGGGGCATTTATAGTATTTCTTGCCAGTGTGGCCTTTCTTATATTAACCAAAGTTACCATACCACCGTTTTGAGTTTTCTTCAGCAAGGATCATACAAAAATGATGTCACTCTATGATCTCGACTTCTTTGAAGTCTTCCATATCCAGAAAAATTATAGTCATTTTGTTAAGGACTCATCCTTTACGCCATTTTTGTCCGCTGTCTGGCGGAGTGCCCTGTAAATTTTTCCACTTTCTTCATTCTATTCTTTTAGGGTTCTTATGTTGTTGTTGAAACCCAGACCGTCCGACCTACCAGTTAGGGTTCTTATGTGTCGTTTTAAACTATTTTTTGGCCTCATTTATTCTTGTTCGGACATGAAACGTCTTATCTGGATGGGTTGTGTTTTGGCGCTTGTGCGTTACTTCTTGTTTCAGTTTGGAGAGTGTTGAAGACCCAGACCACACGACCAACCCTAGGGTTTACGGTAGCAATACGTGTGGCCGGAGTTTGGAGGGTGTGTTGTTCATGCTGCTGTCTCATTGGCTCTTTCTTAATCCAGATCTTGGGTATATAACCTCCCCCTGTTTCTGCTTTTGTATTCATTCCGATTTTGGGATTCAGGTGTGTTGGTTCTCTTGCGCTGACGAAGGATATTCAGCATATCCGCGAAACTGCTGTATACTGCATTATTATGTTATTTGTATTATTATTATACGTTGCTCAAGTTTTTCTTATCCTTTGCACAAAATTTATTTTACTGAGATTTTTTGTATATTATTGACATATTTCTTTTCCATATTTCAGGTAAATGAACTTAGTAAAGAATATTTTATATGAATATGTATTTATTTTTATGTAATTTTATTACTACATCGCGAATATACATATTAAGTTCTGAAATAGATCGTTACACATTCGCCCAACCTGCTATTAAAAGGAAGCCAAGTTTAAATACCTTCCTTAAAAATACACCATGAAACAAGATAGACAAATGCAAATTAGAACTCAAATAATAAAGAATATTCCTGTAAATTAAAATATATTTTATCTTTCAATTTACTTTTGTCACTATATATTCTGAACCCTGCATCACAACTAGCAAAAAATATCTGATGTGGACATCACATGACTTTTTGTATTTTCTTATTTTTTATTTCATGATGTATTAAATTGAGTTCAATTGCAAAAAATTACATGGTGATTTTTCTGACATTATATCCAATTTGCATTTTAATGCATCTTCATTTCATGCGGCAACTTAATGTATTTTAAGAAGCCTTCGACTCCTCAAAATTCCAAAAATGTAAAACATCTCGAGAATGATTCATTCTACAGGCGTGGATTCAGTCTTTGTTGCTAAAAATTATACGAATAATAACTATATAATTAATATATTTCAAAAATTGCAGTCATTTATTCAAGATTTTTTAAGGTCTTTGTGGGCCCTTTTACAAATAAGTTATATTTTTCCGAATCATGCCAAAATCTAATCAGCATCAGGAAATCAGCATCCTCACAGGACTTAAGTGCTAAATTTTAAGGAATAGCTGTTAACCTACAGTGAAAAACAACTCAAAATTAATAAAACCTAAGTATCTGTAGGAGTAATGGGATTGGTCTTATTCCTTTCATAGTCAAAATTTAGGTATAAAACAAGCATTTAATTGATACATTTGCAGTGTTTTATTTCTACTATTGACGATTTTTGCAGGACATTTCGCAAAAAACGGCAGCTTATTTTTTTTCGAATCGTACCAAAATCTAATCAGCACGACAGTAACCCATAATTAATTACCAAATATTGTGAAATGTGGTCAATTAATTTTTCAGCTAGCAGGTTTTTTTCTCCCGAATCATTCCAAAATCTAATCAGCACAAGGGTTGCCCACAACTGACTTATCTACCAAAATTTGTAAAATTTTGTTAGTTACTTTTTCAGCTACAGTGGATACATATGACTTTTGCGGTCCATTTCGGAAAAAAAGCAGGTTCATTTTTGCCTAATTATACCAAAATCAAATCAGCACCAGGATTACTCATAAGTTACTTACGTCAATTATTCTATGAGTTAGAGTGGATGCATACATTGCACATACACATAAACATATACGACACGCTTAAAATGTTTTTTTGGTGTTCTAGTGTGCTCGAAAAGTGATAATCCGTTAAAAACTCGAGTTGCCATTTTTGACACGATTCCAATACGTTTCCTGTACAATACCATGTATTACAGGGAAAATAAAATGTTGTAACTTCGACTCACAAATAGGGAATTTTAATTTAAATATTAACTGGAATATGGCTTAACTCGGCTTTCTCATACCAGCATCATTTTCTTTTTTAAATTGTACAAGAAAAAATGTGAAAAATTGGTATTGTGGGTCTAAATAATTACAACTATAGCGTATTACCCTTCACTTTAAAGGACTTAAAAAACTATTTCGATTGATATCATATTTGACAATGTGCCCCCGGAGATGGTAACTTGCCCCCAAGAGGAGCGAATGACGAACAAAAAAATGTATTGCAGCTATTTTCCACAACAGTGATTGAAACTATCGTGATCATTGTGCCATAAATAAACCCTTTTATGCATGATTATATAAAATTTTGTCCTATGCCACTATGTTAAAAAATATAAAATTTCGAATAAAATGCAAAGTTTTTAAATTTTTACTCGAAATTTTTTTTTTAAACTCGAATTTAAATTTTTTTTATCTAGTTCTAGATTTTTTTATAAGCCGGATATAAAGTTTCGTGAAAATCCAATAATATTTGAGCTACTATCGTGTGCACATAAAGTCGTCCACATATATCAGACAGACAGACATCACTCCAAAAATAGTCAAAACGTGTTCAGGAGGTTTTAAAGCATATATGGGCATCAAAATTTCGAATTCGAAAATTTTCGTGAAAACAATATGTTGCATAGCATGACAAAGTAATAATCAAAAATAATACTAAACACTACGCCTTCCTGCTGTGTCAAATGAGAAAAGAAGGGACTTTACAAACACTAGCGACACAGATACTATTTCCAACTTTTCCATCCTTATCAGTTTTATCTCCTCTCTAATTCCATGGTTCTGTCTTTGTCAATTGAAGGGCCGATTTTGTTCAGAAACATTTTGTAACTTTCACTTTATTTTAATGGCTGATATGTAAGATGTTTTAATATACCGCTCCATCTAGTGACTGTTTCGATAAAATTTATTATTGTTACTAAAACATTTGTATCCGTAAAGTTCGAAAATCCTTGTATATAAGTTATAAACTGGTGGTTTTCAAGTGGTGACTTTCAACAAGGTTAAAAATATGCATAGATGCCACTATCGAAGATGTATTAAAAATAATAATTACAAAATATTTATAGATTTAAAGTTCTTCTGTTGTCTTTCTGATATGATCTTTCTGAAATGTTGCAAGCATTTGCAGATACACTACGTTTTAGTTAAGATATATGCATAATCGATTTTAGAAAAGTAGATTATTGAATGTGTTATAGATTTGTCTTCAATTCGAAAGAGGTCTTAAATTATGCAGTATTTAGAAATGAAATTAAAAATGAATTCAATAAAATTCTGTTATTGATTGATTTTAAGTATATCGGTTGATTTTAAACAGAAATATCGGAACTCGGAAATATGTCCACTCGATTTTCTATCGGAAATATATACACTCCACTTGCTATTGGAAATATGCCCGCTTTCATATATTCATATTCCATATTTATCAAATTCAGTATCAACATTTATCTTCCATTAGTATTATAATCAGTGGCAAAGTTACTAAAAAATACAAAGTTAAAAGCTATCTTTGTATGATCTTTCCATAGAAAATTGTTATTTAAAAAAAATTCTCAATTCTTTAAAAAATTATAGAATGGCAACATGTCAGCTAATCCTATGAATTTGTGCAGTCGGCTGATTTGTTTTAACACATATTATTTATGCTTGGGCTTCTGTTTTTCCTACACTGCTATTATTGTTTCAGAAATTCAATATTCGTTTATAGAGAAAATGCTAAGAATATTTTTAATTTCAAATAATCTGTATTCTGAATTCTATATATTGTATAAATTCTATGTATTTTATGAATTATTTTAATCATTTATATCATTCATAGCATAATCTATGAATCATTTGTGTGAATTATAACGGATTATTTTCAGTTCTATATTTTTACATAATGCGCTGACATATAAATATTCATAGCGATACGAGCACTAATTTTTTGTTACTGTGCCCATACACCATATCGTGCCCACACACAGGATACATAGCTCATACATACATGAAGATAAAAATATCTTTTCATGGGCTGGGATAGCTCAATGGTTCTGTACTTACAGTACAGGCATGATAAATCTGTACATCTGACAGTTCATTTGTAGTCTGGGTAAAACGAAAGAAACAACATATTTTTTAAAGTATTCGAATTAATATCGGGAAGTCTTAAAATGTGCTTCTCCGTCAAAACAACAAATCCAAAAATTTTCGAGTAAATAATATTTTTTCCATATCACTATCTGAGAAAGAGAAAATGATAAAGTTATTTTCCTTCATGTACTTAATACTTAAGGCTTCACCCAGTAATCGCATTTGTGTCAAATATCATGTTTGATCTTAATCCCTTTATCAGATTATTATTATTATCATTTTTTTAAGGTCTTGCTTGAAATTAAAGCTATCAATGTGTGAAAAAAAATTATGTAGAATACATTAAACAAAAGATTATTTATAACACGAGACTTGTAAGAGTTAACGTTTTCCACTAGGAACATCTATTAGCTTATGAGTTTTGAAATTTAGTTTTACGATCTTGATTTCATAACATCCAACATACGAATTGAATGAATTTAACTAGTATTAAATGTATTATTAATTTAACCAGAAGTAAATTGATTATAAATTTAACCAGTAGTACACTGATTAAATTAACCAGAAGTAAATTGATTATAAATTTAACCAGTAGTACACTGATTAAATTAACCAGTAGAAAATTGATTGATTATAGAATTTTCGATAATTTAAACTATGTGCTATTATAGAATTTCAATTACTGTGTATTAAGATTTTAAGTTTTACAACTTAAAATCTTAATATGTTATAAAATCCTAAAGCAAAATAGCATATTTTGACTAGTTAACATATAGCCCTTCATGACTTGTGCTTTATTTTTCTTAGCGAAATACATAACCCGGACAATCCGGCCACTGCGCTGGCCGATAGCCAGCTCGCAGCCCGCTACGGCGTTCACCAAACATATTCTGTGTATCTCGCGAGTAGATCTCAACCACTACCCTCTTTCTAGTAGAAATTATCAATATGAAAACTAATATGTATAGAGTGGCCGATTTAAAATCTTTTGGACATAATCACGATATTTTTGGATCGTCTGTTTACTGAAATGAATAGTGTGAAAATTTACAAAATCAGAGGTGAAAAAGGTACAGATGTAGAATAATCCCTTTTCCATTCTTGGCGATTTTAGGTGAGATTCTGGCAAATCTGTGCTCTGATCTAAAGAACATTCCATATTGGCAACTCTTTCCGCGTATTTTCGCCCTTTTGTGACCCCTTTTTCCGCCCCTTTTATCGCTAAGGTGAAAATAGCAAAATTCCATTCTGGCAACGTTTTCAACGTCTTTTGTCGCCTTTCTGTCACCCTTTTGTTGTCTTTTGTTGTCTTCTGTCACCCTTTTGTTGTCTTTTGTCGCCAAATTAAAAATCAGAAAATTTTCTGATTTTCATGTTGTGCCTGCTCTATAAGTCACTGAACACCTGTTGCACAAATCTATTGCTACGTGCGACCTCCTACAGTCAGCGGGACTGGATTATGTGATGTTTTTTTAACTGGCGTAGGTCCATGTTTGAATTACTATAGATCAACTGTTGCACAAACGGCGACAAAAGGGCGAATTTTACCTTGACGACAAAAGGATGACAAAAGATTGATAAAAATACGGAAAACGTTGTTAGAATGGAATGTTGCAATTTTTACCTCGGTGACAAAAATGCGACAAAAGACGACAAAAGACGTGTAAAGGGTTGCCAGAATGGACTGTTCACCAAATTATAACAGGGCTTGCCAGATCTTACCTAAAATCGCCAAGAATGTAAAGGGATTATACTACATTTGTTCCTTGAAAAGTTCCAAAAATTAGAAAAATAAAAAAAAATCCTGTATAATGTGTTTCCCTACGAAGTGGTGATTCAAAAAGTCGTTTGTGAAACGTCTTTGCTTAGCGATCAATAAGTTTCTTCTTGTTCGGCATTGAAAGCATAATTAGTAATATATATAATAAATTATCTGCGAAATTCTTGTATTGAAACATACATTACAATATAGTTGCATACATTTTGAATAACCAAATTTGCAACGCTACGCTAATATAGGTTATATGTATAATTTTACATCTTAATATAAAACAAATTTATAAAAATAGACATATTTCGCAAAATAATACTTTAATATTTAAAATTTGTAATTAAATATTGGTATGAATTATTATGCACTTTAAATTTCATAAATACAGACAACTTTTGGCATTTTCTGTGAACTTATTTTCCTTAAAACTATTATAAAGGTTTGACACATAGCAGTGTAAGGTCAGCGTCAGTTTGCTCTACTTTTAAGTTTTTCTTACCAATTCTTATTATTTTTACCTGAATCTTATATAAATACCACACAGAGTTGCACATCCGTCTGAATCTATATATCAAACACCCCCCTACATACTTATGAATATTCTAAAATAGGAATACATTCCATTAATAAATTATATGAATATTTTTTTCCTGTCAGTGTAACCCGAATTTACAATAATAGAGATATCTGTCGCAAAATATGTAAAATTCAAAATCTGTGGAATGAAATATTTTGCCTTTTAAATTCCATCAATGAACACAACTTTCAGTATTTTCTCTGAACTTTTTTCCTTTATAAAAAGTATTATATCCTTAGAACTGAGGTTAAACATATAACACCGTAGGACAATGTCGATCTGCCCCACTTTTGTTTTTATCCACCTTGTGATTTTTAGCTAAATCTAATAATAAAAATAAAAATAATCTAATAATAAAAATAGAGTACACAGTTACAAATCCACACGTCCAACAATAGGAATGATTTAAAAATTGTACATGCTCAAACTGCGTACAAATAATCTGAAATAAGAATAAATCCCATTGATTACCTAGCGCTTAATAAACATTTTCTCTGTGTCTCTTGACTTTTAAAGAAAAGTTAGGAACAGTCAGCTATTTTCGCTTAAGAAACACAAACTCGCAGAATCTATAGGAGACTTTCATTAAGCTGCAAGACAAAACCATGGCTAAATAGTTCAGATCCATAATAGTTTGATTTGGGGTGAAGTATTCTGTGCATGCATATATATTTGCTTAGAATCAATCATTAAGTTTAGGTCTAAGTCAAAGTAGCCCTATCGTTTATAAGAAGAACCGTAGAGTATCAAAATACTGCAATTCAGTCCAATGTGAGAGCAGAAAGTCTTGAATGAAGATTTTTACTTTCTTATACTATATAATATAGTATATATAAGTTATTGTTCTCATGAAAAGTTTCGAATTCGAGATTTTGATGCCAATATATATTTTAAGATCTCCTGAATACGTTTTGAGTATTTTTGAAGTGATGTCCGTCTGTCTGCCTGTGGTCAATTTCTTGTGTACATAAAGTATTAGCGGCCATAAATATTAATGGATTTTCACGAAACTTTATATCCGACTTTGTATTAAAAAAAGCTAGAACTAGATAGAGTTTTTAATTCGAGTGAAAACTTTATATTTTTTTAACATGGTAGCATAGGATAAAATTTGACATAATCAAGCATGAAAGAGTTTATTTATGGCTCAATGATCACGAGGCATAATAATTTCAATCATTGTTGTAAAATAACAGCGATACATTTTTTTGTTCGTGACGTCATTAAACCCCCTCGAGAGGCAAGTTACCTAACCCCAGGGGTGCATTATCATGCGTGGTATCAATCTGAATATTTTTTCAAGGAAAGTAAATGATAACGCGCTATAATTGTAATCATTTGGACCCACAATACCGATTTAAAAAAAAAATCTTGTAAAAATTAAAAAAAAAACCGACCACTAATGATGGATTTTGATGTGAGAAAGTCCTGTTAAACCACACTCCAGTGAAATGTTTTATTTTTGCTGTTAAATTCTTTATGTGAATATAAAACTTCTATCTCTTACAAGACTGTTGGATTTCTTTATTATACAGGACATATTTGCATATACAGGGTTCATACTTTTATAGTATGGGATAATTCGTGTCTGCAAATAAAAGGTTTGAATCTGTAATGCAGCGACCTCTACCGGGGAGTCGATGAAGTAAGTACAGGGCGCTTGCGCCCTAAACACAAATTTATTGACTCAGAAATCCAAGTTAATATGGCAGAGCATATTAATCAGAATGTTGAATTTTATTCTCAGTTAATGATTTCAAAAAAATTATTATTTTATTTTGTTTTTTGTTAATACTTTTCTGGAGACTAAATGACAATTATCGAGATAAAACAATTTGGACTATTAATATGAATGATCTATAATTCCGAATATTTCCGATTCTGGGATGTTTCAAGAATTTTACCCAATACGGAATTGAGGCTTGTCCAACGTTCTCAAGCTGTGAACTAACTGACCTACTGAAGGCAAAAATACATTTGAAAATTGAAATGTTGCAATTTTTTAATATTTGTAATTATTGTTTAAGGAAAAGGCTAATGAATGTTCAATTAGGAGTTTAGCAATGCTTAACTTCCTTAAAATAGGTTGTATATCTAAAAGGAAAGCATTGTGCATTTGATATTCTGAACTTCAATGGGTACGAAACATCTATTTTTAAGGTGTTGTTTTTGGGTCGACGGTCACGATCTAACAAATTAATCAAACTAAATAAAAATTGTTACGATTGTCTTAATCGATAAACATAAAACAACTATGGTTTTTCGGGATGGAGTCAGAACAAAGGAATGCCAATCTCTTAAACATTTTTCCAGGGAAAAAATACTCCTATAATTATATTTAAAAGTTTTACAGGAATAGCCATTTTGTATGTAGATTTTTTTTTCAGTTTAAAGCTAATGCATCTATTTATAAGATGTTAATGCAGTGTTCATGAGGTTCGGCAAGTTTTCGATCGAAATGGAATTAAAAACCCTAAAAAAATAAATAAATGAATAGAAATAAAAATGTGGGATATTTTTGTGAGCGCTTTTAATCAGAAATTACATAACAATGCGCTTAATCTGCTGTCTGTCTGAAATAATCTGAAATAAAAACAATTAGTAACATCATAAAAAGTTGAACAAAAGTGTATTCCAGTGTCGGGGACAAAAAGCATCCCCTTTTCTCAGGATATAAAAACAGAGCAAACATGCAACCATATGAAAGTGGACGTCTCACTTTTCTATGATGTTTCTGAACTGTTTTTATCAGTTCAATTAATCTTCTTTTAAAGCTCCTTTTGCTGGTTCTATCGTATTGAAATTCCATAAACATCCAAACATAGGATTGAAATAACATAATTGATATAATAAAGTTGTATGCGAATTTCTCGATTCTTTCACTAGATATTGTACCTATTGAGCCACGGACGACACATAGGAATAATTCGAAAAATTGCTGATTAGAATTGATGGATTCTGAGAATGCGTAGATGAACCATTATTTAAGTCGATTCTTAAAATTATTTTCACCATGTACTCTTTACAACAAAAATCGAATGTATTCTAGAGTATACATACTATATATATATATATATTTCCCTCTTTATAGCGATAAGTTACCTACCAATATTATCAGATTTGTATTTGTTTATAGTAACATAGGCTAAGACTTAATCGTATCAACTGTGCTAGAGAGAGGATGTTAGTCATTAGTGTAGTTAATGTATGGTTTTCACTCTTAATTATCCATACTTAAAGGGTATTTTTAGAATATGGAATTTCTCCAACTTTCGGTCAATTGCACATGGAACAACTAATGACTTCGTATAGTTATGAATATTTATTTCATATTTTGTTCCATTTTATTTATTTGCATTTTAGATAGCAAGGTTTAAAAAATTGGCACCTTCTATGATTCGATCTCGCTAGCATTCAGTGGGATTTTTGTGTTTAACAGTAGATTCAATCAAATACAGTAAGTGAAAAGGAAAAAATTAAACAGCGTAATTAAGCACAAATTACTAAATAATTCAGCATGCAGCTGTTTCGAGAATATGTTGGATTCTCTTCTTCAGTGCAAGACTACAGACCATTGAATCTGCAGTCAAAAGGACGAAATGAGCCAAAACTAGCAAATATACCCATTTCGTCTTTTTGACTTTGAGTTTGTTGGTCTGTCTTGCACTGAAGAAGGTGATCCAACATATCCTCGAAACAGCTGTATTCTGCAATATTTGGTAATTTGGTCATAATTAAATTATTTAAGTTTTCCTTTATTCCTTGCACAAAGTCGTTTTACTTAGAGAATATGACTTTGCTATAAGAATAAGAAAATCCTGAGGTTGAGCCTTCCTTAATTATTTCACACACATGTATATATATAATAGATTCCAGTTTCAATCCAATGGCCCAATTCCTTGAAAATGGCTACACATTTGCACGCTGTAGATGTGAATGCATTAATATCTCCTGAACGTATCCCCATAGTTTTAAGATAATGATTTCAATTGATTTTTCGTGTAAAATTTGGATGCAAGAACAATTAACGTTATACTTTAGGAATATTTAGACTTTAATTAGCTTTAACCCATCAGTTTAATAATGTACATTTAAAATACCTTTCTTAAAATTATCTATGTTAATAAATTTTTAGTGATTATTTTTCAAGATTTGGAAGGAAAGTTGAAGAAATAGATAAACACCTGTTCTTAATCGCTCTGAAAATTTATAGGGTTTTTTTTTAAATATTTTTTCATCTCTATTACTGTTAAAATTATTTAGAACATAGAGGTTAAGTATGCATAAATTGCTTGAATAAAAATATAATCTCATACTGCAATTTTAAAACATATACATTTGCTAATTATACTGGCAAGTGGAAAATGTTTGGTTTAGCATAATATTAATATTCAATAAAAATAATTTACTGAGGTTCAGATCTTGGAAATCAAAAATTCTGGTAATTTTTTGTTACATTTTAATATTTGTTGAGGTTAGAAAAATTATATCAGAAAAATTAAAATTTACGTATATGATTTTAAAGCTATTAAAATATAAAGTAATTATTTTTGTAATAAAATACTAAATGGATAATGTAATTTCCTTAATAACATTTTAAATATTACGTTTGAACATTTAACGAAAGAACAAGATATTAACTGTATTTAACTTTATAATACTGCATTTAAAAGTAATTATTTTAATATATATAAAAAAGTATATTAAAGAAATATTTTTGCTAGAATATATAAATTTGGCTTTTCAATTAATAACACTAAATATTTGCAAAAAAATTAGTAAATAACCTTAAACTTTAAATTGTGTCTACTTTTCCCTTTAACTTCCATTTTATTTTTTAAACCATTTTTATATTGCATTTGAATATTAAATGAAAGAATAACATGTTCAAGAAAATGTAACATTATAGTATTCTTTTCAATATTACACTTTTAAAGAATATTTTAAAGATAAATCTAAGAAATATACCAAAGAAAAACTGTTTCTTAACGCTATAAATTTGGTTTCAAAATTATAACAGTAAATATTTTGCGGAAAATTAATAAAAATATTATATATTTAAAATATTCTGATTTTTAATGAATAAATTTTTCATGAAACCATTCAAGATTATTTACTACATTAAATTAAGCTCTAAACATGTATATAAAGTATAAATTATATTTAAAAATACAATTTTTTTTCAGTAATTAATAAAACAATTATACCTTAAATATTAAATTTATTATGTTGTTTTTTAATTCAGTTTACATTTTAAAATTATTTAAGTATATTAACCCATTAAATGCAACTTTAAATGTGTATAGAATGTATAAATTTAGTTCTCTAAGTATAACACTAAATATTGAGAAAAATTATTTTTAGAAGTTATACTTTAGATTTTAAATAAATTCAACTTTTTTTTTATAAATCCGTTTAATCTTTTAAACCTTCCAAGTATACCCGTCAGATTAAACTGAGCTCTAAACGTGTAAAAAATGCAAATTTGGTTTTCAAAACTATAGCACTACTAAAAATATTGACTGTGGAACACGCTTGCACTAAGTACATTAAAAAAAAATATATATTTACATCATATACGGACCTCTGTTAAACGTCTTCATAGATGCATGTAACATTATGTAAATAAATTATATATATTTTAATGTACTATAACACTAAATATATTGTGAAAAAACGAATAATGTCGTCTTACTTTAGACTTTAAATTTCACCTACATATTCGCATAAATTAAATTAAAATTTTAAAACCAGTCAAGTATACATATCACATTAAATCAAGCGCTAAACCATGGGTAGCAGTAAATGCCCTTACCTCTAGGTCGGTCGATTTTATTTGCCATAGCAAATGAACAGCAGTCTCTAAATTTCTCTAAATCCTGGCACTTTTCCCTTAGATGCATAGCACTCCACTAAACATTTTCCTTCTCCAAAAAATACTTTGGAGCTCGGTAGAAGTTAAATATCTAACAGTCTAATTTTTGGCCAATACTGCGACAGAAGCGTTTCCAGCATATCAAGAATCAGGTACGGTTTGAAGACGGTATCGTTGAGAGAAGGTATTAGTAATTTTTTACAATACTCTGGGACGGTTCGGTTTATTTTATTTTATTTTTTAGCAGATATCTTCTTGGTGGTGCGGTGTTTTCTTCTTGAGGGAAGGACTGTAATTTGGGAGGGATATTGTTCTACTATACGGCAGTGTAGAATCGAGAAATTTCGTGGCTGGTTCACATCTCTAGCTACACTAGCTAGGTCGAAAGCCCTGCAGGCAGTGAGGGGAGCTCTGCATCTAAGCCCTGAATCGATATCACAGAGAACGGAGGGCTAATCAAAAATTCCAAGGCGGACCGTATGAGGAAAATAAAAATATGAAAAGTATTTGGGACCCCCCCGTGTAAGCCAAAATATCGGACTTAGTAAAGGAATTATTTTCAGAATATTTGAAAAATTCTCATCGATTTGGGAGTGGAATTATTTGATTTTCAAATTCTTTGGCACGGAATTCCGAAATGGGAGCCTTGTTGAAATACTTTAGTGCCATCTGTTGGGGAGTATTGGAATGAACCTCGTAAAGAAGCTTAAAGGATTAATAAATGTAAGAATTATGAGGGGAAGCGTGGAATGGAAGATGAGACAAAAGGCTCTTTACATTTGAATGGCGGGAATAAAAAATGCAGTTTTAAAATATCTGATAGATACGCGTGCATGGCTAGCTTATTTTTCGGCGTTTACATACACCAGGGTATGATAATGACATATATTTACATTACACTACTCATATCTCGACTACTTGTATTACATTACTTATTATAAAACTACCGGTCTTCTGCTGGCCAGACGGCAGGCCCATCATTTTTCCTTCTATATTTAAAGTAGACTACATTTTCAACATTCTGATTTCAGATTAAATTGAAACTTCTGATCTATATGACCCCTTTATTCCTCTGTTTCTTTATTACGGAATAGTATCATGCTCGTCGAATTGCTAAAGTTCTAGGAATTTTTCTATTTCGGTATTATTTAGACTTTAGATAACCACTTCATGTGATTTTTATGGTTAAGTTGGGGGCGGGGGGGGGGGAGGGGGGGAGCACATTATAAGAAATTTATACCTCAGTTAAATATGGTGCTGCCAATCTAAAACTAACGCTGTAGATTGATCTACTGAAACTATTACCTTACCTTCTATATTTAAAATAAAGGATCGTACAATGTGTAACGCAAGGTCCAAGCACTGTGGATACCACTTATGGCGGGATACCCAAATGGTTATTTGATTCCCGGAACTGTGATATTCCCATGTTTATGCGGAGTACTGGTACGGGTACGTTAAATATGTGGATTCAAAAGTCCTTTCGAGGGATTGGAGGTAAATGAAGGAGGTTATGGTCCTTGTGGATGTCACCCTCCACTGGTTTCTGGTTTAAATTGAGTGTCACTTTCCCGGCCGTCCAAACCGATACCTTAGACTTTCAAGTAGGTCGAATAGTCTCGGTTCGAAAGAAAAGACAGTGGATACTACTTGGGTGGATTAAGGCACGGGAATTGCCCTCAGAGGGCCCTTGTCCGATTCCTAGAGTTGGTCAACTTATCCCCGTGAATACACGAAGAACGGGACGTTATATCTGTAGATCCGCAAGAGCTCCGGAGAGAATGATGGCAGGGGGAAATTGGTACGGTCCCCGTGATTGTCACCCCTACTGGGTTCTGGTCTAAATTGGGTGGCTTTCCATTCTTCTGAACACTTACCTTTCAACTTTGGTTATGTTGGAAGGTCTGGGTCGAAAGAAAGTGGGTATCACTTATTACGTTGGCTGTTAAATTGTAGTGGTAGATTTACTATGGAGCTAATGTAATTAAACATTTCCAAGGACTCAATTTTTGTAAGATTCAGCACGATTGTCTGATTTTTCAAGTATTGCTTTGGCAGCTTCTGACAGTATGATAATCTGACGCTTTTTGACATTGCACTAAAATTAGAACAGTCATCCACGTAGATCTCGGCGAGTTCTGTTAATTAAGTTGGGGGACAACTGAGAATTACGTTGAAATTGACAGATATTTTATTTTGGGTAAAAGCCTGTTTATCGTACAGATTTAGTGTAGTTTTCATTTATTTAATTTTATTTTTTAGAAATTATATTTTTTACGTAAACAATAAAAAAAATTCTGATGTGGTCAGTACATGACTTTCCTCACAGGTTCATATTCAATTTTTTATTTTTATTTCATGATGTATTAAATAGAGTTCAATTACAGAAAATAATATGAATACTTTTCTGATATTATATGCAATTTAAATTTTTAATGCAGCTTCAATTCTTTGCAATATAATGCATAAACGGCTTCGGCTCCTCAAAAAAGTCCAAAAAACTAAAATATCTCGAGAACGCTTTACCTTACAGTCATAGGACCAGTCTTATTCGCTTTGTTGTCGAAAATTACATGAAATAATATGTATATAATTAATATATTTCAGCAATTTTAGTCATTTATTTCATATTTTCAAGATCTTTGTGGGCCATTTCGCAAGATAGGTTCGGTTATATTTTTACGAATCATGCCTAAATCGAAACAACATTACATTTTGCTAAAAAAGGCAGATTTTCTTTCCAAATCGTACCAAAATCTTATCAGCACAACAGTAACCGACAAGAGACTTGTTTACCAAATATTGTGGAATTTGATCAATTAGTTTTTTAGCTAAAGTGGATATATACATTGCACAGACAGACACGCACAGACATCACGCTAAAATTAATGTTTTCGGCTTTTAGAGTGCTGGAAACTTGTAGTTCATCGAAAGCTGGAGTTACGATTTTAAAATTTAAATAGTAAGTGCTTAAAATTTAAATATTACGTGCTTAAAATTTAAATGTGAAATATTTAAAAGTAATTGCCATATTTCTAATAAGTGGGTGGTCCATTTGTGAAGGGAAATGATGCAATAGAGGTATTTACGGAATTGGTATTATAAAGCTTATAAGTTCTAATACTGTGAATACTTAATTTGGAATGCATAATTATTTGTTAACGAGCCGAATACCCGTGGAAAATCAACTGTCTCACAATAAGCAATCTCCAAATAACGTGAATTTCTTATTAATTCGGTTTTTCCAGTAGTCATTTTTAAACTGTTCACAAGTGTACCAAATTTCAAATATATGTTTCACTTCAGATTGGCCATTTCTCATTTATTCAGTCAATTAAACATTTAAGTGTGCGGCATCCCTAAATTGACAAATATTAAAATTTTGAAATTAAACTTTATTCCTATTTAACGATGTATCCTTGCACAAAATTTAAAGTCCCTATCTCATAAGTTCTGTATGAATAGGAGACATTTATGCAGTTTTGAGATTTATACGATATACAAAACAAAGCGCAGACTCGTAGGCGCCATTTTAGGCAGTCCTGGCCCGGGAGGTCATGTTCCCGATAAATTTAGTGCACATAAATTGCAGGCGTGGTTGTGTCAGATATCTCCTTGGGACCAAACCTTAAACCATACAGATTGGTTAATAAGGTGGCCAATGAAGAAGTGTTGCTACATTGCCTTGAGGAACAACCAATAGAGATACGGAGGGAGTATCTGGACCTCAGACGAAATGATGCGGCAACAAGCATATAATTTAAGATATATGCAAGCCATGACTGTCCAGTAGCGGCGGCATTCGACAATTAGAGTTCAAGAAGCAAAGTGTGCGTTTCGTAGCAATTGGAAGTTTTTAGGATGTCCTACAAGGTGCAGTGTTATTAAAAAAATTCAGGCTATGGCCGTCTGAGAGCGTTATAACTTAAACGGCAGTCCAAAATGTTCAAGAGTGTGCCTTATGGAATTGAGTCAATGACCGTCTAAGAGTGTTATGTTAAATGCAATAGGAGGCAATGACTATCCAAGAGTGTGCTTTCAAAGTCAAATCATCCAAAAGTGTGCTTTCAAACTCACCTGGAGGCTAGCCATGTTCTAGACGACAAACAGAGGTATGTGCAAATCTGCAATATGCAATAAGTCGAATATATGATTTTGGGCATTATAAAAAGTCCTGGTACATTCTCTCCGCCTTAAGAGTGTATATAAAATTAAGGTAAGTTTAATCGTAATCATAATATGTTTAACAAATAATGTTTATTTTTAAAGTTAAAATTGTGGAATTCAATGCGTAGTGTTGTGATTAATAATTATATTTTAGGAACTCGTATAAAGAATTAATGGTGGGTTATAATGCGGCAACGATGCAATGTACGAATATACGATTTACTATCACTAATAATTAAGGATAATTCAATTCAAAGATTTGATTCTAAAAGTACTCCGACTAAATGTTCTTTTTTGTGAACCTCAAGTTTGTTTTACTATCACTTAACATTACTAAAGTTTTGGTGTCGGGCACCCATTACATGAACATTTTTTAAATATGGTTTTAAATATAGTTTTTAAATATAGCTTTTTTTTAGTTTCTAAAAATTGATTGACCCGTGCATGGAATTTCAAGTTTTTGTGTTTTATTTCACATTTCGAACATTTTGGTGTGGAGCACCCCTTCTATAGAACATTTGGGAAAAATTTGAATTTTCTTTAATCTTATAATTAACTCGTGTATCAAATTTCAAGTTTATATCTCATTTAAAATAAAGTGTTTTTATGTATTCCGCAAATAGAACATTTTGGTGTACGGCACCCCTAAAGAAATAAATATTGGAAAACTTAAATTGTACACTTTCTTCTATTCGAACTATCTACACCCACACCCAATTTATAATATACATCCGATTGTGAAGTATATTTTTTTACCAGAAATATATTTCAAGTATATATTCTATTCCTTTCGAACGTTATGGTGTAGGGCACCTCCTCACCCCTAATTACTAAACATTTTTGAAAAATTCGATTTTTTTTTCGAGAATTTTATTGAATAACTGGCCTGTGTAAAAAATGTCGTCTCCATCTTATTTAAAACAAGGCGTTTATCATTTATTTGGCAAATCGAAAACGTTGGTGTGTTGTTGTTGAGACCCAGACCGTCCAACCTACCAGAAAGGTGTAAGGTAACAGTTTGGACGGTCGGGAAGTGCCACCCAATTTAGACCGGAACCCAGTGGGGGAGGCATCCACACGAACCGTACCCTCCTTCCCCTACCACCAACCTCTCGGAAGGACTTTCGGACCCACATGTTTAACGTGATCGTACTCCGCATGAACACGGCGGCAGTTTTGGCAGCGGCTGGAATCGAACCCGGGCCTACCGAGTGCAACTCCAGCGCGCTAACCAATGGGCTACCGCGCCCCTACAATTATAGTGTTGTTGTTGTTGAGACCCAGACCGTCCGACCTACCAGAAAGGTGTAAGGTAACTGTATGGACGGCCGGGAAGTGCCACCCAATTTAGACCGGAACCCAGTGGGGGAGGCATCCACAGGGACCGTACCCTCCTTCCCCTACCACCAACCTCTCGGAAGGACTTACGGACCCACATGTTTAACGTGATCGTACTCCGCATGAACACGGCGGCATTTGTGGTAGCGTGCAAATCTAGCGCGCAAACCACGGGGATACCGCACCCGAGATGGCCAACAGCACGCGGTGTTCCGAGGTGGTCACCCACCAAGTACTAACTGCGCCCGATGCTGCTTGACTTCGGTGATCTAACGAGAACCGGTGTTTTCAGCACGGTACGGCCGTTGGCCCTACACGTTGGTGTGTTGAAGGCCCAGACCACACGACCAACCCAGGGGTTTATGGTAACAAGTTGTGTGGCCGGACACGTTGGTGTGTGGCAAACCTTAAAGTAGCAAATATTGAAAAACTAAAATCGCTCTTTCTTTCTTTGGAGCTATCTACACATACATCACATTTGTCTATCTCTAATCACGAAGCATGTTTTTCTATCATTTCACATTTCGAATGTTTTGATGTATGGAGTCCCTCCTTAAATGAACATTTTTCAAAAACTTTCCTTTTGGTATTTTAAAAAATAATTGGCCCATATACCAAATTTTAAGCCTGTATCAAATTTTAAAGGAAGCGTTTCTCATATATATGCCTCAAATCGAGCATTTTAGTTTGCAAAACACCTAAAGTTTGCAAAACACCTAAAGTTCCAAATATTAGAACACTCCAATTCCCCATTTTCTTTCAAATTATCTAACTATACACTAAATTTGAAGCCTCTATCACATCGCGAAGCACGCTTTTTCCATCATTTAACTTTTCGAACGTTTTGTGTGAAGTACCCACTCCTTTAAAAGAACATGTTTGAAAAATTGCGCATTTCATTGGGTAATTGACCCATATACCAAATATCATACCTCTAGAGCGGCACCCCCTAAAGTAGCGGGCGCGGTAGCCCATTGGTTAGCGCGCTGGAGTTGCACTCGGTAGGCCCGGGTTCGATTCCAGCCACTGCCAAAACTGCCGCCGTGTTCATGCGGAGTACGATCACGTTAAACATGTGGGTCCGAACGTACCCTGTGGATGCCTCCCCCACTGGGTTCCGGTCTAAATTGGGTGGCACTTCCCGACCGTCCAAGAAGTTACCTTACACCTTTCTGGTACGTCGGACGGTCTGGGTTTCAACAACAACAACCCCCTAAAGTAGCAGCCAACGGCCCTACCGTGCTGAAAACACCGGTTCTCGTTAGATCACCAAAGTCATGCAGCATCGGGCGCGGTTAGTACTTGGGTGGATGACCACCTGGGAACACCTTATGCTGATGGCACATTTCGGGCGCGGTAGCCCGGTGGTTTGCGCGCTGGACTTCCAGTGTTGCGCGTAGATTTCCAGTGTTTACGGATTGTGATTTTTGTACTGAATTTCGTTCGAAGCGATCCATTCGTACGTCAGTTATCGTCTCCACAGACTCACTGACACACACTGGAGTTGCACTCGGTTGGCCCGGGTTCGATTCCAGCCGCTGCCACAACTGCCGCTGTGTTCATGCGGAGTACGATCACGTTAAACATGCGGGTCCGTAAGTCCTTTCGGGAGGTTGGTGGTAGGGGAAGGAGGGTACGGTCCCTGTGGATGCCTACCCCACTGGGTTCCGGTCTAAATTGGGTGGTACTTCCCGGTCGTTCAAACAGTTACCTTACACCTTTATGATAGGTCGGACGGTCTGGGTCTCAACAACAACAACCCCCTAAAGTAGCAAAATTTGGAACACTGAAATTACACAATTTCTTCCTTTCCAACTATATACCCATACACCAACTTTAAATTTTCTATTTCATCGTGAAGTATGCCTTTCTATCGTTTTTCGCAAAGTATGCTTTTCCGGGAATTCACTCTGAGTCGCGGTATAATTTGTATCAGAGATTTGCATATTATATCCTGGGTAACGCCGGAATGCGTAGGAAAATATACTCGGCGCTGATAAAATTTAAGATGCAAACCTATGATTACAATCACACCGGAACTCGCAACAAATTCTCGAAAACCAAGGAACGCTTCAACAATACGCCAGCTTATACCATCCACCACCACAACAACAAAAATCTGAGGCGCTGATGGTGATAGGATGGAAACTCTGCAAGAACATCTCGGGGGCATATTATATATAGAAGATTTATTAATTCTTCAAACATACAAAAAAATATACACACGGCTGCTAAGTATGGTTGAAAATATATTCGGTTGCTAAGGAACTTATTTGTATGTGAATGGCCCATAGTCGTGCTAAAATATAAAATGATTCAATAACTACCCCGAATAGAAAAAATAACGCCGAAGGGCAGCTTTCCATATCCTGAAGTACCTATGTACCCTATTTCATGGCCGAATTTCGCTTAGATTTTCCACACACACAAACACATTTCTTTATTATGAAAATAATGCAATAAATGAAAATAATGCAAAATTAATTAATTAATTTATGAATTAAAATATTTTAATACAAGGAGTATATGGCTCATGTCCCATGCTGTCAATATTGATAACTATCAATTTAGAGTTGCGCTAAATATAAGTTAATTGGGTATTTGGAAATGGTTTTATATATGCTATCATCTGGAAAAGCGCAAAATGTGGTACAATTCATCGTTCAAAACATTAATCTGTGGATCTTATATATTATTACACTTTCACTGTGAAAAAGTAAATTCATTGCATTATATAGTAAAAGTCGTGTGCTGTTCGCATCAGATTTTTTTTTTCAGTTAAGTGGTACTATACCTACAAAAATATGGTCTACTGTTTTAATGTGTCACAATATATATATATATATATATATATATATATATATATATATATATATATATATATATATATATATATATATATTTACAGATCTCTTCAAATAACATCGCCTGTTCCAGAGTGAGGTGAATTTTTACTTTAGAGCAATATTTCTTTAGGCATTCTTACGAGAGTGTCATTGAAGAGTTTCAGAAGAAATACCGATACGTTAAAACAAAGCGAGAACATGCAAACTTTCCATTTTAACTCAAGATAAACTGTCTGAAATGGAAACTATTTTGCAGAAACTCTTCAATAACACTCCCATAAGATTAGATAGAGAAATAAATTAAATAGAGAGCGATATTTCTAAAATATTGAGGATATAGTGCCACCTAACTCAAATTATTACTATTTCCATCATCAATTGTCTATCGATTCGATCATCAAATAGATTTTAAATACTATAGTTATTACAGTAAGGTATTGTGTTTACTGCTTATAACGACAAAACAATAAAATCTACAGAACGTCTCAGCAGAGTTTCAGAGGAAGGATATTTAAGAGTATGAAAAGTGGTCATAGGTTTGCCAAATGGGGACATTTTCTACAAAACGGTGATAATAAGAACGAGCTAACAAAATGCGTTTCTGGAAGTTGGTAAAAAAACGAAAAACAGAAGGAAAAATAAAATTTCTTGCTGACAGTCGGTAAAGAAATTATGAAAAAAAGTAAACACAAAGAAAAATATAAAAAAAAATATTGTTTGCCAATTGCAGTGAATCGTGCATTAAAATAAGTACCAGTAGCTTCCATAAATGGAAAATGTAGCACCTTCCCAAGAAGAAGTAGGTACTCGGATAATACTACACATTCGGTATGCAGCTTTGGAATATTTGAAGAGTGTTAGTGTATCTGATGATACTGACTTTGTTTTAGCTCTTTATATATCACCCAAAATTCGGCGGGAGAGCGACTCATCCCGTAGAAATAGTCGAGTAAGTAGATATTGAAAAACTTGCATTTGTAGTTCGCTTTCATGTTAAATCACTATTACCTGATTCATATGCATGTACGGGTTGCAATACACTTTCTGATAAGGTAAATTCAATGCCATAAAACATCTAATAAACGAATAAGGAGTTTATTTAACTGTTTTCAATGCTGAAGAGTCAGTTTTTACTGTGTGACAGAGACTAACGCTTGATTCAAAAGTTTATGAGATACATTCAAATAATACTAATACAGAGAAAATATTAATGACGTGAGATATTATATATTCCGAAGTCGACAAGGTACAGTTGACTCAACACAGACAGCTGCCTTCATGTGAAAAATATCTTCGTCAACATTCTCTATTAATCAATCAAACATTCAAGCACAGCCGTCGTTTTCAAAAAGTTGCCAGTATCCCATAAATTTTAAGGGAGATCCCAATTGACATATATATTCATCATAAATGGGACAGGTAGTATAATCCATTTTTCATTCTTGGCGATTTTAGGGAAGATTCTGGCAATTCCTGCTATGATTTGGAGAACATTCCATTCTGGCAACCTTTTCCGCGCCTTTCTTCGCCCTTTTGTCGCCAAGGTAAAAATCGGAACATTCCATTTTAGCAACCCTTTCCGAGTCTTTTGTTGCCTTTTGTCGTCTTTTTTTGCCTTTTGTCGTCTTTGATCACCCTTTTTGCCGTCCTTTGTGACCCTTTTGTCGCCAAGGTAAAAATCACCCTTTTGTCGCCATGCCCTTTTGTCGCCATGGGCCACAGAACATGCAGAAACAGCTGTGCGATCTCCGACAGTCAGCGGTACCGGATTCTGTGATATTTTTTTAGTGGTCGTAGGCCCATGTTTGAATAGCTATAGATCAACTGTTGCACAAATGGCGACAAAAGGGCGATTTTACCTTGGCGACAAAAGACGACTAAAGGTCGATAAAAGACGTGGAAAGGGTTGCTAGAATGGAATGTTGCGATTTTTACCTTGGCAACAAAATAACGACAAAAGAAGTGGAGAGTGTTGCCAGAATGGAATGTTTTTCAAATCATAACACGGATTGCCAGAATCTCATCTAAAAAAAAGAAGATAAAGAAATAAAATAGAGCTTATACGACATCTGTTCATCATAAACATGTAAACACTACAGAGATGAGTGAATAACGCTTTTCTCGAATTTGGATATCGAATTCAAATATTAAAGAGATCTCGAGTTTTCTCTGTATATTGGAATATCCCGAACAGTTAATTCACACTGTTACTAAATAATATTTGTATTTATTAAATATTATTAATTATTGGTAAATAAGTTGTTAAAATGCAATTAAAAAAGTGCCATAAAATCGTTTGAATTTAGAAATGAAACTTTTTTATTAAAAGCGTTTAGTTAACTCATGATCTACGTATGTCTGTTTCAGCTTCTTTGATGGTATTTTTAACATACTGGCCTACATCCTGGAGAGCTAATATTTAGTACACAGCATGGTCTAATAGATCATTTTAAGCGATTAAGTATTGGAGGATCCTCGGAAAATGAAAACGGCACCCCCCTGCCATATAGACTGCAGAATTTCACCTTCTGTGTTGCCTCAAATTAAACCAGAGGCACTGAAGAGTCGTTCTTAAAAATTTGTTGACATCGGAGGGATTAAATACTTCAGAAATAATTCAATCAAGCGAGGAAACAGATTATTATTTTCCAGTGTTTGAAAATGTTTTCACTTGATAAAAGACAACTTCCTTTTTGGTAATTTCGAACAGCTTTCCGATGGATCCCAAAATTTTATTTCAGAATCTGCTGTTAATGATGGTGCGATGTTTGCGGTATTCGAATTTCTTATAGTGACGTTATATTCGAGAGCTTGAATCTCGAATACCGTCTAATAATTAAGGTATTCGAAAAGTATATGGATAGTATTTGTCCATCTCTAGATAATTCCAAACTAGTAAAATAACCCCACTGCAATGAAAAACAGTTAATGCAGTATACCGGTTAGTACAATTACTCAATTGTCTCATTCTGTTTCGTTAATAAAGTTTTTCATGAAATTTATTTTCTGCAATAGTTTTCAGCACTTTTATTTAATTTAGGTTTTCATGTTTTTTTCTAATGACCGGGCAATTGATTACCTATTAATTCACCCATTTTTAGCGGCAGGATCATAAACTAAGTGGATGACATTACACTCTGAAATGACACCGCAATATACATGCCCGCAGGTTAAGGCTCCAAAATAAAAAATATATTATAGGAGCCTTACCTCAGATGGTATTCGAATTCATAACCTGGCAGTCGAGGACGAGGAAATGCTGACCTTATATCCCTCAGCTATCAGGCCGGAATAATTTCGGTTTAAAAATGTCGATGTAGAAGGTTGTGCATATGAAATGTTTACCCAGGGAACCTACAAAATCGTAAAAATGATTCTGCTATAATATTATTGTCTAACCGATAAACTATTTTTTTTCCGGTTTTATCTTTTGAGTAACAGAAATACTCGCCGTTGCTACTAATAAAATTACTACGGTATAAAATTTTAAATAATCGATACTATTAAAACCTGTCGAATCATACATTTAATTTTTCCTTGTATGCATTTACGTATGTGCCATGATTTTAAACACTAATTCTTGGCCTAAAAACTGGCGGCTTTTTAAGGGAATGGTTTGGGCATGGACCTTACAAAACCGAAAATTGAAGAAAATATTAGATTTATTTACTGATAACAGAAATCAATGATTTTAGTTAACGCATAGGTGGCCTCATAATGGCCTCATATCGGCCTCATTGTGGCCAATGCGTTAAATATATTTTGAGCGCCTATGGAATACAAGGCAGCGTAGCGGGCGCATATATTTAGTTTATTTGTTTAAAAATATTATTGCTAAAGAAGAAACAGAGATAAAATGTTGTGGGTAATCATAAATGTTTCCATTATTAGGATTGACAAATCAGTTAATAAACGATGTAAAGGATGTAATTTTTTTAAGTGTCTATTATAGATCAATAAAACAGGCATTTTAACTCCAGTTGTTTCTCGATGTAGTCGGATGAAACTGATATTGAAACATTTCGGGAATCTTGACTCATTGCTTGAAAAAAGGTTCACCAAACTAGATGGAGTATTTATGGCGATATTCAAAAGATATTCAGGTTGGAAACTTATTTTTCTGGAATTTTTACTTTTATAAAAAAAAAAGCGGTAAAAAATTGGAAATATTTTTACCCATATATCTAATTTTATTAAGCTTTGCAAATCCGTACAAAAATCTGATGTGGGCAGCACATGATATGCCCTAGAGACTCATTAATCATTATATCTTTCTTTCTTTCATAATTCTTTAAATTGGGTTTAATGGCACAAATTAACGTATATAGTTATTTGGAATTATATTGAATTTGCAATTCTAATTCAATTTTCATTTTCATTTGACGACTAGACGTATTTTCAAAGGAGACGCTACATAAATGCGAAAAAACTGAAATATCTCAAAAAGAGTTAATATTAGAGTAACAGGGTTTTGGTCTTATTCTATTATTCATTGTCAAAAATTACGTAAGAAACAATCATTTAATTGATATATCTGAGTATATGTAGTTTTTAGATTTTGAAAATTTTTGCATGCCATTTCGCAAAAGTTTCTGGAATTTTTCGAAAACATTTCCGAAAATTTCGCGAACTTTTTTTACCCCGAATAATACCAAAATTTAATAAGCACTAAGGTAACGTACAAATGACTTATCTATCATATTTTGTGAAATTTGATCAATAAAATTTTGAGATAGAACGGAGACATACATTGCACAGACAGACACACACAGATCACATTATTCTTATGCAATCACACTATTCTCATCATGCAATCACACTATTTTTATGTAATCATGCTATTTTCATGTAATCACACGATTCTCATGCATTCTCATACTATCACATTATTATCATGCATTCGTATACTATTCTCATGCATCCGTGTACTATGCTCATGCATTTTATTTTCACACTATTATCATACCATTCTCATACAGATACTGTTAATATTCTCATGCTAGAGAAATGGCCAGTTGCCCGATGAACAGTACAACTCGCAGTTGCACATGCATGAGAATGTAGGAGATCGGCATCATATATATATATATATATATATATATATATATATATATATATATATATATATATATATATATATATATACATATATATATATATATATATATATATATATATATATATATATATATATATATATATATATATTAAAAATATGGAATAATAAAAATTTCAAGTAATATTAACATCACCATAGAAGCTAATTCACGGCCATAATGCCGACAAGAGAAGAGTACAGCACCAGCTCCAAATTCGATGATTAGTCAGAGTTAAATTCCTCCTCAGGTCTGAGTATTTAACTCTTACTAACTCAAACACATGCCTGTTTCAGATAGAGCAATAGTACATTACTATAAATACTCTAACTCAGACTACAGGCGTCAAAAAATATATATATTTATATGCACTGTTTATCAGACTATCGATATTGATACATTGTATAGCGATATAAAAAATTGCAGAACATCGTTATACAGACGATATATCGATACCGCATATAATATACACTACCCGACAAAGAATATACAACACCATGAAAGAGCGAATAGAGTCTGGTGATAAAAGCGAATGCGTTGATCAACGCGTGCTGGCGTACGTCTGGATGGACCTCTACCACTGCGACGATTCGCATGTCCTTCAATCCAACTTCTCCAAATCCTTTGTAAGCTGGACCCATATACGCGTGTTTCAGCGGCGATACGCCGGTATGACCACCCAGTCGTACGTAGGCCAAAAATGAATCCCCTTGCAGGAACATCCAAATACTGAAACGGATTTCGGAGTCGTCGGACAGGCATCTTTTCAACAGTACGTGTCTTCTGAAACGGAAAACAGCTCGGAAAATGGGTTTCATTAGGCGACAAACAGTAAAAACTGTTGGCTCATCTGCCGTTTCCATCCCTTTTCCCGCGCTCTAATTACGTGGCTTATTTGTATTTCACATCATTTGCATACATCGGCCAGCTACTTTTGTCTCGCAATTTGCGTAGTTTTACGGCCAAAACTTCATGGAGTTCAATTTTCTATGTTAGGTAGTATGTGCGTATATATATATATATATATATATATAGGGTGTCCCAAAAACATTGACCTTGGCTTTTATTCTTGAATTATTGATCTTAGACATATATAATAAATTACAAAGTTGCTTAAAAAAGGTATAGAATTTTATGAAATCAATTAAAATTTTCAAGGAAATTAAATTTTAAGAAATACAAAATTTAAATTTTTATACGGTCCCGTACAAAAATATTTCCAATGAGTAAAATGTGCCCCATACACTACTAAGGTGATGTACAAAATTTCTGCATTTTATCAGGAAAAGTCCCAGAGATATGAAATGACAAAAATACTGACTTAAACCATTTTTAGATGCATCTACATGGGTTCTCAGAGGGGAAAAATCATATCGCTATATCGCGTTTCAGGAGTCCTACACAAATTACGAAAGAAAACAATGATTACATAAATAAATAATAATTTTGCTATTTATTGGTACAAAAGCATCTACACTGTGTAGAAATAATAACTTTACACAAAGATCACAAAGCTTGTTCAAAATGTTTCCATCCATGCCAAAGATCCATTAAATATAAGAGGCAGATATTATTTGCCTAAGATGCATTTTTGCGTTGAATCATTTGCACTCTTGCTGTAAACATTTACAGTGATTAATCCCTCACCAACTTTGTTTAAACATATCTCTGGAAATTTTATGATAAAATGCTGCCAGTAGTTTGAATTCCTTTAACGTCTGCACAGAAACTCGCGCGTTTACAGTGGAGTTTGGCACAACGGCAGTGGAGTTGACAACAGTGGGTCAATGCAATGTTCAGTTACGAGTCCAGGTTTAGCCTGCAAATTGATTCTCGTCGTACCATAATCTGGAGCACGTTTTCACCTGGGAAACATCACGGGAAGATGTCTTTTTCCGTTTGGGGAAAAATCATGGTCTGGGCAAACATCATGATGGACGACCGCACAGACTTTCACATCTTTGACACGGGGATCTGCTACCGCCGGTCGTACAAACAGCTGCCCATGTCCTAGGACGAGTCGATGGTCTAGGTTTTTGACGGGGTCGGTTACCGGTCAAAGATACGTAGACGAAGTCCTTGAGCCTACCATTCGATTGTTTCGAGGTGCTGTTGGTCCTGATATCATATTCATAGATGGTAACGCGGCTGCTAATCGTGCGGACTTGGTCGACGACTTCCTTCAAACTGAAGATATCCAGCACATGTAGTGGTCTGCCAACTCTCCTGCTCTGAATCCAATGGAGCATGTCTGGGATATGTTCGGGAGACATCTTGCAGCCCTCCGCTACCCACCAAGATCCCTTCCGGGATTGAAAACTTCTCTGCGTGAAGCTTGGGACACTTTGAGCACACAACTCATCCAAACCCTCATCGAAAGTATGGGAAATCATTGTGCAGCATGCGTGGCTACCTAAGGTTCCCCCACACCGTATTAAACTACAGCATCACATTATTTTAATCATTCTGTTTCACTGAGGTTTACACTCGTATCGTGACCCTTTTTCTTTCAACCCTTATCTTTGGATAATAAAAGTCGTTATTGTCCTTGTTTTGCATTGTTTTCTTCTTCTATAACCCTATTACACCCGCATACCGCATTTCCTTCCATTCCGATGTAGATTTCCTGCAATTTTTATATAAACAGCAACTATGCTTATCTTTGGGACATGAGTGTATATGTGTGATTTGTATCGAAATGGAAAGCGTTTTGGATAGAGAGATAAGTCCAGGCCATTATAATATTTAATTGAAATAATAACTAAATGTATTTATTTATTCACAAATGCCAGGCGTTTGACAATTAAGTCATTAGTCTTCTAGCTTCACAATATCTCTAAACAATACAATTAAAACCATTAAGTGCAGTATGATAACTACACAAAAATGCATTAATTGCCATCTATATCCAAACTTATATTTTTAGAAGACTTTTAGAAGATTTTTATTGAGTATTAATTTTTATTTTGAAGGAAAGTCTAAGGTGGGTATTACGGGTTACGCGGATTACAATCTGTACTTAATTTCATGAAAAGCAATACTTATATTAGATTCCAACCCCAACATCAAAATCACAAACATGCTAGTCAGAAATTTGTTTGGGTGAATGAAAATAAAAATACAATTTATGCTCGTAACATCCCTTAACTAGTTTTATTCCTGTGGAACAAAACTAGTTCAAGTGAAACTTTAAACTATTATATGATAACTTAAGGAATTCAACGTTTAATTATAAACAGTAGATATAAAAAATCAAACACCAAAGCGAATAATTATAATACTTCTGTCTTTTTTGTCATAAGTACTCATTTTTACTTTCCCTACAATACTTTAGGAAAGTATTGGAATTGTGTCGAAAATTACAAGTTGAGGTTTCGACGGATCTATATACACTCATTGCCATAAAAATTTGCTCACGAAGAAAGAGTTGTCAAAATTGAACGAAATTTTATATATGGGAGTGCAACATTGCTATAAGTAAGGTGATACAAATTCAAAGCAAAAGGATCGTTTATTACATGAAAAGCTACAAATGAATGGAGGTTCTAGTACCCTGTTGAACCACTTCTAGCGGGAATATACGGGCGGAAATTGAGACATACAGGCCCCGTATGGTATCCTGCGTCATTTCATTCCATAGTTGTTGTAAGCGCACCTCTAGTTCGACCAAACTTGTAGACTGTACAACTTGCCGTCTTAAGTGATCCGAGACATGCTCGATCGGTGACAAATCTGGGGATCGGGCAGGCCAGTGAAGGGTGGTAATGTGGCGGAGGCATTCCTGTGACACCCTTGCTGTGTGTGGCCGAGCATTGTCCTGTTGAAAAATGTCTCCTGGGAGTCCTGCCATGAGTGGCAACACATGTGGCTGAAGGATGTCACTAACGTGCCGCTGGGCTGGCATGGTTCCGTGGGTCAATATTAGAGCGATTGGTGAGATCAGCATCACACCAGGTGTGGGATCTGTGTGCCGCTGTAAAGCGAAGGCAGGATTGAGGATTCCACCACGGGGCCTCCACACATGTACACGATTGTCATCACTGCCCAAACGGAATCTCGATTCGTCGCTGAAGAGGACCTGGTTCCATTCGGTTGCGGTTAAATCTCGTGCGACAGCACTCCAAATGGAGGCGACGGTGGATGGATGTCATTGGCAGCACACGTAATGGGCACCGCGATACCAGATGTCCTTCAGCCAGGCATCTCGCGCAGACACAGAGACCCGTAGTGACGCTACCGCCTCTGTCCGGATGATGCAGTTGGCGCTGTGAGTGTGTGTCGGGTGATGTGACGGTCTTCTCGGCTATTGGTCTCTCGAGGGCGTCCGGAGCCTGGCTGTTGTGTATGCGACCCCTCTCTCGTCCACTGGTCCCAACACCTCCTCACAGTAAAGTCATTACGACCTAGGTGGCGGGCTACTGGCCGAACTGACCACCCGACTTCCATCATCTCGACGATTCTTCTCCTCTCGATATCCAACAGCTGATAACATTGTCTTCGATGGCGGCGTACCGGCATCCCTAATGAAAAAGAGTCCTTCTGCAACAGATTGAGTACAGGCAAAAAGCCTCTGCGTACCTTATTTCTGCGCTGAAGTTCACAGTCCTCTGGTGGCATTACACAATGAGCAATCACGCTGTATTTCTAGTCATTTACATATCTGTCTGACACGTATCTTCATGCCAAGTTAAGTTACGATCCCACAATTACTTCTTGGTGAGTAAATTTTTATGGCGATGATAGTGTATATTTCGAAATACTCCAGAACCTGAAAAACTGAAGTAGGAAAATTGAAGCAGTTTTTATATCTACTAAAAAATTAGCTCACAATTTGCGACGGTTTTTTCAAATAACTAGGGGCTCTGCCCCCTGTTTGCTGAAGCTCACCAACCCCGTAACTCGCTTCGCGAGTCGGGAAGCTTCACCTCCTTCTCGTTCACTGGCACACAGCTTGCTTCGCAAGCTCCTTCTTTCCTTCTGCTACGCAGACGTAATGCACCTGTTGGGGCAATCTCTTATTCGCTAATATTCACGAATCCCAGATCTTACTTCGAAAGCTATACGTTTTGCCGATTGTTCTTTGTACAATGATAAAAAAATCGCATTTCGTTTGTTTAAATCATTAATTTGAATATTACTTATTTTGAAATAACAACAGCGTAATGCTCGCAGACTCCTGGAACTCGGATTTATATTCGTGTACTCCTGGAACTCGAGGGCACTGCCTCCTGTTCACTCATTTACTGCTCTATTTCGCTTAGCGAGCTCTTTCTTCAAGGCAGCTTCGCATGTGTAATTGTCTAGGATCTCGCCCTCCCTGCTGGCTCACGCTCACTAACCCCTGTAACTCGCTTCGCGAGTCAGGAAGTCTCCTACTCGTTGGCTGTCCATGAGCTTGCTTCGCGAGCACTTTTTAGCCGACTGCTGCACAGGCGTAATACGCCAGTGGGGACCGTCGCCTAATCGTTGATGCTCACCAACTGGAGATTGCTTAACAGGATCGATCGGCGCCCACTCAACCCAGCCGGCGCACACGAAAACATTTTACATTCCTATAGCGTTGTTGAGATTACGTGCACCTCCCATGACCAACACAATTTGCATACATCCGCCTGTGTTCTACACATGTTTCCAGGTTCCTAATTCGCTGGCAGGAGTGTCCAATACACGAGTGGATGGATAGGTTTGGTTGAGTTAAATTGTTTAGGTACCCTATTGTCATTTTATCCAAACAAGGCCTAATTTCCAAGTGTGTGCAAATGAAATATGATTTTTTTTTATCACAGAATAATATATTTGGTTGTACTTGTGTTTTTTTTCAATTAAAAATTTCCTCTAATGTTAGAAAAAGTGCCTTAATATTTCATAATCCACAAATTCGCAGGAGTTGGGTTGGGACACTGTCGCTGCACTAAGAGAGTGGTTCCCATTTTATTAGTAATTATTGTGTTTATTCTATTTTTTCAATATGCGTGATAGCGTTTCGTGACTTTCAACAAATAAAATCATTGTGCTTGAAATTTTTCTCCATGACGGGAATAGTCAACACCACCTAGAACCCTTTGGTGGTGTTACAACTCTAGGTGGTGTTGAAATGGTGTCCCATTTCCTCACATACAAATAATAGTAGCTAGGTAACGGTGACACTTGAAAGTGTAGAGGAGGTTGAGAAACATAGTTTAAGTTGAAGAAGTTTTAATAATGTATTAAATTTATATAGCAAACTAATATTTTCTCTTATAACAACCTCCAGAAATACAATAAAATATTTATATACAATAAATATTTTCGTAATTATTCACTTTATATTATGATTCATTTTATGATACATTAAAAAAGCGAGACGTCAAGCAATTTGAAATATGTAACAAATATCTTTGTTTTCGTATTTAAATACCAGGTTTTTTTGTGCGCTTTCTGTTTACACTATTTCTGCATGTGTCGTCGGTTCTAAATGTAGGCAGCACCTTAGTGACGTACGTATCGATACATGTGTTTATACGATGCATCGACACATTCGTATATGTGTGAAAAACCCAGACCACACGACAGACCCGAAGGCTTACTGTAGCTATATGTGTGGCCGGACATTCGTATATGTGTGTCGATTTCGTATTGACACACTTATAATTAATTCTATACATTAACATTTTTGCTAAAATGTATTCTTTACCTAGTAGCCTGATTTAAAAACGTTGAAAATGATAGAAGTTTTGAAAATAATGGCACCTTGAACCATAAGATCAATATAGCTGTTTTTGTTAATCTAAGTTGAATAATTTTCTGATTTTCTGTGAATGAAAGTTTATATTAATATTAGTTATATAATTTATATATTGTTAAATATTGAATTATTGGAAATTTTGTTTATTCACTTCATATCCATTTACGTTCCATTCTGATAAACGGGATTCTTCTGCATTTATATTAATCTTATTCTAATAATACTATTTTAATCAATTTACTCTCAAATTGTGTTATGACTAACTCTTACTTAAACTCATTTTAACAAAGTTGCCGCGGGCGTGTGTGCGAAACTAGGAAAATAAGTTTTATACGGCAGATCCATATTTTCTCTTTTAACAACACCCAGAAATAAAATAAAATATATTCTATTATATTTCTGTAACCATTATGTTTATCAAGTTATATTAAAAATGTGTGACTTGTGCGTTAAAAACGTGCAATACTACTGCGTGCCCGGTACTCTTATCCACGTTCGTTATCATCTCTTTATTAATTTACTTAACTTTTTAATTAATTTTATTGATACAAACTTAATTTATTTTTAAACTTCAACTTAAATTCTGTTTTACTTGCCAAATTCTTAACTTATTAACAAGTAAACTTTTATTTATTTTTCAATTTCTTCCTCAGTCCAATCGCTTTGATTGGTTAACTGTTTTTACGGTTCCCTTTGCAATCTAGTCGTCAGATCAGCCGTCCAAGACAGAATATCCATCTTATATATGAAAGAAATGCAACCTACACTCAGCACCCTTCAAGAGCGGAGTGCATAGCTTTATCGCATCTCTCGCAACAACTAAAGGACTTTCTAATATATTAGATGTGAGAGTAAGTGTCTTCGGACGCAAGCACCTCGTAACCAATCGTCTTGGCTTATATTAAAATCCCAAGAGCATACCATATTATGCTCTTGTAATGCGATATACTCACTCTTTTTACATAAGCAAATGTGATTAGCGTCTCCACACGGCTTAACGGTGTGATCGGATGCAGTAGATTTCTGCTTTTTCGGAAGATTTTAGGCGAAATTTGAAGGTTCAGTAGAAAATTTAGTAGATTGCATTTTTTAACACATTTTCGGTAGAAATAATTTTTTTCACTAGAACTTTTAGTAGATTTTTCGAAGAGAATGACTTCGAAGCAAAACTGATTGCAAAGTCCTCCAATGACGTTGGCGAACTTTGGAGATTTGAAGCTGTGTTGATATTTTATGCTAAAAAGTGTTAAATTCTCTGGATTTCACCTCATTTCCGGAATACTTCCCATTTTTTCTTTCAGAAAAATTTCGTTTGAGTCAGTCGGTCCGCTTCTTGAATCTGGCAACACCAGATTTTTCATGTTTTCACTTCCATCAAATAATATTGGGGATTCGGGTCTCCTCTGCGGTACCCCCCCCCCCCCCCCCCATATGGACCTACCTGGGAACAGAGATGAAACTTGTGTCTTAAATACATACAATCGTACACATAAATTAGAACGAATTACCTATTTAGATAATATTTACAGGGTCGTCTCTTAAAACGGCCTCAATTTCCTATGCGCTGCTTAAACGTGCCCTTCTGCAGGCGGGGTTGGGCCTGCGTAGTCGACAGGGAGGGGGAGGGGATGAAGCATTTCTGTCAGCGGAATAAAATATCTCACTTTTTATGCATTTTCTTAAAAATCACAGAAAATAAAATAATATGTTAAAAAAAATTTTTTTTTTTTCGTTAGAATGCAACAGCACACAACTTTTTGCCAAACTATAGAACTGTGCAAATTTTACTCCTTTGAATGCGGCGAAATAGATCAGAATCAGATAAAAAAAATGTAAATTTCTATGTTATTTAAAAAAATAAATATGAAGGAATTGTTTTTTGGATTCGGTTCAAACATCGTTGGAAAGAACATTCTTCGATCTTTCTGATGGTGTCACCATGAAAACTCTGTGATAGTATTTCGGTTGCTCAAGTACCGACTTGAGTAAAAATCTCTTAACAACTTACTCAAACATAAAATAACTAAAAAACGAATTACAAATTTTAAAAAATCTCACCGAGGGGCATCGTACCGAGTCCTGAAGTAACAGTGTACCAAATTTTATGGCTGTACAATGCTTACATTTTCCACTACCGATGACACACAAAACTTATTTTACTAAGGCAACGAAGATGTGTGTGTGTGTGTGTGTGTGTGTTATCTGTAGCGGGGAATCTAACCGTCGGATAGCGACGACATTTGGTACAGAGGTACTTCAGGAACCGGGAAAATGCGTCCTGATCAGATTTTTTTAAAATTCGAATTAGTTTATCAGTTATTTTATGTTTTAGCATGATATTCACATAAATCGGTTTATTAGCGACCGAAAATATTATCTCTGTATATGCATCTTGAAAGATCGAAGAGCTTTCTTTCCACTCATGTTTGACTATAAGACAATGATATTTGACCATAAGACAATGATGTTTGACCATAAGATCCATAAGACAAATCTTTCATATTTATTTTTTCTAAATATATAGAAATCTGTAATTTTTAGGTTAGCTGACACTATTTCACTGCACCCAGGAAAGGAGGATTAGTCCAATTCTATAGTTTGGCAAAAAATTGTGTATATATCTTCGTATTCTAACAAAAAACATAAAATTATTAAGTACTACATTATTTTTGTTGTGTGTGTGTGCGTGTTTTACACAAAAGCAAAAAAAGTGCGAAAGACCGTGGTTTCTCCCCGATAAACCGTTCATTCCCGAGCTCTCGCCTAGAGAAAGGATCAAGGATCATTTTATTTATTTTTTATTTTTGAGTTCCACATTTGCAGTAAGCATGCGTGGAGATTTCGTTTGAAACTAACATTGAGCTGTAAAATGTAACTGGAGCATATGCTTATCGATCTTTGAAATTGTTCGGTCGCGATCTTCTTCGGGGTTGGAGAAAATCATTTTCGCTGATTCTGTAAATGTATAATTTAATTAGCGGATGCCTATTTAGGACTGTGGCAACTCCCGGTAATTCATTCTAGTTTATTAATATTAATTCTAGTTTATTTGCATAAAAAATAATTTTGACATTCTGATGAATTTTGACATTCTGCATTTATTTCGACTAAATAACTAATACAAAAGTGACGGTTGCCAGATTCGATATGAATGTCAGTATTACATAACGGATCCTTTGATTAAATTTGATAACATTTTTTTTTCTTTTAACGTTTAAAATATGAAAAATGGAAGCTGAGCTCCAGAAACGTAAATTAGTGGGAGGAGCATTCTGACACTTTTTAAGCCAATCGGGGAGATTTTTGCCAGCTACTACAAAAAGTAGAACAGTAGAACATATCGCATTGAGAAATAAAATTTCGTGTATTGAAAAGCCCCTTTTTTTATCGGGATAGGGGAGTTACTTGCATTGCTGTTAGCTTCCTACAAATTAAAATAAAATGAAAGGTGAAGCTTAATAGGATATTTTAGCAAAAAATTCGTTGTATTTTCGTTAGTAGACTTTTGATGGATTTGAATTCCGAATTTAGTAGATCTTTTACTTGCTATCAGTAGAAACGTCTCGAAAATCTGGTCACACCATGGCTTAGTTTATTTGTCTGAAGACGCTTTGTGCTTTCACTGAAAGAATATATGTTGATAGATTTAGCATTTTATCTTCTTTTCTTTGATTTGTTCGCGGATTAAGCTTCATTCAAATTTTTAAAAGTAAAGAATACATTGATTTTGCAAATGCCTTAAATATTCAAAGACGATACAGTTCAGTTTATTTCCCAAGTTCTTTAGGTCGTTGTGAAAGTATACACAGAGGCATGAAACAATGTATAATGTGTTTGTCGAAGACTACGTTTGAATGGCATGAATCCTTACAATGGTTTAAATTTATGTAAATAACTCTATTAACAGTAATACAGGATTTGAGCCTTCATTCCTGTTCTATCTCAGAGATTTATCATTGCCATTTGAGGATATTAAACAAATAAACAAGCCAAGTAAGGAAGAAATTGATATAATATATGATGATAATAATTTGATAATTATAAAAATATATAATGATTATTAATAAATATTATAATGATTTGAATAATTATAAAAATTATGTGGCACAGCATTTAAAAAATATAGCCAATATCGTGACAGACGCAAAGGAACAGCAAAGATGATAAATGACAAGCAAATAAAGAAATATAAAAGAGTGAAAAAATATGATATAGTCGTAGGAGCGACTGTCTACCTAAAAAAGTTCTTACAACCAAGGGTATTAGAGGATCGATATGGCGGACCATTTAGAATTGCGAAATTGGTCTCGAATAATAATGTTATAATACTGGGTGGTCAGAATTAAAACACACCTACTCTGAGCTCTCTATAGATTGAACTACTCAGTGTAAAGGCTCCAAAATTGTTGAACATACTATTCAAGACATGGGGAAAGAGATTACGCAAAAAAAAAAAAAAAAAATTAGTTCCAGAAACACCGATAGGTGGCGCTGTACAACAGAAAGTATGCTGAAAAGACACAAAATACACATTTGTAACGCATTTTATTCGAACGTACCAAACATTCATATCACAAGGACCTTGACGATTCAGGGAATTCCGCGTATAACGTTATGTTCAACAACAGCGGTGGCAACATCGTCAACGATATCTGAACGAGTCGATTTGCGTCATCGACCCGGCTAAACTCCAAGATGTCCAGTTTTCTCGAATCGAGCGATCATTCTCCTGAGAGTTTGTGGAAGTAACGGTCCTTTGCGCAAAATTCTTCAGTCGACGAAACTCTCGAAGTGCAGCTGCAGCATGTCCTTTGTTTTCATAAAACAGCTTCACAAGCAAAGCGCGTTCTGGCAGTGTGACAGCCATCGCTGATAAGAATGAAAATTTACCAGTTTTATCCCCTTTTATGCCCAGAGCATAGTAGCTGCAAACCAAGGGTTTATGCAAATGTTTGTGCTTACAGTGCGAAATTGCAGTTACAATGACAGTTTAAGTCTCATCACTTTTTTATCTTCTTTTTTTTTCATATCAGCATAGGAAATTAAAAAGAAAAAATTCCATATCGCATGCGTTTTTTATCTTCTTTTTTTTTCATATCAGCATAGGAAATTAAAAAGAAAAAATTCCATATCGCATGCGTTTTTTTTTATTTTTTTTTTATTATTTTGTGCCTTTTCAGCATATTTTCTGTTGTACAGCGCCACCTATCGGTGTTTCTGGAACTAATTTTTTTTTCGCGTAATCCCTTTCCCCATGTCTTGAATAGTAGGTTCAACAATTTTGGAGCCTTTACACTGAGTAGTTCGATGTATAGAGAGCTCAGAGTAGGGGTGTTTTATTTCTGACCACCCGGTATGTCTTAAAAGTGATGAAAATAAAACGTATAAAGTGCACGTAAATAAACTATACATGGCAGCGGAGCGAAAAAATATTTAAAAAATAGTGACGAAAGCGATTCAAACCAGGACAAAGAAATAAATCAAATTGACACAGCGATTAGAAATAAGTACCAAAATCAGGATATGGAAGAGAATGTAACTAAAAGAAAACAATTGTACTATGAAGATGATAGAAATGATGAAGAAGCTATTTATAATACCAGAGGATATAATTTTCGCCCACGAGTTGTAAATGCTAATTTCTAAAGACATAGCATGTGAAAAATATGTAAAAAGAAAAAATCAGTAATTGATGTTATAAATAGAAATTAATAATTGAGTGTATATGAATATGATTTAAAAATGTATAAATGTATGTATAAGTATGTTTTCAAAGTGTATACACCTGTCTTATCATGTCTTCATCAGGTTTGTTTTGATCGATCAGAGAGCTCGATCAACATTTGTGTCATATTGTAAGAAATGGTTGCCCAATTTTCTTCCCAAATCAAGTCCTACGCTTATGATTGTAGCTGTGAACGCAACTGGTTCAGATTGCTCTTCATCAGAATCATTGTCTTCATCATGTTTGTTTGTTTCACGAATCATGTTAATTAAATCATCTTCATTCAATTCTTCATCAGCCATTATTTCTTCAATATAAAACACCTGTCCCCCGATTTACACGGAAGATAGGTTCTGCACAAAACCGTGTAAATTGAAATCTTGGATTTTGCTAAGTAAAATCGTGTAAAACGAAAATAACCCCAAAATGTGCATGATTCAGTCATTTATTTAAGTAAAACAGAAGTAAGACATCTTAGAAAACTTAAAATTATACTTAGTTTATAAAACAACAAACATATGAATGTAGTAATATAACATATTTAATTTATTTTACATTAGGAACAAAGAACAAAAAAACAAAAAGACCCTTAAAAATTATAAGTTTAATCACTGTCATCGCTTTCATGTACTATCAGTCTTTTTTTTTCTGATAGGTATGATGTCACTTTCATCACTTGAGCTTTCTTGATGCGATTCTGGCTCAATGGTTGACGAATTAAATAAGATCTCGGATTGACAAAACTTTGTCATTAAATCGGTAATTAACAATTGCGTAGGTTTTTTTTTTGCTTAATCTTTATAGACCTCTTCATATTGATTTATGCATTTACGAAGGTCTCGATCAGAGAGCTCGATCAACATTTGTGTCATATTGTAAGAAATGGTTGCACAATTTTCTCCCCAAATCAAGTCCTACGCTTATGATTCTTGCTGTGAACGCAACTGGTTCAGATTGCTCTTCATCAGAATCATTGTCTTCATCATGTTTGTTTGTTTCACGAATCATGTTAATTAAATCATCTTCATTCAATTCTTCATCAGCCATTATTTCTTCAATATCTGCTTGAGCTAAATCTTCAAAACCATCTCCTCCTATAGTATGGGCCAACTCAGTGATCTGAGAATATTCATGCTCTATTGGTGATTTATCATTTCCACTTTCAACAACATCCGGCCATATTGCTTTCCAGCAGGCGTTGATCGTTGATTGTTTGATCTGTGTGTATGACAGTCCAACATGCTTAACGCAATCTAAAATTGTAAATTTCTTCCAAGCATCCATCAGAGTAAAAGATTCATCATTCTCCATTTGTTCTAAGATATACCTGAAAATTTGCTTGATGTACAATGCTTTAAAAGTCGAAATTATCCCTTGATCTAACGGCTGTAATAAGGAAGTTGTATTCTTTGGTAAAAAAACAACTTTTACGTTTTCGTGTTGTAAATCTGGAGGATGACCTGATGTATTATCAATTAATAGAACCTTAAAAGGCAATCCCTTTTTAGTTAAATAATTTTTGACATCTGAAACAAAGAAGTTATGGAACCATTCATTGAAAGCTATGACAGTGACCCATGCTTTTCTATTAGGCATCTAATAGACGGGAAGGTTTTTGATATTTATTGCTTTGAATGATCGTGGTGATTTTAATTTGTTAATCACCAATGATTTCATCATATAATCGCCAGAAGCATTGCAACAGAAAAAAACTGTTATACGACTTTTCGCTACTTTATGACCACTAGCTGATTTGTAAGCTTTGGCTATAAGGGTTCTTTCCGGCATTTTTTTTCCAGAATAATCCAGACTCGTCAGCATTGAAAACCTGATCAGAAGTGTAGGAGTTAGCGGCAATGATTTCAGCAAGTTTTGCCAGATATTGCTGTGCCGCATCCGAATCAGCATATGCACTTTCACTTTACATTCTCAGATTATGTAAAGAATGTCTTTGTTTGAATCTCTCGAACCACCCATGACTTGCGGAAAAAGGTAACTTCTTTTCATCGGACGAAGTCGACGACGACTGATTCTTAAGTGATTGATAAATCTTTAAAGCTTTATTTGTAACAGCACTGGTATCGATCGGGATTCGTTTTTGAGTTTAGTCTTCTATCCATATCACTAAGGCTTTTCCCCTATTTTCCATTGTAACATCTCTAACATATGAAGTCGTACTAATACTGCAGCAGGTTCCAGCTGCTACATTTTTTCTAATGGAGTCTTCATTTTTTCTTATTGTCCTTATCGTGGCTTCACTCATGGAGTAAAATTTAGCAACATCCGTTACTCTTTCTCTATTACGTAGACGGTCAATATTTGAATTTTAGTTTCTAAAGAAATAACTTTTCTTTTCATTTGATTTTTCTTCAAATCCTTTGATATTATAGAACCTTAACAAATTTACGCAAACTATAAAGATACAAGAAAATCTATAAATGTTGAAAACATACCAGTTCAAAAGATAAACGCACAATAATATAAGCTTTGCTGCTAAAATGTTTCTGCACTATGTACTTGCATGAACCAGATAGCTTTACTGTTGTGAAATACATACGGGGATTTCCATTACGAGGATTCCCCTAAATGTATATATTTTACAACACCGGGAATCCCCTGTTGTTTTCATCAGTGTTACCAAAGGAATAAAATTCATAAATGTCATCAAATCTTTGTATAGGCGTATATGGAGCGGAATATACATTTTTATCAATTTTTTGAAATCAGTTAATTTATAAACCGTGTAAAAGCGAAATCGTGTAAAACAAGTGCCGTGTAAATCGGGGGATAAGTGTATTTATGTGTTTCTGACATTACATATATGTCAAGATTTGAAAAAATTGAGAACTGTAGTGTAAGTAATTGATATAAATATTAAATAAAAATGTAGCAAGGTTTAGAATTAAAATAATGATGTTGCAAGATATATAGCAGCATGATAATCAAAAATTAAATTAAGCAAAATAAGATATAGATTTTTTTATAAATTAAACATATATACAGGGTGTCCAGAAAGTTCCGGAACGGCGCAATATTTCGAGAAATACACTTCGGATCAAAAAATAAAAAAATACGTATTTTTAGAAAAGCTATGCAATGATACCAAAATTGACACCCCTCCTGGGGCGGGCGCGGTAGACCATTAGTTAGCGCGCTGGAGTTGCACTCGGTAGGCCCGGGTTCGATTCCAGCCACTGCCAAAACTGCCGCCGTGTTCACGCGGAGTACGATCACATTAAACATGTGGATCCGTAAGTCCTTCCGAGAGGTTGGTGGTAGGGGAAGGAGGGTACGGTCCCTGTGGATGCCTCCCCCACTGGGTTCCGGTCTAAATTGGGTGGCACTTCCCGGCCGTCCAAACTGTTACCTTACACCTTTCTGGTAGGTCGGACGGTCTGGGTCTCAACAACAACAACAACAACCCCTCCTGGGGCAACTTTGAAATCTCCAATGGGAACCCTCATTTTTTATTGCAGACTTGGATTCTCCAGAAAAAATTGCTCCTACAAACGGCTCTATAACCGAGAAAAACGGAAGTGGGGCACAAACGTTTTAAAATGGGAATGTCTCGGAAAATACACTTCGGATAGAAAAATAAAAAAATACGTGTTCAATACTTTCAAAAAATTTATCCAATGATGCTAAAATTGACCCCCTCCTCCCGCTAACCATTCACTTCAGCGACAACTGTTGACTTCAGTTTAGAAAACGGTTCAAAACTACATACTTTTAGCACTACCCAGGAACAACGATGTGGACGTAGTGGTTTTTTGTTCCCTTCGGGGTGCTTGATTAACATGAGTCCCCTGCTTCTCATGATCAGGGTGCTTTTTTCTGTAACTCCCCTTCCCTCTCATGATCAGGATGCTTGAATCAAAATCGTAGGTCAAATGTATCTACTTTTTTCTGGAGAATCCAAATCTGCAATAAAAAATGGGGGGGGGGGGGGGGGTTCTCATTGAAGATTTCAAAGTTGCCCCATTGAAGTTTTCAAAGTTGGTGAATTTTGGTATCATTCCATAGCTTTTCTAAAAATATTGAATACGTGTTTTTTTTATTTTTTGATCCGAAGTGTATATATATAAATATATATATGTTTTTTTTCAAAATTTCAAAAGTAAAGAATATAATTACATCTTGAAAGATTGTCCATAGGGCCCAGTAGAAAATCTTATCTATGTAAGGAGACAATTAAATCCTAATATCTGCAGGCAGATACTAACCAATTCTATTGTAAACTTGTAAAATATAGTTTTTAATTTTTAATTAAATGTTAAATAAACGAAATAGCAAGATTAAGATAAATGAGAAAATTAGTTAATAAATAATATGAGTGAAATATATAATTCAAACATAACAAAAAAAAATCAGAAGTTGTAATTGCACTATAGTATGCATAAAGTGAAATGATAAACACGAAAATGTATGATAATAATAAAATAATGAATGCTGTTACGTAATTATGTTATGTTTAAATAATTCATGAAAATTATGCATTACTAATGATGCATCAAAATTTACAATTTTATTATTACATAAAATACTTTGATAATCCTCATATAGTTTACGGTACAGTATGAGTCTAAAGGACAATCTCATACATAGTATGTCAAGTATGAAATATGGAGTAACTTGACAATGAACTAGCTGTCAGTCGTACTTTTATGAGTGTAAAAAAGTAACTTTCGGTTTCCTTATCATTGTTGATGAACTTGTGTATTTTCATATCAACCATGATGAACTCAAAGTCTCAGCACTGTGATGAACTTCTGAAAGAGTAACTTTCGGTTTCCTTATCAATGATCATGAACTTGTGTCAGTTTTTCGTACCATCCATGATGAACTCAATTTCTTAGCATTGTGAAAAACTTTTGGAAGAATAACTTTCTGCTTTTTTTTTCGCGGCGGAGTGAGAATGTAATGCCAGAAATCAAAAATATTAAGTGATTGATGAAACACGGGAGATAGTCGAATCGCGCAGACAAGAAGTCTGCATTCTTAGCCAAAATCCGGATTATAAAGAGGATTATAGATCGAATGGTGACGAGAAGTTTGCATTCCAGAGAGGTGTGGCACGTGAACTGTCTAGAAGAGAAAAGGAGATATATATATAACCACGGTAAGGGGTAGAAGAGAACATATATTGATGGTGATGGAGAAGGAAGAGGTTTAAGATCAAACCGTAGTTTGTTTTATGTTGGATTTCGTATGAGTGCCTTGTACGGTGACCTGCTTGGAGGAGAACTTAAATTACATGTTGTGATCCAGATGTGGAAATATGTATGGAGATTCTTTATGCGTTTGACTCGGCGTGTGTGAAAAGACCTCAATGGTACTGTACTCTTAATGACTATGTGAGGATAGTATAATTATCCGAAATTTACAAATAATGGTTAAGTTGTCCCAAGCATTTCAACCAATTACTACAAAATCTGGCATTACTTCTCGCTAATTACTATAATATGTGTCAGAAGAAGAATAACAGTCTTTATATTGTTAGATATAATGATGTAAATTGATAATGTTGTTGTTGAGACCCAGACCGTCCGACCTACCAGAAAGGTGTAAGGTAACTGTTTGGACGGTCGGGAAGTGCCACCCAATTTAGACCGGAAGTAAATTGATAATGTGTAATTGCATAAAATTGAATACCTTTCTATTTACCTTTAAAACTAACTTTGGATTTCTGTAAGTGTCGTGCAGTAAAAACAAAGAGATATGCAAAACATATAATAAATTAGCTTCTCTTAAACATGGCCGAAATTATCGCAAATCGTTGATCGTTATAACATTTAAACACATTGCATTGTGTGCCGCTTATAAAACCCATCGTATTTATCTTCAGTGCGAATTCTGTAAAATAATATTTATTAACATAATACCACTCAATTAATTGCGCCATTGTTAACTTTAAAAATAAAATCATTTATTAACATCATAGATTATTTATTAAATTAATTACAACAATTATTCATATTAATTGCAGCGGAGAGAGCAAATGTGAGACCATTTACTTAACAATGCCCAAAATGCATTAATGACAGTCAACAAGTATTGATGTGAACATACGCCTTCAAGTCTGTCTTAGACTTTGCGACCAGCTCGTATTTAATGTCGCACATTTTACTGGAATCAACTCGTAGTATAATTCTCCCACTCGTACTCATCGATCATGTCGTACTGCCGTCTAAGTGTTAATATCGAACACTTCTGCAAAAACTGCAATCAGGATATTGTCGTTCCGCATTTGCCTTTGTCTCACATAGTAGTCGTCGTTATTTATTGTCAATATTGCCACCGTACTGCCGTAGAAATCTAACATATTCTCCTAGACATTGTGTAATATCATCTCTTGGTTGCCGCCTCTTTTTGCACGAGATCTGACCCGCCTCGTTTTGCATGGGATCGTTTTGCATGAGACCTATGGGGGTTTCGTGTTACAGAGCCAACAGTAAAACAACAAAATCGTATTGAATGCGCACCGGGGGCGGGAGGATTATATTATCATCCCGAGTTCAATATGCTCATGAAAACGTCGTAGCCAAAACATTGTAAAGATAACTGTAAACTGATACACAAATGACTAATGGTAAAATGTATAATTATATAAAATAAGAAAACGTTGGTAAAGTCTTTAAAAAAATTGATTAGAAATCCAGTAAAATTAAAGTACAACATTATGAGACCCTCTGCAAAAGTCAGTCCCCAAACGGTTACTTAGGCTGCTTGGCCCTTTTTACGCCTAGGGTTTCTTTCATAACTTCTTGGCCGGGAGTGAATGAAACTTTAGGGAGGGCAAATTTACTATTTACGCTATATGCTATCACATAAATAGAAACCAGATTCATAAAATGTCTTCGGGGGGGGGGGGACTCGATGTATGCTTCTGCTTGAAAGAAACACTGGGTACCCCCAGGGCCGATCCTAGCAGGTGTGCAGCGCGTGCACCGCACGCGGGCGGCCAAAACAAGGGGCGGCCGCAGGCCGCGTATAGTTCTATCAATCAAGCAAAATTTTTTAAAACTTATAATAAGTCTAATAAGTATGCTGAATTTTAAATAGTTATTGAAAAATCAAAATAAGTCCCATAGTTTAAGAAAAATAGAATGTTAGTGCACAGTGTGTTGGTCTATTGTTCATTAATGTCTACTCTTTACACACATCCTTCATTTGATAGCAAAATTCGTGGCAGAGCCGGCAATACGGCATAGAAAAGGATACCAAATTTGAAATTTCTATCTAAAAAAATAACCAAGGGGCATATTTTTGAGACGCCTAAGGATGTTTCGTTCCACTGTGCGGCGGTTTATTTATGTATACCGCGGCTCGCAGATCAATGGTCAAAAGAAGCTTTATTTTAGCGGTCTCCTTTGTAAATTAGAACTGAATTATTTCGGCAAAGTTAACCCTTTCGCGACGGCGGCATTCCGGAACTGCGGCGGCCCAAAAGACGGAGAGCTTCTTTTTCGAACTGTTCCCAGGAGACGGCAATTTTATTGCGCTAAGCCTAACTCTCGAAAAAAATTCACTAAAAATCACCCGTTCAACACAGCATTCTACTATTTTCAGGAATAAAGGAAATTCTTATTTTCTATTTGATGTATATTTTTCTTTCAAATTTTCTTTTATTAAAATATTAAAAATTTTAGCGTATTAAAAATAACTTACCTTGAATAAAATAGTTATCAGTTAATCAGGAGTGTATATAGATTTAAATCAGTTATCAGGAGTGTATACAGATTTAAATTTTGAAACTAATGCATCTAAAACGGGTTTCAATTTATCTAGTTTTTAGGTATTACTATCAAGAGTAAAATGAAGGTAACGTAATATTCTTGGCCTAACATTTTAACGAAAAAAATATTGATTTATTGGTAGAACATGGTCCCAAACAAGTAGCAAATTTTAAATTTCCGGTCGATGAGAGTGGCAGAAAATTTAGCTGTTCATATTATAACAAAACTTTAGTGAACAGGGAGAAAATAAATCGCTTTTGGCTCTGATATTCCATAAAACTAAATCGTATTTTTTGTTTTGCATGTAAATTGTCTGGTAAAGATAGTTCAACACAACTTGTAAGTACTGACTTTTCTGATTGGCGACATTGTTCGGATTACCTTAATAAGCATGAAAACAGTCTAAAACACATAAACTCTTATAAGATCGTGGTGCGAAATAAATACGAGGCTGAAAAAAAATTGTACTATTGACGCGGAACAACAAAATGTTTACAATCGAGAGAAAAAGCGATGGCGCGCCGTCATTGAAAGAATGATTGCTGTAGTACAATCTTTAGCCAGTCAAAATTTGGCATTCAGAGGAACTAGTACAAAGTTGTATCATAGAGATAATGGTAATTTTTTAAAGGCAGTGGAGATGTTGGCCAAATTTGATCCAGTTATTTCAGAACACCTTAATAATGCCAGTAAATACAAAGATAACAAAACACGTATTCCACACTACTTAGGGCAGCATTTTCAAAATGAAATAATTAATATTTTAGCCGAATCTATTCGTAATGGGATAACACGCATTGTCAAAAAAGCCAAATATTACACTATAATTCTCAACTCTACACCAGATATTAGCCACACAGAACAAATAATGTTTGTAATTAGATGTGTGAACACTACTGATGGTAAGGTAGATGTTTTATAATTTTTTCTAGAATTTTTTCCTGTAACTAATACCACTGGAGAAGGTCTGTGCAATTTTCTATTAGAGAAGCTATTACCTAGTCTGCAGCTCGAAGTTAAAGATATACGGGGTCAGGGCTACGACAACGGATCGAACATGAAGGGGGAAAATATAGGGCTACAGAAACGGATTCTCGATATCAATCCTAGAGCATTATACGTGCCGTGTGCGGCTCATACATTAAATCTCATCGTTAATGACGCTGCCAGCTCCAGTGATGAAATTTCTGTTTTTTTATATGGTACAAGAGGTATATAATTGCTTTTCTGCGTCCTCATATCGATGGGATTTACTAAAAAACACGTGAAAAGTCTAACTTTAACACCATTAAGTGAAACAAGGTGGGAAAGTCGTATCAATGCCTCTAAAATAAGACCTAAAAACATTATTACCGCATTAAATGCCTTAATTGAAGATACCACCAGAGACATGAAAACAAAAATGGGTGCTGAATCAATAATTAAAAGTCTTAAAACATTTAAATTTTTGTGTTCAATTTTAATTTGGGATGATTTATTATCAAGAATTGGTGTATTGAGTAAAATGCTTCAAAATCTTAAGTTAAACATCGCGGAATGCATTGAAGGCTTTGATAATCTTAAAAAATATTTAGTTTCCCAAAGATCTGACGATAATTTTTAACTATTTGTCGATTCAGCAACAACACTTGCTAGAGATTTAGGTATTGATCCCGAATTTTTCATGTCGAAGCTCAGGAAAAAGGTCCGTTTATTTGATTACGAGGGCAGTGATGAACCAGTTTCAAATCCCTTCCAGCAATTTAAGACTGCTCTCTATTTTGCAATTCTTGATCACGCGATCTCTTCGGTAAATGAGATATTTACCTTATTATCTGAGTGCCATTCAATATTCTGCTTTCTGTATGAGTTTCACAACATTTCTAATGGTGATCTCATGAAAGCCTGCATGGACTTAGATATTAAGTTACAGGTACAGGAGGAAGGAAGTATTGTGAAAGATATAGACGGTGTACAACTCTTTAATGAAATAACTTCATTCAAAGATATTTTTCCAGGTAAAAAACAGCCAATTGAGATATTAGAAATTATAGTCAAAAATGAACTCATTCCCTGTTTTCCAAATTTTGATCTAGCAATAAGAAATTTTTTAACCTGTCCTGTTTCTGTGGCTTCAGGTGAAAGAAGTTTCAGTAAATTAAAAATTATTAAAAATTACTTGAGAAACAATATGACAGAAGAAAGGCTTTCAGATTTGGGCATCTATTGAATCCGAAATCTCTGAAAAAATTGATTTCACCAAAATTATTGACAAATTTGCTTCTCAGAAAGCCAGAAAAGTTATTTTATAGTTAATTATTAGGTAGTCTTTGTAGAAGGACTGATTTATATACTTTTCGTTTCACGAGATTTATGCTTTAGTACTTTTTTTTATTAGATTATATTTTCTAAGTAAATACTGTTGTTTTGCATTTCTAATTTAAAAATGTCTATTTTTATTTCAAAGGTAATATTTTTGTTTGTTTATTATTTTATTAAAGTATTTTGTCGCTATTATAACCTATTAGTTGGCCAAAAAATAAAATTTTGCACTTCAAATTTTATTTGCATTTCTATTAATGTTTTGTTTTTTACTCTTATACAGGTAGATGAATTTATAACGTCAACGTTAAGTATTAGTCAAAATATGAAAAATTCTTTAGAGGGGCGGCACATTAGGTTTTTGCACGCGGGCGGCCGACACCCTAGGATCGGCCCTGGGTACCCCCCTGAACTGACCTAAAAAACTGCTGTCTACAATGGGAACGCTGAAAGCGACGCTATACATCTGCCTGCCTGTGATTATGGAAATTTAATCGAATTTGTCATTTAATTTATTTGAAAATGCATCATAATACCTGCTGTGATTGATGACATTAAACAGTTACTGCTTAATATTTAATATTGTATTATTACACAAAATTCAGATTATTTAAAAAATAATTTAATATCATTTAAATGTTATCAAAGACTTTTTATAACAATCACTGTTAAATCAATGCTAATAAATAACTGTATTAAGTAAATCATTTTGTATCTCTCTTGAAAAATTGTTTTTAATGTTTTAAATTTTTGAGTCTGGTTTCAAAAGCCCATCATTCACCATCATTCATCCATTCGTCCGGTTCGTTCCCTTCCTATTGATAAATAAATTCTATTACCAAAATATTTTCAGTTTACTAAGTTAGTTTCATAAATTGATTGTAGATGGCAGCACTAGACAGAAATAGCTTGCATCTTTTTTTAATAAATTTTCAGAATATTATGTCTTTCTCAAGTTTCGAAACGCAGAACATTTATGATGCGATATAAAAATACCATGAAATATACTAACGTTTAGTTATTTTCTTACTGTAGGTTCTTCAAAATAAAGAAAATTATATTCCTTTTATAATAATATAAAATTTTCAAGCATAGTGAAATTCCGGAGTCTGTCATTGGAATGTACGTGAGAAATATATACTTCTGAAGAGCATATAAAGGTTGAATTGGGTAAATAACTTACTAAACTTCCTTTGAAGAAAGCAGGTATATATAAGGAAAGTTGACATGTGCCTGCTTTAGTTAAAAGAAGTTGTGTGAGTCACGCAGCAATTTTATTTACTGTCGAATTAAGTATCAATCTGTTTCAAAGGCAAGTAATGCTCTGTCTAATTTATCTTGACAAGCGTCAATTGTTTATTTATCTATTTTTATTCTTTCAGATTCTGAGCAGGCAGAATTATTTTAATATTCAGATAAATGATTCCTTCTACCGAAAATAGATGGCGTAAGCTGTTGGACTTTACCAGAGACTGTTTCTAACATAGGGAGAGTCCAGTCCTTTTATAAGGAATCCTTTCATGGATTAGTTCCTTTATAAGAATTGTTTTTTAGATTAGTCCTATTATAAGAATCATTTTATAGATTGTTATAAGGTACTTTTTGCGAATAGATATCCTGTACATTATAAAGGGACTCCTATCCTACACATTATGAAGGAGAGAGAGTCCCTTTCTACGATTGGAATCAAACAGGTTGTTTTCTTTCTGAATTTTAACGAAGAAATAAATATCTGTGCTATGAAATTTCTTTATCATTTATCGTATTTCACATTCAAAAATACAATTTTCAAAATATAAATGCACTAATGTATAAAATGATAATTTTGAATGTAAATTAATTTTCTGTGAATAAAAATTTCATGAAAATTCTGAAAGAAAAGAACTCGAATATAAGGTTTTTACTTGAAAGCAATAAATGAAACAATTTATGAATTATGTATATCGTTAACTAAAATAGAACATAGCGAAGCGTGGACAAAATTTTTGTGAAGGTTGTATCATTATTTTGAGAGAAATTAAAGAGTAATTTTTTTCAAGGAATTTATATTTTTTTAATATTTTTTAATTAAAATAATGTCTATTCTACACACACACACACACAAAAAAAAGAAAACTATTTTGCAGTTTATTATAGACGCTTACATTTTCAGTTTCTTTGTATATGCATCAATCATTTTATCAATAGAATAAATTTAGCAAATCCAATTTGATTTGCTTCTCATATGTTATTCATTTAGTTTCCTTTTGATATCTAGAAAACTCAGATGAGCGAAAAGATTCGATTTTCGAAAATCGAAAGAAAAAAAAATATGCTAAAAATTACTATAAAAAATAACAATATTTTATTTGAACATAATATTTTACTTAAAACCGAAAGACACCACTTTCAGAAAGTTAATGAACCTTTCAAGTAATACTTCATTTTTAATCTAAAAGGAAAAAAATTCATAAAAAGTAAATATTCACTAATATCAAAAGAGTGAATACGTTATAAGCACCTTTAAACAGAAATGAGTGGACATTATTGCTTAGGAGTTACCAGAAGCCGTTCTCGGGACATTAGAAATATTACTTTTCTACTACAAGAGGCAAAATATCTCTGGAAAGAATCAAGCGATTTCATTTCCTTCAGTATGCTTACTGAATCGGTAACAACAATAAGCCCAAATTGCGTTCTTATGGCAGATAATAGTTGGACTTGGAACACTTTCGACGTGCAAACGTTACGAACGTGCATAATGCTCTCCCTCACTGGAACCCCTTTTGAAAATCAGACGGAGAAAGAACTCGTACAGGCAACCTTTCCTAAGACGTAAATCTGCCGTTGCCATGTTCTGAAGTTCAGAGGGGTTTTCAGATTTGACAATTTATCGCCAATTTGGGGACATTTGGTGACTTTTTGAAGTTTCGAGAAGCACCCCGAAATAACCAGTATTCTACGAGTTATGAGAGATTTCAAGAAGTTTCTACAAAGAGTCTATAAAAGGAGTCATCACTCAGTTGAAGAGCACGTAGCATGATACGAGCTACATTGAATGGTGATATTCGTCAATGTTTTGAGAATAGTATCAGTTGTTTTGGGAAATTAGTGTAGCATTTAGCGCTGTTTTACTGAATATTGTTTCTGTTTATGCTGTGCTTGTAAATAAACTTGTCAGTTATCTAGAAATTTGAACTCATTCTTCTATCCTAAGTAAACACACACGATTCCTGACGATACGTTGTAACATTATTATGAGCTCTTTTCGTATTGAATAGCCGATATCTGCACTGGCAGCAAACAATTTAGATTTTTAACCTTCGTGCTCCCAAACCCCATCCAAACATTGTCACCTCTACTCATGTAGTAGAGATGGTTTTGTCTGTATTTAGATCGGTAATGATGCAAGATGGTGCTACTTATTACGAGGAAGTCGAAGTAATTTTGGGGCACTGTAAACATTTGAATAAATAGAAAATTATGTGTAAACTCTTTTTTACTCATTTTATAGTTAAATTACTTATACTAAAAAAAAAATGTATCTTTATATTTATCATAGCTTTGATAGTGTGAGGTACACTAGTGTCTCCCCGTTGTGTTGAATTGCTATGACGGATATGAAATTGGCACGCATATTTGGCACGCAATCGCTCATTTGGCGATGCATGTTTTGACTGCTGCTTTAGTACTATATACACTGAAAAATATTTTAAACTTTCCATAGTACGTGATTGTTCATCTTTCAGATACTCCAAACAAGTATAAAAATCTGATGTGGGCAGCACATGACTTTCCTTGCAGATTCAAATTCATTTATTTATTTCATTATGCATTAATTGGTGTTAAAATGCAGAAAATGAAATGGATATTTTTCTGATATTATATCCAATTTCCTTTTTTTGTGATATTATATTAATTCACTTTGCATTCTTCAGCTTTTCAAAATTCCAGAAAACTAAAATATCTCGAGAACGGTTCATCCTACAGTCATGGGATCAACATCTAAACAAGCTAAAACATCTAATGTGAACATGACTTTCTCTACAGACTCAAATCCAGAATCCATTAAGTGAAGTTAAATTGCTCAAATTGGAAAGAATACATACTTGATATTATAATTTATATCCAGTTTACACTTTTAATACAACTTTTTAATTAGGAAACTTGGTGTATTTTAAAACGTCGCCTTCTCTTCAAAATTCCGGAAAACTTAAATATCTCGAAAAAGGTCCATTGTAGAGTAATGAAATTGGTTTCATTCATTCCGTCGTTAAAAATTACGTATAAAATCAGCATTTAATGAATTCTGTTAAGTATACTTATTTTTTTATTTTAGATTTAGACGGTTTTGCGGCCTTTTTCGGGAAAAGATATAGTTCTATATTTTTTAATAGTATCAAAATCTAATCAGAATTAGGGTAATTCCTAAGTGTTAAAATTTTAAGAAATACCTATCAAATTTTAAGAAATTTTATTGAAAGGTTTTTAACTACAGTTCAAAACATCGTCAGCTTCACAAAATTTCAAGAACCTTAATATTTCGAAAATGGTCCATTTTAAAGCAATGAGATTGATCTTATTCGTTTGTCGTTAAAATGTACGTATAAAACGGGCATTAATTAACACATATCAGCATATTTAGTCTTATGGTTCAGATTTTGACGACTTTTATGGACCATTTCGGAAAAAAAAGGCAGGTTATTATTTTCCGAGTTATACCAAAATCTAATAGCAGCATTAAGGTAACTTATCTGCCATATTTTGTAATATTTTGTCTAATAGTTTTTGAGTTAGCATGAAGACATGTATTGCACACACGTACACACACACACACGTCACGTTAAAAGAATGTATTTTTCGAGTTCTAGTGTGCTCGAAACCTGTACATCCGTCGAAAACTCGAGTTGCGAATTTCGACACAATTTCCATACTTCCCTATGCATTATCATGAGTTGTAGGTAAAGTGAAAATCTGATGGGGGCAGCACATGGTTTTAGATATAAACTCAAATTCATTTTCTAATCTTATATTTCATGGTGTATTGAATTGAGTCTCGTTGCGAAAAGCAACATTAAAACGTATTTGATATTATATCCAAATTGCATATTTAATGCATCTTCATTCCATTTAGTATCTTAAAGCATTTTTAAACGTCTTCAGCTCCTTAAAATTTCAAAAAGGTAAGTATCTCGAGAACGATTCATTCTAGATTAATAGAATTATTCTCTTTTGTTTTGATGTAAAAAAATTATATGAAGAACAAGTATATTATACAAGTGAAGAATTAATATATTCAAGAAAATTTTAGTCATTCATTTAAGAGTTTTAAGATTTTAAAAATTTTAACTTGCCATTTCACACACAAAAAAAAAGGTTGGTTCTATTTTTGCGAATCATACCAAAATTTAATCAGCACTGGGGTAGCCCCCAAGTCACTTACCTGCCAAATTTTATGAAATTGATCAATTTGTTGCTTAAGCTAGAGTGGATTCATTCATTGCACAAACATACACAGAAACAGAGTGGCAGAGACACAGACACACACACATATGTCAGTTTAAAAATAGCTTTTTCGTATTCTAGAGTATTCTAAATTTGTAGAACCGTAGAAAATTACGATTTTCGACACGATTCTAATATTTTCCCTATACATTATCATGTATTATAGGGAAAGTAACATGACCTAAGAACATGCGTATCACAAAACAGTCCTTTGAATGTGAATCTATATAAACAAGAAAGATCAATCATGCATAAGCATTGATTATGAAACACTTTCCAACTGAAATGTAATTTCATTTAAAAATTTCTAAAATGTGATTCATTCAGTGGTAATATCTTTTACATTATCACAGTACTACAGTAATTTATTATACTTAAATATTTAAAACTGTATCGAAATATAAATCATCTGATTCTTTATGCAAAATCAATGAATATTTCATTCATATAACTTGTATTCCAGACTCCAGAGCTAAATAATTTTGTGTGAAAAAAATTCAGCAATTCTTATGTAATTCATCTTACAATCGCTTGAGATATTTGCATTCTGCATAGGTTAAAATTAGGCTTCCTTGAAGAAATAATAAAAGTTTAGGGATCATTTAAAATCACAACTATTGTAATTGCATAGGCACGGAATTTAGATACACAGATAATACACAGATAATATATATGTGTATGTGTATGTACTCAAAGTATTGGAATCGTGCCGAAGATCGGAACTCGAATTTTCAAAGGATCTACATGTTTTGGGACTTCTAGAACACGAAAAAACTACTTTTAGGAAGACGTCTGTGTGTGTAAGGGTGTATCTGTGTATGTTTCTGTGTGTCTGTGTGGATATTACATCCACTCTAATTGAAAAACTAATGGACCGAATTTCATACAATTTGGTATGTTTTTTGTGGGAAATCCTGATGTTCATTAGATTATAGTACGATTCGTAATAAAAGAATCTGCCTTCTTTGCGAAATGGCTGCAGAAATTGCCTTTATCCACTCTAGCTAAAAACTAATGAACCAAATTTAACAAAATTTGGAGTATAATATTTCAATAACCTACAAGTGATTTATATACCAAATTTAACAAAATTTTGTATATAAATCATTTGTAGGTTATTCTACTACGATTCGGGAAAAAGGAACGGGCTATTTTTGCGAAATGGCCAGCAAAAATCGTTATATATAAAAATAAAAGACTACGTGTGCTCAATTATATTAATTAAATTCCTATTTTATATGTGATTTTTGACAACAAAAAGAATAAGACTAACCCCATTACTCTAGGACTAGCCGTTCTTGAGATATTCTAGTTTTTTCGCGTTTTCGCTACGCCACCTTTGACAATAAGTCCAGCTATCAAATGAGAACCAAATTTAAGTTTAACGTGTAAATTCAATGTCATTTAAAATACTTATGTTGTGCAGATAAACTCAAATTATCATTGAATAAATAAAGAGAACGAATATGAGTCTGCAGAGAAAGACATGTGCTGTCCACATCAGAATTTTTAACAATATTACACCAATGATTTATAGAAGTGAACGGGGATTATTTTCAGGCCATTTCGAAAAAAATGTATGATCTATATTTAAAGATCCATCAAATTTTTGTCGAATAAAATGTTCACCAAATTTAAGCTGTGTACCAAATTTTAACTCTCTAGGACGTAGGAAAGTGCATTTAAAATGCCATCAATTAAATTTATCAAGAAGAGTTATATAAAATTTAAAAAAAATGAAAAATTGTTATCTACCAAATTTATTTTAAAATATGAAGCCACTCCCATATGCAAAACGTTTAAACAAATGGTGAGATATTTATTATATAATATCTCTCTCTTTTCTTTCTGGAAGATATCCCAAAGTCAGAATTTAATTGAATTTGTTATTTTCCCTATATTAAATAATTTTTTTAATTAAAAAACTACTTAACATATTTTACTGAATTTTTTTTTATATATTCTATGGGATAATGTGAATATTTCCTAAAAATTTCGAAGCAATTCGTGAATTTTAAATTTACTTAAAAAATGTTTGAAAAATTAGGTCCCATAGGGTTCAATGTATTTCATTTTTTCAACCCGGGTTCAATAAAAAACTAATTGGGTGATATTATTTATTTATATTCCCATAGGTCCTACAGACCGTCTGAACAACATACTAAAATTTCATTTTGATAAACTCATTTTTACGGCAGTTATCGTGCTAACGGACAGACAGACAGACAGACAGACAGACAGACAGACAGACAGAATGAACAAAGTCATAAACACTTTTCAACTTTGTTGTAAAGTGTTAATAAAATGGAAAATATGTATGTCTGCCTGTCTGTTTCTCTCATCACTGGAGAACGGCCGAACCAAATTTCATGAAAATTTGTGAGTAGCCTTAAAACAGCCCAACTTAAAATGTAGTCCAAGTTTCGAGTTTCTCGGAACAGGGGTTGTCTAGATATTAATTAAAAACGCACAATTAAACCTTCCATAGACATAGCATTATGCAGACGATATTCTCCTCCCTAAATTTATTTGAAGAAAATTATATCATGTCGCTTAGCAACGGATTTAAATCCAATATTTTTTGGCGGCAGACGACTCTTATTAAATCTTTTCCGATTTAAATAATAAAACAAATTATATAAAATAAATTTCATCGAAATCTCATTTAAAATTTTATCGAAATTTTATCGAAATTTCATTATATAAATTACTGCAATCAGGTTAAAATATTGCAGGGAGTATTGATATTTTCAATTTCTTACGTCATCTGTTTTATTATGGTAAAAATGGTTGAAACTCATATATTGTAGTACAGGTAATTAGTAGTGCAGGTATATCTTTTAATCTACGAGAATATAAATACGGTTATATCTTCCCATACAATTTTAGCTCTTTCATTTTGGCATATGCTGAAATCAATTACGGCCCTCAAGTTTAAAGATTGGGGGTACAATTGATATGTTCACGTTATTACGCCATCTGCTTTATTTTGATAAAGATTTTTTAAATTGATATATTGTAGTACTGGTAATTTTCTACTAATACACGGGTATATCTTCTAAATTTCGGAAATATAAATAGTAAGGGTATACAATTTTAGAGCTCCCATACAATTCCCATACAATTTTAGAGTTTTTCTTTTAGCATATATTGATTCAATTTCATATTTTTTGTAAATTTATTTACAAACTAGAGCAGGCTGTTTTATTCTTCAAATCTACCTTTAAAGATAATTTTCGTGTAGCGAGAACAGAGATTCTTAAACTTCTTTTTAGCAGCATTAATTTAAATATTTTACTAGAATGTTTTGAATGTAACAATGTCATTTTGAATAGAATAGGAATTTGATCATGATTGTGAATTTTATGTTCCTTTCATATTTTCTAATCTACGAGAATGTAACTAGTATGGGTATATCTTTCCATATAATTTTAGCGTTTTCATTTTGGCATATATTGGCATCAATTACGGCCTTCGAGTTTGAAGATTACTGGGATTATTGATATTTTCAATTTATTACGTGATCTGTTTTATTTTGGAAAATATTTTTGAAACTCATATATTGTAGTACGGGTATCTTCTAATACACGGGTATATCTTCTAATGTACGAAAATATAAGTAGCAGAGGTATATAATTTTAAGGCTTTCATTTTCGCATATATTGGAATCAATTACGGCCTTCAGATTTAAATATTACGGGGATTATTGATATTTTCAATTTATTACGTTATATATTATTTTTTGTTAAAGGTATTTGAAACTCATATATTGTAAACGAGTAATTTTCTATTAATACACGGGTATATCTTCTAATATTTGAGAGTATAAGTAGTACGGGTATATCTTCCCATATAATTTTAGCGCTTTTATTTTGGCATATATTGATTTAATTTTATATTTTCTGTAAATTTGTTTACAAGCAGGACCAGAATATTTTATTCTTCAGATCTGCCTGTAAAAATAAATTTGTACAGCAAAAACAGAGATTCTTAGACTTCTTCAGTATATAATAAAATTAACTTTCATGAGGTAATATATGAATTTATTAATCAAATGAATATTAAAATAAAACTCAGAATTTTTTATAAAGAAACTGTAATAAAAAATACTTTTCTTTGCACAAAGTGACGATGTGATGGAGTCACAAACTCAAAAACGAATTTTCAACTAATTTTTAGCATCTTTAATCTGGAATGGGACGTTTTTCAGATAATGTCTGTATGCGCGGGTGTATATATATATGTACGTATATGTGTGTGCGTGTAGGTGTGTTAATATAATGGTGTAAATAGACTTACAATGCAGAGAAGGGAAGGTAATAAACAATATTCCAACAACCTGTTTTATGGTTTCACTTCCTATTACTCTTAAAAGAATTATTCATAATCAGCTAGCCTCATTTTACTTTACTCTTACAAGTAGATATCTTTTAAAATATTTAAATAACATTACTTAAGCTTAATTATAATTGTAAATTAATATCTCAACGTCCACTTATCAGCCTCATGTTGTGCGGGGAAAAGAAAAAAAAAAAGCTTTGCTCCATTACCTTAATTTTTATCGAACGTTTACGTAATTTATTTGCTAATAGTCAGATTTTTCAGCAAATTTGTTTTATGCTAAAATTTTTTTTTGAATTCATTGCAGAAAATGTTTTAACTAATTAATATTAAAATGTTTTAATAACTTTGAATTTTCCACTGATTTTCCTACTTTTGCATCATTTTCATATGTATTTTAATATATTATATACAATGTTTCTTAATGTAAGTTTTATTGAAAGAAATTTCAATTTTAGGAAACATATGAAACTTTACAGATGAGACTTAGAAAATTCCAAAAAAGCGCGACAGCTGGTGTATTCTCAAAAGACGTCACAAAGCATAGATTATCCATTTAAAACATTTAGCAAAATTGTCAGTCTTTCGTTCCATCAAAAATTATTTGAAAAATTGTTTAAATTCTCAAAAATTTTAATGAGATTATTTTCAAAACCGATAAAAAATACTTTGAGCGAAAATTTTACTCCGTTTTTTTTATAAAGTTGAAGAGCGTTATATAAAGCGTAAAAATGTAATGGGTGCAACACATGACATTCTCTACAAACTCAAATGTATGTTCTCTTTCAGAATTCATTAAATTTAGTTTAATTTCAAACATCTCTGAACTCGAACCGAACGCTTTTGAGGTGACTTCTGCGTATGTGTGCCTGTATGAGTGTCTGTGAACGCGAGATCTCCCGAATAAATGGGGCATTTCGAACAAAATTTGGTACAAATATTACAATCAGTGAATACTGGAATCATACAGATTTTAAATGAAATCGAATGTGCGAAAAACTCCTAGATTTTCAAATGAAATTTTGAAAAAATCTTTAAAAATTCAGAACCTTGTAAAAATTCAGAGCCTTGTAAGAATTCAGAGCCCAATAATGGTATGTAATACAATCAGAAGCAGAATCCAATAATGTTATGTAAATGATCATTTCTTATGTAATTTTTTTATTATAAAACGAATGACGCAAAGTTTAGAACGCTAGCATGAATCGTCCTTAAGATATCGCACATTTTACAAATAAATTTATAGAAAAAAAATCTCATAAAATTAAAAAAGTATTAATTATTGTGAAATATGTTCACTTTCATATGTAATATTATGCGATATATTTTTAATATCATTTTTATGGATCTATTTCATTCCATTCACTAGAGATGATACTTTGGGTAATAGATTGTATGTGGATGCCTAACACTTTGCTAATAGCAATTTACACGAAACGCTCTCCTCTCCGTTTGTCTGTATCCATTGGCGATCAGTTTGGCAAACTTGATGACATTTCGTCCCAAATTGACGACAGACAATATAAGACCCTGACAATTCGCCAATAGTCATTTATAAGTAAAGAGCTTCTTTCCGTTTGTCTGTAACTCTTGGCGATAAATCTGAACTTACCGCCGTATTTAGCGAAATATCGGCAAGACCTTGACGAAAAGGTCGTCAAATTTTTAAAAATGACGCCAATTTAACGAAAAAGTAGACGAATTGATGAATAAATTATTAAAATATTCTATGTATATGCTATCGATATTTATTAGTTAATTGATTATTAATATCAGCTAATTGGGTATTTCAAAAAAAAATTTACATGTTGTCATCCGACAAAGTGCCAAATGTACAATTCAACGTTGTAAACACTATGCCATGGATCTTATACATACTTTTTTCACTAGGAAAGATATATATTCATTTGCATTATATAAGGAAAGTCATGTGCTGCACATAACATATATTTTTTTTTCTTGTTTATATATTTTCACTCCAATATAGATTCATTTTATCAATTTCAATAGACAGTTGTCATAGTATGCTTAAAATGTTTTAGTACACGAAAATAAGTTGGAGGTGTTCTCAGATTGACGAAAATATCGTCAAAATTGCGGATGCTATCAACATTGATAACACTATGCAACGAAAAAAAAAAAAACTTTTTTCCTGCTCCTGGGTAATAATTGTTATTTACTAATTTCTTCTGTTCTAAAAGTATAGAAAATGGCTATTATTCCTCATAAACTTCGTTTTTATAACCGGGACAATGATATTTTAAGATTTACTCTTTTCCAATACACGTTTTTTCTCATTACGAATAAATAAGATAAATGACATGTTTCATATTGCCCTGTAGCAATATACTGGCCTCCCCTATAACTGAAATGGACAGGTCTTGGCATTCTGCTAGCAAAAATAATGCAAATCCTGTAGCGTGAAGCTCATAAGTTAAGTTTAGCTCTAGCTGCCTAATTGGATACACGTTTACAATGGCATCGAGGGGCTGCACGTATATGGCAGACTCATTTTACTATCTCTGTGGCCAGTTTATCAAAAAAAAAGAGGTACTAAGTACTTTGTGAAAGCATCTGCTAAAATGTGTGAAGCCTACAGAGCATATTTCGTCATGTCTGTTGGGGATCAAGACAAAACCTGGGCACCTCATTTCACTTGCGACAACTGTAAAAAAAAAAGAACTCTGGAAGGTAAGACGTAAAATTAAAATGTTATCGAACAATGTAATTTAATATAATATAATATCTAGATCCCGGATTAATATGCAAATACATAATATTAATATGCAAATACATGCTTGGGTGTACTTGTGCACCTGATTTAAAAAGTTAATTTGGGTCTTTTGCAGGATGGTACAGAGGAGAAAAGAGAGCCATGAAGTTCGCTTTCCCAAGAATTTGGCGGAAACCCACTAACCACTCAAGTAATTGCTACTTTTGCATGGTTGATCCTTCCAAACATCGGACTGAAAAGAATCCACATGTTATCATATATTCCATACCCACTCCTCCGGAGAAAAATCTGCCGTCATCAGACGAGAGTAGTAAGTCAGAGAGCGAGAAAGACATTGAAAATCTAAATTACAATTTTAGAGCCTAGGAGAGAAACCCATACTACCCGAATCAAAAAGATCTTAACGACTTAATCAGAGATCTTGCTCTCACCAAGTCCAATGCCGAACTCTTGACGTCCAAGTTTGAGCAGTGGAATTTCGTGAAATTATTTACATTATAATCGTAAATCTCGGAAATCAACTCATTTTTAAATCTTTTGTAATAATTTTGTTCACAACTATAGTGCAAATATATGTAATTTTTGACGTATATGTGTTTGTCTTTTACTTTATGTAACTTTACCTTATGTATTTTACTTTATATATTGATCAAGCTAAATGTGTCTTAAATTAGTTTGGTGAATATCAAAATTATGTTAGAAACCAAGAAATTAATAATCTTTCCATTGGCAACAGCTACTAGGTCATCGGTAAAAATTTTCTTCAGCCGATATAATTCAAAAGCGCTCGTCACTTTCCGATGTGCCATTCTTTTAAATTTTTTATATCGGTTGAAATTGAAACAATCCAGTTAATGATTTCTACATGACACCATATTTCTCGTGGTTGTGCTTCCTTGAGTGCAGTGTAGTGAAGCTCTCATTTGGCGTTGAGCTTTAGGCTTGCTTGTATTGAAAATGCGAAGGCTAAAACTTTAGAAACAATTTTCTGCTTTTATTATTTTATTTGTGTAGCAATTTATGTACTCATCCTATAGATCATTTTTTATCACAAAACAGCTATACGAATATCATTGACTGCTTAAAGAAAATTTTTAAAGGAAAACATGGCCACATTCATATCTGCTTATGCTGTTATGTCTTTCAAATGTCCCCTGGAATTTTAAATAAATTTAAATAATTACCTATATTTGCTTTAAATCACGTACTAAGTTCCGGCATTTTAAAAGATATAATATATTTTAATAAATAATCTTTAGGGATTGGATTATCATTGCAAATGTAAGCTTTTGCGTCATCTTTGCCACAAGCATTGAAATAGATACGTGCATCTCCTTAATTCACTTGATCGCTTATTTGTTTCAGTAAGCTTATTATTCAGCGAGATTATTATTCAGTATTCTTATTTTTGATTGCGGACTAATTAGTTTGCGGCTTAAAATAAGTTTAAATTTTGCGTTTCAAAAATAATACTAGCAAGAAATGCATTAAGTAAAAATATTGAGAATTTGATGTTAAAGCCTTTACACAACGGAAGATGTTCACTACGAACATGTCAACCGTTTGGCTCGTTTATTTGGGTCCTATTTTTTGAACGCATATTCTAATCAATACTAAATTTTGCAGATCGATTTATTTTATTGGGCGATTTGAAACTCTGTATAATATTTTATGGGATATAGGGAACACTAATACAAATATTTTTCGGTCAGGCCGTCTTTCAGGACTTTTTGGCCGGGGGTGGGGGGGGGGGCGAATAAAACTTTAGGGGGAGGGCACGTTTTCTATTTGCCCTATATAAATATATCTAAATGCTGTTACATAAATAGAAACTAAATTAATATAAAGTGTCTCTCTTAATATGAGGTGCTAAGTTAATATAAAGTGTATCTGTTAATATAAAATGCTAAGTTAATATAAAGTGTCTCTGTTAATATAAAGTGCTAAGTTAATACAAAGTGCTTCTGTTAATATAAAGTGCTAAGGTCCCTCATAGCAAAGATCGTCACATGTGTGACAATGCCGTTGTAGTCACGTGACACCTGGGTTGCAATGTGACATCATATTTGTGACTTCTATGCGACGTTACTTATTAGTAACTCTGTAACTTCATTGTGACTATATTCTGTGACGTTTCCACAATTTAATAAACACGTAACAATGTGACGACATTACAGTGGCAATTACAATGTGACGTCACAAACGACCATGAAAATGACTAAAATGACTTCGCTGTGACCTCAATATGACATTGCCGAGACGTACTGCGACGTCCCAAAGTCACAGTGTGACGTAAATCTTACGTCACTGTGAAAAAAAATGGTGCTAGGGTTAACATAAAGTGTCTCTGTTAATATAAAGCGGCTTTGTTAATATAAAGTGCTAAGTTAATATAAAGTGTCTCTGTTAATATAAAATGCTACGTTAATATAAAGTGTCTCTGTTAATATAAAGTACTAAGTTAATATAAAGTGTCTCTATTAATATAAAGTGCTAAGTTAATATAAAGTGTCTCTGATAATATAGTCTCTGTTAGTATAGAGTGCTAAGTTAATATAAATGTATCTGTTAATATAAAGTACTAAGTTAATGTAAAGTGTATCTGTCAGTATAAAGTGCTAAATTATTATAAAGTGTATCTGTTAATATAAAATGCTAAGTTAATATAAAGTGTCTCTGTTAATATAAAGTGTCTCTGTTAATATAAAGTGTCTCTGTTAATATAAGTCCTAAGTTAATATAAAGTGTCTCTGTTAATATAAAGTGCTAAGTTAATATAGTCTCTGTTAATAGTATATAGTGCTAAGTTAATATAAAGTGTAGCGTACGAGTCTGGCGCCGAAGTGGTGACAGGTCCAATCCGGCCGCATCTACGGAACGCCACACAGCGCGGCATCATGGTTTAGAATGCCATCGCCTACGATAGCAGGTCACTTCTGGTCCGTATAAAGGACACTATTACGGCCCAACGATACGTGGGTGACGTGTTGCGGCCGTTGACACTACCCTTCCTTCAGGGGGTTCCCAATGCCATTTACCAGCAGGATAACGTTCACCACACACGGAACGCATCAACCAACATGCCTTGCAAGGACCCATGTGCTTCCTTGGCCACTAGTCTCTTCTGATCTCTCACCAATCGAACACGTCTGGGACGTGATTGGACGTCGCTTGAGTGTGATGCCACCGCCGCGTTTAGAAGACGAACTCTGGAAAATGGTTGACAGAGGAAGGGTAGTCATTCCTCTGCTCACCATCCGCATGCTCTGTAGCTAGACGTGTTGCTATTTGTATCGCGGCGGTCCTATAACTTACTGATAAGACGGTGTTATCGCTCAGTGTATAGGTGTATCATGTTGCTATAAACATCGCTTATTGTGCGTTGTTGTCTCTCTCTGTTTGCTGATTTTCATCACTTTCTGCCCTCTCCTTCTTTGTCTCATTTTCACTGTCACGTAGTGTATTAGATGAGGTGTTGGAGTAAAATCATGCATTCTGGACATTTTACTAGTGTTATGATCTCGAATTTGCATCCTATTTTTGAGGAAATATGAATAATTAGCTACCATTTCTTGTATAATGAAATTATTTGGCGGTAATCTTTCCAAGAAATGTTTTAGTAAGTAATCTTCGGGGAATAAATTAACATTGCAAATTTAAATTTCGAAGTAAATTCCGTTTCACGGCATGCATTAAAACAGGTTCATATATTTTCTTAATATAATTAAGGGCTTACCCTTTGAAATGATTTTCTGTGTAAACTAAATCTAAATTATACATTTTGAAATACTTTCGTTATAAATGAGAAATATCTTGAGAGGGAGCAGCCTCTCGACTTTCTTATAGTACATCAATTCCAAATTATTTATGTTTTATTCTTATCTACTTGTAAATGTAGAATACTTGCAGTATTTAGTTCTACTTGTATATGTAGAATACTTGAATATTTGGATATTTCGGTATACTTGTATATGTAAAATACTTGAATACTTGGGTATTTCGGTATACTTGTATATGTAGACTACTTGGGTGTTTAGGTATACTTGCATGTGTAGAATACTTGGGTGTTTAGGTATACTTGTATATGTAGAATACTTGAATGTTTGGGTGTTTAGGCATACTTGTATATGTAGAATACTTGAATGTTTGGGTGTTTAGGTATACTTGTATATCTAGAATGCTTGGGTATTTAGGTATACTTGCATATGCAGAATACTTGAATACTTGGGTATTTAGGTATATATGTATATGTAGAATACTTGAATGCTTGGGTATTTAGGTATATATGTATATGTAGAATACTTGAATGCTTGGGTATTTAGGTATACTTGCATATGTAAAATACTTCGGTATTATAGTTTTGTATATGTAGAATACAAAAATATATGTTTAGATCCTTATATTATTGTGAAGAGAATGTTATATTTTTCTCAAAAAATTTCAAATTCTCCAGATATGAACGGGTAAACAGTTCAGTGGAAATTCAGACTCCTTATATGTTTTATTCTATATTTTTTAATTTCTGTAAAAGTTCTTTAAAAATTAGCTTTTAGATTGGTAAAGCTTTTGTGATGTCGATGAATGTGAGCCATTGATCTAAGCTGTATTAATATACAGGGTGAGTCAGAGTTCTTGGGCCAAATTTTAAGGGGTGATGAATCAGATCTAAACGTCGCTGATATTGAACGCAAAGACGACTGCGTCAGAACTAGCCAGGGTTTAAGCTGAGTTTAAAATTTCTTCAGCAAAAAAGCTAAAACTTCTTGTTTAATTTTCGCATTTTGGATAGTCCATTAGCATTTTGAGAAAAATGCGATCGTAGCGGAAACATTGGAACGAACCTCAACTTGCAGCGCCACTGTTATTCTCGTCTAAAGTAATCGAAAATAATTATTTTCTAACACGACGGAGCACCACCCCATTTCAACGTGGATCTCTTCTGTCTCGACTTCTTCTTATGGGGCCATATGAAAAGTCTCATCTACGATAGCCCCATCGACTCCGACGACGACTTTGTTGCTAGGATTGCCGTTGCTTCCGGCGTTGTCCAAGATATGCCGTGTGTTTTTGCTAACGTGCAATGCTCGCTACGTCACAGGCGTGAAGTCTGCATTACTGCTGGTGGTCGCACTTTTGAGCAGTTTCTGTAACTTTGTCTATGCATTCTGTAATTTCTGTCAGTAAAACGTACTTCGTGCTTATTTTGTCATTTTTGTGTTTCCTCTTGCTTTGTATGATAAAAATTGCTTGTTTAGATGTGATTTATCACCTCTTAAGGTTTGGCCCAAGAGTTCTGATTCATCCTGTATAATATTTTACCACTCTTCATAGCCATATTTTATTTCAAACTATGATTTCCCAGCCATGGATACCCCATCATTGGAATTATCCTGGAGCTCGGTTTAAATGTGTTTAGTTAAAAACTAAAAATACAACATCACTCATAAATGCACTAATAGCAGGCATTACAAAGCGCGAGAATCATGATACCAATTCGGAAATTAGAACCTATGGATCTGTTTTGCCCTTGTTTATAGAGTAGCCGTTATTGTGGTGACAGCAAGAATTTACTGTATATCACAATTTCACAAACCTCTGTTAGCTACGACCATCTTAATATGCAGCTGGCATTCAAAGAACAGTGAGCTGAAACTGCACCAAGCTGCAAAATTTGGTTCGCAAGCTCACAAAATCAGAGAATGAATATGAACCTGTTGTTGCTTGAATGTGTCTATAAGACACTTCATCAGTGTTTTATTTATGGATTAGATGCTATCCAACAGAAAGAAAATACCCGCTTATTGAAAGTGATAAAAAAATGGTGCGCAATAAATCTCACCAACCTTAATTTGTCCGTCGTGCTTATTGCCATTGTTAATTCAGAAGTAGTACTTTAAATAACATACAGAATCATCACAGAGTGGTATTATGTTCTTAACTATACATACGAGTAGCGTCGGTGGGCCTATTTTCTCTCACTAAAACTTCCCAGCATCATATAGCTTCATATAGCTGTTGTGGCCCTGGCAACAAAAAGTGGTTATAAGCCACGATTCCATAACCCTCTCTTCTTAACAACGAATTTTCTCTTATTACGTAAATGGAATTAAATTCATAGGATATTGAGTTCAAACAGCATAGTACTTTGAAGTAAAGGTCTTCAAGACTTTATTTTGAAGACCTAGAATAAAAAACTACGACTTTTTTTTCGCGATTTACTACTATAGCAGCAATTTCCGTGGAACCTTTGGGGTTCCGCAACACTAATCCATGGTTTCCGCGACTTAATAGTTCTGTATACATTTTTCTAAAAATAAGGGAATAAAATGCGTAAAATTTGAATGTATCATTTGGATCTCAACGGGATTTTTCCCGTTTTGGGTTTCTGCCGTCAAATGGAATTTCAAAAGGCTTCCGCGACCAGAAAAGTTTGAAATATACTTAATTACAGGAAACTGGTCTAGATTTGGGAACTGCAAGAAGTGTTAAATAAAATAGAGATCTGAAAGAGGCGTCGAGCAGAACTAAAGAAAGCGTCTGGCTGAAGACGGCAAAATTGGCTTCCTTGGTCAGCGCAGGAGTTTGTAAATTGTGGTTTAAAACAAGTTTTTTTGCTGCTTGTAAAGGATATTTGGTGCTTTAAGTTAGGTTTTTTAATTTCCTTATTTTTTCAAATAGTATTTTACTTACAATACAGACAGAAACAACTATAAAAACTTAAATTACTATTTTGCTTTATATCCCTTTCTAGGTTTGCGTTAAATTAAAAATATAAATAAATAATAATCAGAATAATACTTTAATGCTCTATTTGATGTTACTTACTTTCATGATTTAATATTTGCAAATTTGTCCTCACTTAAAATTTTTTCTTTTTTCTTAGGCTTTAGAATTTTATCTTTTCATGACATACATTAAAAATAAAATATACCTTTAAAAATAAATGCAATTCAAATGACTTATTTGTGATAAAATCTTTTTGAAATGCAAATATTCTCCGATACTACAGGGAATACTTTAAACAGATTAGACGGTAGTTTATTTTACGTTGTTTAAATATAATGCTTTCATCTTTGAGAGTACAAAATATTAAACACACCTGACAAATAACGCGTTGATGTCAACTACTATTGCCGGTTTTTCCATAGTTTAGCAAATAGTTCTTTTGCAAAGTTTTAGAAGACAATACTTCGTGAAATGTTCGACCTGATATGTTATAAGGTAATAGAGCCAGGACTCTGGATAGTCTGCGCTCGCCACGAGCATCAATGACTTGTTTACGTACACTCTTGATATACACGTAGGGCAGTTTCAAGCGAAAATCCTTAAAGTTCAGTAGTTTTAGGAATGGAACAAACAGCCTTCCTAGCATCGACTATCTTGCTACTATGAGATGCAATTACATCGCTTCCTTGAAACATGATTACGTTCAGGTGAATGTTTTTCAAAGGGTAGATAGATACCTCCTGCGTTTACAGCTAATCAGCGTGTTATGTAGTTTCTGCGAGGTTGACCTTGTGATGTGATACTGATGATTTGCATATTACTAGTAAGGTGCATATAATATTTTGTCTTCAATTTGTGTTAATGTTATAGGAAATATATATTTAATATTAGAATATGTTTCTACCTATGCGGTTTTCAAATAATTTTTATAAAAATCGCCGTAAACCACAGAGTGAAAAATATACAGTATCTAAGTTGGGGTTCTTTAATTACAACTTGAATAAAAAAGAAATTAAATACAATCAGCGTTGGACGTCTTGGATAAAATGTTCTAAAACAGCTGATTTCCAAATTGTATTCGACGAAGACGAATAAAATGCCTTTAAACCTGTTCATACCATTTAAAATACGACATTATTGTTGATGGTAAAAATTTCACCAAACTATTGTTTCTGCAAAGATATTTTTCCTGAAACATCTATTTCTCAGGGTTTGCTATAGATAGAGCTCAGATGGTGGCTGCCTCGGTTTAGCATCATATTTCGGAGAAGAACGAATGGGGAAGTAGGTAGGGTTAATTAAGAATGTATTTCCGGTTCAAATTTTTTATTTTTTTTTAAATATTTATTTTTGAGGATTTGCCATAGATATCGATTTTAAAATGATGATAGATATGAATTCAGCATCAAATTCTGGAGGGGGTGAAGGAACTCGCTAAGTGTTTTCAATTACGGTTCTAGAGATCACATTTCAATTAAAAAATGTACATTTACTTGGAATACCTATTTTTAATTAGATCAGTGATACCCAAACTTTTTTATTTGCGGCATATTGTTTTTTAGTATAAGATATTACGGGCACGCCCGTACAGTAGGTGGCATACTGTGCTTAAAAGTCTTACCCCCTACATAGGCCTACATTGGATCCTATGCAGGTTTCTCAGGAAGGATTTATTAGGATTAGGATCTACTGTAGACTTAGCGCCTCTACTTAGGTCAATTAGGCGAATCGCATTTCTAGAAATGTCTGGAATGCTTCCGAATCCTAGAGGATGATGACAAACCAGTCAAATGGGATTCCTACAAACCCTGTGTATAGATGGGAATCTATAGAAGATTACGCTCAGTATTTTGCTTCTAACAATTTGATTTAGCAGGTTTTAAATAAATTAGGATATAAGCTATTTTATTGAATTATTTCCATTCACGCATTTAAAGACTAAACACTTCTTGGTAAAAAAAAGGAATTGAAATATTAATTCAAAATTCACGCTAGGACTGAAAAATCTCCTGCATGGAGTTCGAAAGCTCAAAATTTCTATTTTTGAAAGCCGCTGAGACTCGAGTTGAGGTTCGTGCTTAATCATTTCCTTTTGTTGCCCTTTTTATCGAAAATATATGAAAGAAATTTAAGTATAGCATTAAAAGAGGGATGGATCGATTTGCATTCGTTATAATGATGTACACCCCGTGAACTTTTCTTTGTCACGGTAATGCCTTTTCCTTAAAGAAAAGTTCATCCCGCAACAGACTTCAGAAAAATGAATAGAATTTGGTTTTTAGAGCATGTAATTTAGGATACTTGTGTTTCTTTTAAATATTTATTTTAAATCACATAAAAAGAGATACATTTTGCAAGATTTCCATCCATTGATTGTTCGTAGGGTTAGTAACCTTTGTCCATATAATTCTTTTGTGTTTATTCATTGGGCAATGCGCATTCAAATAAAATACATATATCTGTACGTTCATTTCTTATTTCTTGTTCGCTCTTATAAACTATCCTTCTTATTCGTTGAATCATCTTATAGGGGACATTCGCAAAATTAGGATCACGCTCCCATTGTTGATAATGAAATATATGAACCGATTTTGAACTTCTTTTACTTGTAATAGTCGGATACCTACGATCAGTGACGTCGACTCAAATTAACTAGTGTATGGCATAACTCGATTTTCTTGTACCAGAATCCATTCTTAAGTAGTTTGTGTTTTGTTTTCAATTTTACAAGTAAAATTTTGAAAAATCCGTATTGTTGGTCCAAATAATTACAATTATAGTATCGAAAGCCCAGACCATCCGACTCGTCCGAAGACTTAGAGCAGCCGATTGGATGGTCGGTACAATTATAGTGTGTTACTTTTATAGTGTGTTACAATTATAGTGTTGAAGACCCAGACCGTCCGGCTCGTCAACAAGGACTTGAGCATCTATTTGGACGGCCGTGTTACTTTTCACTTTAAAAAGCTTGAAGAAATATATTTTGATTGGCACCATACTTGACAAAGTACCACCCGTGGGAGTAACTTATATCCCCCTCCAGGGGAGCTAATGACGTCATGAACACAAAAATTGTATCGCAACTATTTTTCACAACATGCACCTACACTATTTTTCACAATGTGAATGACACTATTTATCACAAATGAAATCACAACGTGAATCACTCTATTTTCCCAACGTGATTGAAATTATTAAGTCTCGTGATCATTGTGATTATCATTGTGATCATCATCATCGCGTGATCATCATTATTTCATGCAGGATTACTTCAAATTTTGTCCTATACTGCCATGTTAGAAAAATATAAAATTTCGAATGAATTTCGAAGTTTTCGATAGAATTTCAAATAATTCTATGTAGTTCTAGATTCTTTGGTAAAAAAAGCAGGATATAAAGTTTCGTGGAAATCCATTAATATTTGAGACAGCTATTGCGTACACAAGAAATCAAACACAGACAGACAGACATCACTCCAAATATAGTCAAAACGTGTTAAGTGGTATTAAACATATTTTGGCACCAAAATCTCAAATCCGAATATTTTCGTGAAAACAATACTGTATTACATAGCATGAGAAAGTTAAAATTAGAAGGTTTGCCATAGAAAAATTTTTAGTTCTCAATGATCCAAATACCATTTTCCTCTCATTTATATATGACGAACTTTTAATCCCTAAAAATCGAATACAAAGTTATATATTTTCTTTAATTATAAAATTTATAAACGTATAGTTAGAAAGTTCAAGGTTAATATTTGGATATATGTACGTATTGCAGAAAGTTGATTTTGTGTTTCTATGTGTGAAAAATCGGGATTTATGATTTTTATCTGACAATCATGCTTCTCAGTTTATAAAGCATTTATGACAGCAAAACTTCATGTCAACCTTCGGACTCATTTTAAGCTTTTATATAACAGCATACCTCGATCATTTTAGTGTAATTAAAAATATTTCAGTAACTAGTCTTAAAATTTTCACTAGCATAATTAGAAGCTGAGATATGATAAAATTATTGAAATGCCTAAAACTTACACCACGGGGAGAGAGTGATGAATTGAAAGATTTAAAATGAAAAAAAAAAGTAGGAAAGTGATGCTGAATATAGGACTCTTTTAATTTCGTACAGCAATGGTTATTCATATCCGATGCAATAAATTGACGCTGAATATTGGAGTCTTTTTTAACTTTCGTACATCAGTGGTAATTCACATCCATTGCTATAGCAAGCTTAAGCATCTTAAAAATTTTTAATTTAATGAAAAAAAATCTAATTAAAAATTTTGAAAAATGCCTTTGAGGTGCATTAGTTCAGGTATGGATCATACTGTGTGAAAAACCTCAGACCTGTAAATGCAGTAAATGGATAAACAGTCAGACAGACAGATTTTTCCTTTTACAGATAGATTTGCAAAATAAGTATATTTTTAAATGCGTGATAAAACGTTTTAATAAATGCGTTTTTAAAAACAAAAACCATTGTTTATAATTTGGAGGACCTGCTCTATACACAGGACCGGATATACTTTTATAGCTGGAAATTAAATAGGATGTCCATTAAATTGAGGTGTTTGTTAGAAAGTGTCTTTAAAGCAGGTTTTACTGACAACTTCTTTTAAATGATCATTGTACAATTATGTCTACTAAGCATAATTATAATATTGGAAAAGAATGACCCTATGGGGAAGTTTATGACCCCTACTTCTACATGACGCCCCAATGCCTACAATGGAAGCAAGAAAACGACTTTGCATCCTCTATGGAGACTAAATTCAGTCATTACATGTAAATAACTTCAAATGTATCTGAAATAGCTCTCTATAAGGCTTCAAAATTGAGACACATAGCAAGTTGTTTTTGCTTCCATTGTACATATCGAGTATTCCATGATGACAAGCGCATAATAAGCGCGAAACTGGTTCATGTGTGCTGTTATCTGCAGTATGGGAACAGGATCCAAAATAATCTATAGCTGATTGGATAGAATGTCATCTAGTGAAAATAACGTCTAGTGTCGTTTAGGTTCGAAACTGAAAGCTGCATGTTGAATGTTGTGGGTGACAGTCACTGTCATCCACTACATACAGCATGCTATTGTATATTTTGGAGGTTCATTGGAATTATTTCTAATGTAGCGTCAATATTGCGGATAAATTGGCTAGATATTAGAATTACAATATTACGCCAATATTAGCGTTGTTACACTGGAAATATTTCCAATATTTGGAATATACTAGCTAGATATTTGATATGTATTGACATGCTGATATTGTCCATAAATGGCTACCCTATATAGGGCTAATATTGCAAAAGTATCCACATTTTCAAATTGGTCCAATATTTGGTATATATTTGCATGCTACTAGGCTGAAAAGTACAGAAATCCAAATTTTCTCAGCTTATGTTTTACCTACGCAGAAATCTATAAAAGTATGAAATAAATAACAAAATATGCTTAAATGTAGTAATTAAATAAGTGTTCTATACGTAATTTTTGACGACAAAATAAATAAAACCTACATCATTATTCTAGAGTAAACTGACCAAGGAAAACATATTTTTAAATTTTAGATGGGATACAATTTAAATAAGCATTCATTTTATGTTATTTTGATCGATAAAATGTGGATGGATGTATTATTGAATATATGAAAAAAATAAATATGCATCTGGGTAGCGAAAGTCATGTGCTGCTGACATCAGAATTTTTTGTTCGTTTTAAATACTCATTCGTAACATCAAAAGACCATTGTTTAGTTTGGATTCCGAAATAAATGTTTTCAAGTTCTTTCGGCGACAAAATCTCACGAACATACACATTTAAATATGAAATTACATCTGAGAACACAAAATAAAGAATAAGAAATATAAATTAAATGTAACTAATGGGCAATTAAACGTTCTTTCTTTAGTTCACTGTTACCGCCGTTTAATTTGTTCCTTTATTGTGTTGAAATAAAAGCATGCATATTTTACTTAGCTTTGTGTAATTTATTTCCCATTGTTTTTGTGCTAAATATTCGAGATACTATATAAATAATTTAATTAATTTAAATTTAAAAATTAAATAAGAGCACCCATGGGTGGCTGTGTAAATAACAGTAGCAAACTAATATGGGAGTATAATACTTGACAGTCAACAATTTGCCAACATAACCTATATAAAGTCTTTATCGAGAAAATTAGTTGGCGTAAATGACTTTCAGTTACAAACATTTATTTTGCCAATATTGTCATCTTATGTTTTGTTGAATATTATCATTTTATAGTTAATGAATATTGACTGACAATATTGATTATAAGTTAGTTATATTTCTGATATACAGACAATATGGGCAAATATTGTGTGCATTTGTCCAACATGAATCCTGTATAGGTAATATTCCCAAAATACAACTATTATACCACGTATTTACATCTTTAATCTTAAATAACTAGCCGAATACTTGTTGAAAATCAACAATGCCACAATAAGCAAACATTGTATTATGCGAATTACGAGTTTACTAGTGGGCTTTTTCGAACAGCACACCAAATTTCAAATATCTCTCTCACTTACGACAGCGTACATTTTTTCGTCAATCGAACATTTTGGTGTGCATCTCCCCTAAAGTACCAAAAATTGCAACACTGTAATTTTCTTATACAAACCTTTATACAATTCAATATACAAGTTCCCATTATACAATATATAACGACCTAAGTTCAAGTTACTATCGCATTGATAAGGGAATTTTCCAAACAGTTGATATTCCGACTGCTTCCAAGAGTGTATTCTTCCATATTCAAATTTCAATTTTAGAAAAATTATTTTTTCTAGTGTGTTTTATCGAATTATTTATCTGCGCGCCAAGTTTCAAATCTCTATCCGATTTAAGAAATGGTATTTATTATTTATTTGGTTTATCCAACATTTTAGTGTGCACCAACCCTAAAGTAGCAAATATTGAAACACAGTACTGCTAAGCGCAGTTTCCAAACAGCTCAACTTTAAACGTTTTGATGGGTTCATAGTTCACCTTTCAAATTTGGAAAATATTGAAACACAGTACTGCTAAGTCCAGTTTCCAAACAGCTTAAATCTAAACGTTTTGTTGGGTTCATAGTTCACCTTTTAAATTTCAATTTTGGAAAAGAAAGTATATGTTTTCCAGAGTGTCTTATCTTTCCAGAGTGTCATTGAACATTTCGGTGTGGTCCACCCCTAAAGTACCAAATTTTGCAAGGCAGTAATTTTATTTCTATTTTTTATTATACGGCCTATAACGAACTATACTCAGGGTTGGACTGGTAAATCGGGCGATTGCGCGGCAGGGTTTGAGGGTCGATTTCAATCAATATGGAGAACATTTCAATGAATATAATCATTCAATCACTATCACTGGCCGGGAACATCCATGTTTCTTGGCCTTCCCAGTTCATGGACTAAATAGGGGCATTAACATACAGTAACGGAACGGTCCGGGCTGTCGAATATTAAAAGTTTTCACAGCTGGCACGTTGTTAAACAGCGATGACTCAGGCTGGCCATCTAACACTATAAGTTTACAGTGGCCGGGTAGGTCAATTTTTGGGCTGGCCTGACTTTCTGGCCGAGCACGGGTTGCACGGCATATTACTTTCCTTATATACATAATGTATAAGGAAAGTATTGTGACGGGGTCGAAAATTCGAATTCGAGTTTTCGACGGGAGAGCACGTTTCAAGCATCCCTGACCTCGAATCAAACATTTTTGAAGTGATGTCTGTGTGTGTGTGTGTGTGGAAGTGTGTGTGTGTGTGTGTGTGTGTCAGTGAGTCTGTGGAGACGATAACTGACGAACGAATGGACCGATTCGAACCAAATTTGGTACAAAAATCACAATCCGTAAACACTGGAAGCCTATTGTTTTTATACGTAATCGAATGTTCAGAACCACCCTAAATTTTCGAATAAAATTTTGAAAAAATAGTCAAAAAATCAAAACCACTAATAAAGTTACGCAAATAGACATTTCTTATGTAATTTTTCATTAGAAAACGATTGACATAAATTTTAGAACGCTAACATGAACCATTCTCGAGATATTGCACATTTTTCAAAAAAATTATTAAAAAGTCATATAAAATGAAAAAAAATATATATCCTACTGAGAAATAAGTTCACTTTTCATATGTAATACCATGCGATAAATTGGGTGACATCATTCTCGTGGATCTAGCTCGTTCCATTCATGAAAAAAGATACTTTGAGTAATACTTTTGTATTTGAACCCCAATAGTCATTTATCTGTTGTAAGAACAACTTATTTCTTCGTCCATAACGCTTGGCGAGATTTTGGCGACGAATTTGGCGGAATGTCGCCAACTTGGCGACTTTTTGAAATGTTGCCAAATTAACGAAAATCTCGCCAAATGGATAAAAATGAGGCTAAATCAATGAAAATGACGACTAATTGTCGAAAATTCAATATCTTGGAAAGAATATTAGTATCTGCTATAAGAAAAACCTATTTTTTACTGTAAAAGTAGTAAATTCATTACATTATATAAGGAAAGTCATGTGTTGCCCACATCAGATTTTTGTTGCATTGTGACCGTCTGGACTGGAAAGCGTTGAAAACGTTCATTTGCAGTTTCATAGGAATACGAGTTCTTAATAATGGCATTATTTCTACAGTGGTAAATCGGATGTTTCGTTTCCGAAGATATTTTTTACTTTTTGACCGTCGGTGGAGAAACGTGATAAAACAATTTGGAGAAACATAAAACCAGGAACCAAATTCATAAACAAAATTATTTTAATTTGTTTTCTACATTTTACTTTATTTTAAAAAACGTTTTTGCGTGGATCTTTAAAATGTGATTTTTGCTCGCTTATATTTCCAAAAAAAATCCCATGTATTCTTCTATGGTGGGTCGTGAATAGTCTGGACCGGTGAGGTTCAAAATCCAAAGAAAATATATTACGACAGACAACGAGAGTTTTCTACTTGCTTCGGATCTCGGGTTATTTCCCAAAACATGCAACTTCCTATTAAGGACTGGACTGCTGAGTTACAAGATCCTGAAAATAATAATATATATACAATGAAAGACAGTATATATCTAATTCTAGCTTTCTAGCTTTTCCGGTTCTGAAGTTATTCCCCAAAGACATGCAACTTATTACTGCGGGCCCAAAACGGGCAGGATCGGTAAGGTTCAGAATCCAAAGAATTAAAATATATATATCCCAAAAGACAAAGCCATATTAGTTTGGACATTTTAGCTGTTCTGATTCTCAAGCTATTCCCCTGAAATAAGTTTCTTATAACGAAGCCAAGACGGGCTGGCTCATTAAAATTCATAATCCAAAAAATCAAAGTGCATTACAAAAGACAACGACATCAGGACGCGCATCTCTCTCTCTCTGTATATATATATATATTATATATATATATATATATATATATATGTATCAGAAATCAATCACGTTTTTTCAATGTTGATGATCCCCTCCCTCCCCTACCACCACCATCATCATCATCATCACTTAACTAGGGCCGTTACCTTGAAATTGTTCGGGTCGAAATAACGCCCAGTTCATATATATATAATATTAAAATTGAAAGTCCAATGATAGAATAGAAGTAGTAGTAGTAACTCATAATACATATATATATATATATATATATATACCAATATATATGTATATATATATATATATATATATATATATATATACAGGGTGTCCAGAAAGCTCCAGGACGGCGCAATATCTCAAGAAATACACTTCGGATCAAAAAATAAAAAACACGCATTCAATACTTTTAGAAAAGCTCTCCAATGATATCAAAATTGACCCCCTCCCCCCTCCTGGGGAGAGGGGGGTCAAAGAGAGAAAGAATTTCAAAGTTTCCCTCCCCCCTCCTGGGGGGAGGGGGGAGGGAAACTTTGAAATTTTCAATAGGAACCCCCATTTTTCATTGTAGATTTGGATTCTCCAGAAAAAATTACATATACTTGACCTACGATTTTTGATTTTTGCTCCCACAGACGGCACTATTATCGAGAAAAACGGAAGTGGGGCACAAACGTTTAAAAATGAAAATGTCTCGAGAAATACACTTCGGATAGAAAAATAAAAAATTACGTGTTCAATATTTAAAAAAAACTATCCTAAGATGCTAAAATTGACCCCCTGCCCCTGCTAACCGTTCACTTCAGCGACAACTGTTGACTTCAGTTTAGAAAACGGTTCAAAAGTACTTTTAGCACTACCCAGGAACAATGATGTGGAAGTAGTAGTTTTCTGTTCCCTTCGTGGTGCTTGATTAACATATGAGTACCCTTGCCTCTCATGATCAGGGTGCATTTTTCTGTAACTCCATTTGCCTCTCATGATCAGGGTGCTTTTTTCTGTAACTTTTAAACGTTTGTGCCCCACTTCCGTTTTCCTAGATTATAGCGCCGTTTGTGGGAGCAAAAATCAAAAATCGTAGGTCAAATGCATGTAATTTTTTCTGGAGAATCCAAATCTGCAACAAAAATGGGGGTTCCTATTGAAAATTTCAAAATTGCCCTCCCCCCTCCGGGGGGGGGGGTCAATTTTGGTATCATTGGATAGCTTTTCTAAAAATATTGAAATACGTGTTTTTTTATTTTTTGATCCGAAGTGTATTTCTCGAGATATTGCGCCGTTCCGGAACTTTCTGGATACCTGTATATATATATATATATATATATATATATATATATATATATATACGCTATACACTTGGACAAGGTCTAAGCCTAAATCATGGATTTGTTCACTTCTTCAAAACTCTTTCTCAAGTCCGAGTGTCTTGTAGAAGAAAATACAAAAATGTATGTTTCTGAAGAAATAGATAGATTATATCTATAAACTATTTCTACTTGGACAACATACATAAAGAAGAAAAAATAAAATGAAAAAAGGATACCAGGAATCTAACTCAACAAATACACGAATCTGTTGATCTCGGGAACCTAGAATGAAGAGACCAGTCTTGCCATTCACAAAGGAAAAAAATATGATTTACCGTTGCCATTCGTAAGAAATAAATAACAATAATGCGAAAAGACAAGTATAAGAAATAATATACACTCAAAAGGGTCAATAATAGAAAGGCTAATGTGTAAGTGGATGTAAATATAAAATATAATTAAAACAAGAGTATGGAGATGTTAGGCTAATATATAAAACACCATGAATAGAATTCATGAAAATCCAGCTAATCTAAATTTTTTATCTATACCATTTACAGAAATAAGAGGGATATTTATATAAATTGCTGGTAATTTTTAGATTATCAATATGTATAGCATGAATTTTTTTTATCAGATAATCTAAAAATTCTAAAACGCTGATTAAGTATAATATTTCTAAACAATAGAATCGAGTTGCAGGAATTAAAAGGTAAGATTTTATTAATGTTAAAATTAAAAAAATCTTTTTTATCATATAAATTAGTAACAATTCTATTAGAAGGTTCAATAATAAGATTTAAATCCAAAAAATTAATATTTTCACTAATAGTAGCTTCATTAGGAATTAATTCCAAATTGTCAGGATAGAATTAAATGTATTTTGCATTGTCATTCCTATTTATTCATTTTTTTACATTTGCATATTTGCAAAGTATCTTTAATTTTTAAGTATGCTAAGGTATTTATAAAAAAATTTTTTACACACACACACACACACACATACACATATATATATATATGTATATATATGTAAATTTTTTTTATAAATACCGTAGCATACTTAAAAAATTAAAGATACTTCGTAGAAAAAAAAGATGTTCAAAATGCTGAAATATTGAAATTATTTTTATACATTCATAATTAGAGTCCCATTTCCGATAAAGCGACTAAAATTTGCTTACGTTGGGCTTGGAGATATAAGCATGCGACGTATTTGTATTTTTAGTAACGTTCCGATTTCAGCCGGAGTTACCCAGACCGTAGATGGTATTTACATCAAAATGGTTTTCGGAAGTTGCAATTTAATGCTGTATGGATTGAAAGAGAAATGCCCCTTCCTCAATTCCAGAATAATTAAATGCTCTATAAATTGATTTAAATATGTGTTCACGTTTCTCCGACTTTTGTTAACAATTTGTAAAAAAATGAACGAACAAAGGAGGATGCTTTGATATTTTAATCGTGAAAATGATCAGAAATCGGAATTCTTTTTAGTCCAGCCGTTGCACACGCATTTCTTTCATACTTTCAGTTAAAATGCCAACAAAAGGAAAATATGGAGTAAAAACAGCAATTGAAATCTCAAAGGTTTAAGAAAATAGAGTTTTTGTATTGCTGCAAAATCTTAGTAAAAGAAAAAAAAGAATCAATAGTTTGCGTAAGATTTAAATTAATTTTTCTTTGATTCCAAAATATATTTAATTACTTTACGTAGTTGTGAAGAAAGAAAGGCGAAATAGGTAAGGTATATTAACTACAAAAAGAAATGACATTGAAATACATTTAAAATATCGAAAATAGTGATAAAATGTTGTTTTTGAAATATCAGTGATAGTTATTTTTAAGACTTATAACTATAAATTTCAAAGAAGCATTATATAACGTGAAAAGTATTCAAGCATATAAACATCTTAAAAAGAGAGCAAAACTTATTTTGGGGGAAAATAATTAGTTTTTGCCTTAAATAGTATTCATTAATGACATATAAATTTATACTAGAACGAATACCGAGATATAAAATTGCTCGAGATATAGAATACAAACCTCTGATTAAAATTACACAGGGTCTCACTGCGAATTCTTGAAAACCAAAGTAAGCTTTAACAATACGCACGCTTGTAGCAAAAATACTCTATGTATAAGTATGAAGGTGTTTAAATAAATACCAGGCAGTTTCTAGCAAGTTTTTTAGAAGTTCATTATTAACCATTTTTGATGTGAGCAGCATATGCCTTTCTATAGACTCAAATTTACTTTTGGCATTCTTTAAATTCTCTGCGGTGTCCAAAAACAAAGTCCAAAAGACAATTTTTAGGGATAAAAGTCAAGGAAGAAAATCTAGTGATTTTTGGTACGACAAATTCATGAAGTTAATTATGTTAAATTAATAAACATACACCAGAAGAACATACATTTTACGTACACAGTGTTACTAGTGAAAAGTACTGAAGCGTTTATCTCAGAAATCGTTAATTGAGAATCCTTGCGGAACAAAACACTATCAAAAAGTATTGTTCCTCACGAGATTGTTGGTAATCTCTGGAACCAAAGCATTCCAATACGATATAGAGGACAGTATAGAGTTCTTACAGATTCCCCATAATTGGTAAACTATTTCTCCTATTTGGGACATTTCAAAGAGATGTGAGCAATCCTTCCCACTGTGGTCACGTGCGTCCAGATTCTAGAAGCTCAATTGTTGGATTTGACAAGCAAATACTTATGGAGCTCTAAATTTGTAAGTATTGGCACTGAAATAGAATAACTGGAAAAAGAAAAATACAGTATGATTTCAGAGCACATGAAGACTACAGAATGCTCAGAATGCAGACCCTACAGAATGCAGACATAAAAAATCTAGAGAATGCAGACTCAATGATTTTCAATACTTGGAATAGTCCTTCTTCTGGACTCATTTCATGAGTTGAAAAATTTGCATTTGGTGTTCTCAGTATCTTCGGGTCATACGTATTTATGTGAGCAATCGTTTTCTAATATGCATTTCATTTCATTTTCTAGACAAAATCTCACCAAGCGTTATGGACGAAGAAATAAGTTATTCTTACAGCAGATAAATGACTATTGGCGTTCAAATACAAAAGTATTACTCAAAGTATCTTTTTTCATGAATGCAACGAGCTAGATCCACGAGAATGATGTCACCCAATTTATCGCATGGTATTACATATGAAAAGTGAACATGTTTCTCAATAGGAAATATTTTTTTTTATTTTATGACTTTTTGATAATTTTTTTGAAAAATGTGCAATATCTCGAGAACGGTTCATGTTAGAGTTCTAAAATTTATGTCAATCGTTTTCTAATGAAAAATTACAAAAGAAATGTCTATTTGCGTAACTTTATTAGTGGTTTTGATTTTTTGACGATTTTTTCAAAATTTCATTCGAAAATTTAGGAGGGTTCTGAACATTCGATTGCGTATGAAAACAATAGGCTTCCAGTGTTTATGGATTGTGATTTTTGTACCAAATTTGGTTCGAATCGGTCCATTCGTTCGTCAGTTATCGTTTCCACAGACTCACTGACACACACAGACATCACTTCAAAATGTTTGATTCGTGATCAGGGATGCTTGAAACGTGCTCTCCCGTCGAAAACTCGATTTCGAATTTTCGATCCAGTCACAATACTTTCCTTATACTTTATGTATATAAAGAAAGTAAAAATACGAAGTACCATGAAGAAAGTGACTATTTTTATTGAAATTAAATATGTGTAGAGCTCATACACAGGTAATGAAATGATTACTAAATCAAGGGTAAGGATCCATCAGTGATTAGAAATTGCACATTGAATTTTCAAATCAGTAATTGGTGAAACCCCTCTTGTCGGCAATGCATGCTTGTATACGTCTAGGTAAGTAGTGATAAAGTTTCCAAATGTCATCCTGCGATACATTCTACCAGGCATTCCTCAACTGTTGCTCCAGATCTGCTACATTTCGGGGTGCCCGAATCTGGAGGTCTAGCATGTCCTATACATTCTTGATTAGCGAAAGATCTGGTGACCTTGCTAGCCAAGGTACAGTACCAGTAGAACGGAGACAGTCCACAGATATGCGAGCCGTATGTGGTGTGACATTATCTTGTTGGAAAATGACCCCAGAATGAAGTGCCATAAAGGGTGAAACAAACGCCCGCAGGATTTCATCAACATAGCATTGCGCTGTTTAAGTTGTGCGCAGGATGACTAGGGCGACCTGCTGTCGTAAGAGATAGCATCCCCACATCATCACACCAGGGGTAATTTCTGTATGCCTGTGTAAAAGAAAGGTTGATTGGGGCCTCTGGCCCTGGCGCTTCCACACACGTATCCAATGGTCATCTGCATAAAGACAAGCGTGATTCATCGTTGAACACTATGCGATGCCAGTCAGCTGGTAGCAGTGGTGCTCGGCTACGACACCACTCCAAACGACTGTGTTGATATTGTGGGGGTTATAGGCAGACGTCTTAAAGGCCGCCGTGAGCGTAAGCCTACCTCAGCCAAGTGCCGTGAGATGGTGGAAGGTATCACTGATGGTATGGAAGAGGCTGTAGCACGCTGGATGACGGACAATGACGCCGTTGGACCAGTTCGGGCCTGTCGCACAATCATACGATCTTGTCTCTCGTTTGTGCACCTTGACCTTCCAGAGCCTTCATTCCGCCAATGAGTTCCTTGCATCAACCATTGCTGCCAGCACTTTTGGACAGCAGTGTCCGTTAGTTGCAGGTGACGGCCTATTGCTCGGTATGATCAGCCAGCTTCACGCATCCCGACTATACGACGACGTTCGAACTCGTCTAATTGCTTATAAGGTCTTCGGCAACGTCGTAACGGCATTATTGGTTGTGTCTCCACGGAACTGCTACGCCGATAACGAGCAAATATAAACCGTTCACATTTTTAACCTGTTTTATAGGATGCTATTTGAGCAGTAGAAACGCGCGCTATGGCCGAAGTTAACACTCATTGGCCTCGCAAATTTAATCATTTGCATACATGGTATAAAGGAATTTGCATGCGAAATTTCGAGATGATCGAATTATCTTTTAGAGGTGCTTCTTTTTTTTTTTTTTTTTTTTTTTGCAAAAGAGTGTATTTAGCCTCTCTGGTTTATTTAAAGATATTTTTAAGATGAACTTTCATTTTTGTTCCAGTCAAGTGTAATACTAAACATCTCATTTTCCCTCAAATCATTCAATGATCGACTTTACAAGGCATGGCGATCGACAGGTTGAGCACCATTGGTATAGAGAACTTTAGCATCATTGGTCTAGAGAGCAGCGTAGGGTATTTTAGACACAAGGAGAAGTATTCTCCCCATCCATGGCATTTTTTCAATGGCCGTTTCACGCAGAATTTCTCCCCTCTAAACATGGAAGGAAGTATCGGAGGTCAACGGCTATAGTCTTAGACACTATGAAAGAAAGAAAAATAAATCCGTTGAAAACTATCAATGAATTTTAAATCTTGATTTTTGAAAGTAGTAAAATTCACCACCGATTTAAGCAATTCTTTATTTGCAGGAGGTATCTAGATTTTAAATTTAAGATTTACTGTTACATTTTTTAATATATTACTTAATACTACTTTGAACACACAATTTAAAATTAACCGTTTTCTAATTTTCTACATCCAATTGTATTATACATGAGGTTTTATTAACTTTAGTACGGTAATGACAGATTTTGAAAAGTGTTTTATCGCAAGTCGCAACCCAAAGGGATTTTAAAAAACAAGAAATTGAACAGAAATTAAAATTTCGAAATTATTGATGGAAGATCATGGTAGATATTGATGGAAGATCATGGTAGACATTGATGGAAGATCATGGTAGACATTGATGGGCGTGGAAAGATGGTTGAGTGGGCCCCGACAAACAGTCTCTACTCTTTGGAAATAATTTCAAGACTTTGGAACTGTTGCTAGGAGGTCTGGACAAGGTCAAAAATGAATAATAACTTCTTAAGATCGGCATCTGTCCGTGACTATCCATCGCAACAGAGGGTCGAGTGCTAGACATCTGAGTTTAGAGCTAACAGCCGTCATTGGGATTGTATAGTATCGCGACAAACTGTATACAGAATGCTTAATGAGAAAGGCCTTTATATCAGAAAGCAAATGTGTTCCACTGACCTCAAAACATAAGAATCGGAATTGGGGCAGAGAACATCAGTGCTATAGTCAACAAAGTTGGACCAGCTTTCTCTTTAGAGATGAGTCGAGGTTCAGTTTAATCCCTGATTCTAAACGCGTTTGTATCTAGAAGAAGCCAGGAACTCGAAATCTTCCAACCAATTTCAGGGGATATGATCGTTACGGCTGTTCAGATATGATGGTATAGAGATGCATAGTGATCAATGAATATATTCCCTGATACCTGTTTGACAGAGGTTCTGTTTTTGACCAGATATACCGATATGAAATCTTAGAACCCTACGTAAGACTTTTTAGAGGGTTATGTGGATTTGAATATCTTTTTGTGGACGATAATGCTGGTCCACATCCAGCAAACCTGGTTGATGAATTTCTTGAAAAAGAAGGCATTTAGCGAGTAAACTGGCCAGTCAAATCTCCTAATTTGAACCCGATTGAGAACTTATAAGACTCCCTTAGAGGAGTTGTTGCAGGGCGAAATCCTCCTCTTAGAGATCGTAAAACCTTGAAGACCGCATTGTTGGAGTAGTGAAATTTACTGTCCCAAATTCTGATTCACCACTTTATGGAGAGCATGGAATGGCATTGTGATATATGTATATGAGTTAGGGAAGGTCACATTCCCTATTGAGGTCGAAAGTCTGCATTTGTATCCAAGTTATTCAATTTTTCCCCCAAATTTCCTTGTCACACATTATTTCTATTTTCATTGTTTCATAATTGTATCGTATGCACTCATATTTGATTTTTCAGTATGTGTCTGTGTTATGATACTGTGTATCATCCCCAAAATCAAATTCTATTGAACAGTTGTTAAGAAATCAGTGTTTTTGTGCATATAAGGATAATTTTGGGCACCAGTCCATATATAAATAGACCTAGTAAATACTCGTGTAGATCCATTAAAATCCGAGGGTCGGATATTTGCCCCATAACGATATTCCCTTTACATATACTATCGCAGGTAAGAAAAATAGGTGAAATATCGCTGACTATAACCCGCCTAAAAATAATTATGTCATAATTTTTCTTAAGGTATCTCCTTTCCACTACAGTGGAAATTTATATAGTAGTTACAGTAGTTCGGAATACTTAATTTTAGAAGAAATATCTATGTAAAAACAATTTGTTTCGCAAGATATAACTAAAAATAGAGTGCAATTTAATAAAATAATTTTTTTGTGAAATTATTACCATTTATACTGATTAATATTGTCATTTTTCAGTTATTGGGGTCGGCTGTATTGTTTAAGATAAAATTCAAGAAATTGAGGGAGTTTTATACAACCTACAGAAAAAAATATCAAAATTGAAAATTTAAAAAAATATTTTCTACTCAAAATGTATTGCTATATTAAATAATTTTTTGTTACAAAATATATGATCACTAAATATGTAGGTCATATAACTATTCTAAATTATCTTGTCACAAAATGTTCAGGATGAGAGATTGGTGGAGATGACATAGCTAATCCTGTAAATTTTTACAGATCTGTTATTTTGACTTTATGGTAAAGATATTTCTTGTTTTTATGCCATTAGAAATTTAACTTCCCGTATGAAAGACAGCTATGAACAGCTATAAATATATATCTGAGTGAAGACAGATATAAACGGTAAATAATTTAAACTGAGGCCAATATAACATTCATTCAGTGTGGTCAGAGCCAAAAGTCCCTATAGTTGAACACGAATTTTTCTACTCATCCATACGCCACATTTAAATGGCTTTATAAAAATCCCTACACTTGACAAACCTGTTATTTATGTCGAAGTAATAATGATTGGGGAGGGGTGTTCATGCCCCCAAGAGGTTCCTTTTCATTTTCAATATAAATTAGAAAAGAAAGGTTTTTATTCCCAAATGCAAGTTTCTGAAATTTAGTGGTCGTGATAATTATCTTGAAACCATTCCTACTTGAAACCAAATTCCCTTTTTATTTTCCTAACAAATTTTTACGAAATCAACTTCTTACTTTTAGCCGACTCTGTGGTCGAGTGGTCAAGGTGAGCATTTCCACAGCAATCGCTCGACCGCCGCGTTGTGGGTTCGAGTCCCACTTACGGCATGGATGTTTGTGTTGTGGGCGTAGTGTATTCCGTCCCCCTCTGGTGCGCCTGGGGCAACGTCTTAGGACGGCTAAATGGTTCACGTTCTGGCCGCTGACGAAAGGCGAATGACGAAAGTCAAGTGCCTGGCCATTAAACAAAAAAAAAAACTTGTTACTTTTATACTAAAAACTGTTTCAGCCAGAGTGTAGTGGGCGTGGTTAGTATCAGGAAACCACATTATTTTTGTTAAAGGAGTTGAAACCACGTACTTCTGCCGGGATGAAATTTATTTTTTATGTTGCAGACTGAAATATATGAATACCCTATTTTGTCAGAAAATGCAAATTTTACTGAAATTTTGTGGTTGTGGTTAATACCCGGAAACGGCTTAAGGTACATAAATTAAACTTTACACCCACTAAGGATCGTTTTCCCTTTTCGTAACAATTTTTTTATTGAAAATCAAAAGTTTTATTTTATATTTTTTCGAAAATTCAATTTTACTTACATTTAGTGGATATGGCTAATAATAGATTGAATCCACACTTTATTTTTTTTAAAGAATCCTTCAAAATTGGAAATTTCACTACTGGAAATTATTAACAAATCCTTAAACAGAAATTGTAGCAGTTCTCATTATTTTTAAAAAGATGTTAATGTGTTTATTTCCATGCTTCCATCACAAGAAAAAACTGGGAAACTCCTACTGAAAGCGAGTTATTGCCTAATTCTTTATATACTCTTGTAATCATTTTAAAAAGCTTCTCAAAACAGTGTGGTAAAAGGTATGAGAGGTTTGAATGTTTGATGTTCATGTTATTATTACAAATGTGATTTACAACAAGAGAGCAACAAACTGAAAGTAAAAAAAAAATTAAATACTGAATGATTTTTAATATTTTGCAAGGAATATACTCCGCCCACTTATGTGTATGTATATAAAATAAAGAACAGATTGATTGGTTTATTGGTTTATACAAATTTAACTTTGAATGAGAGTAATAAGGCAATTTTTTTCATTGCTTACCTGTTCAATAAGATTAGCCTTGTATTCATTTTATGATCACACACAATTTACTGATGCATATTTTAATGAATGAAAATAAGTGCAATTATGAATCAAAAAATATTTTCGTCAACATTCTCTTGGTCTTTGGCCCCTCCTACGTTAGAGATTGAGGACAAAAACAACCAAATATATCAAAACTAAAAATGAGGGTTTCCTGAAATTTATTATATAGAAAATTTTTCCTGAAAATTCTGAAAAAATTTCGAAATTCTCCTCATTATCACATTTTATGTTCAGTGAATTTTAAAAATATTTTATCTTATATTACAGCTACAGTGCTTATATTACATAATATGGCAAAAAATGTTCAAATTTAGAAATATATAAAAAATTCTATGCATTTCTTATACCTGTATACTGCAATTAGCAGCTACAATTTGATATTTTCATTATGTACATATGCTTTTGAAAAAATATAAAATAATTAATTATAAGAAGAAAAAACGCGTTTCTTAATAATAAATTTAAAACATTGCATAAAATGAATAACAATTAAAGGAAAAATAATTTAAAATTGCTAAACCTATTCAAAGTTATATAAAAATATATACTATATGTATTATGAAAAATAAATTATTAAATATAATATTTTGGGTAAAAATTTTATATTTCTTATAATATAAAAATAAATTATAACATATTATATTAAAAATATTAAAATAAACTTGCTGATAATTGAAAGAGAAATTTCTGTATAACTTTTTTAAATGACAAAATAATAATAATGTAAATAAGTAAGAATAACTTTGTTTATTATATGTACAAAAAATAATATAATATGCATATAATACATTTTGAGACAATAATATATTTTAAAAGTACTTAAAAGTAAAACTTTACTAAAACAGTGATATCTATATTATTAAAAATTAAAAATAAATATTTCCTCGTAATTGAATGGGTGAGTAATGAGAGATGAGAGACACAGTTTGGTGGAAGATATATTTAGTACTAAAGTATTTTCCTGCAGCAGAAACACTTATTGAAGCATTCCATATTTTTAATATTTAAAAAAAAATTACAGAACTTAACACTAAAAAAATGAGCTTCTTAAAACGTTACCTGTTCATTTTTAATAATGAGTAAAATGAAAATTGTACCTTTTAGGTTCTCATCCATCATTTTCTTTAAAATATAGAACAAAAAATATTTATCCCCGCCTCTCTCTGTTCTTCCTCAAAATTTCAAAACAAAATGATCCAAGACTTTTTGTAAAACACATTGCTTTAAAAAAAAATTGGAACGAGAAATGCATTATTTCTCAAATTAATTAAAAATAGATAAAGAAAACAGAAGAAAAGCAAAAAAATTTCTGGAAAACATAGTGACTTTTCACCTCTCCACATAACAAGCTAAAAAATTTAAATTTAGAAATATATAAAAAAAAATTATGTTCATTAAAACTTCTTATACCTGTATACTGCAGTCAAAAGTTATAATTCAATATTTTCTTAAAATATGTGCTTTTGAAAAGATATAAAATCATTTTATTTTATCTAAAGCATTTTTTACTTTCCCTGCAATACATGGTAATGTATAGGGAAAGTATTGGAATCATGCCGAAAATCACAACCCGAGTTTTCGACGGATCTACACGTTTCGAGACCTCTAGAATACGAAAAAACTATTTTTAGCGTGACGTCTGTGTGTGTGTCTGTCTGTGTGTCTGTCTGTGTGTCTGTGTGTCTGTCTGTGCAGATTTTGTATCCACTCTAATTAAAAAGCTAATGGACCGAATTTCACAAAATTTGGTAGGAAAGTCACTTGTGGGCGGGGCTGGTGCTGATTAGTTTTGGGTACGATTCGGAATAAAAGAACCCGCCTTTTTTTGCGAAATGTCCCGCAAAAGCTTGTATCCACTCTAACTGAAAAACTAATGGACCGAATTTCACAAAATTCGGTAGATGAGTCGCATGTGGGTCACCCTGGTGCTGATTAGATTTTGGTATGATTCGGTAAAAAATAACCCGCCTTTTTTTGCAAAATGGCCCGCTAAAATCGTCAAAATCTATACTAAAGAACTACGTATGTTGAAATATATCAATTAAATGCTTGTTTAATACGTAATTTTTAACGAAGAAAAGAATAAGACCAACCCCATTACACTAGGACCAGCCGTTCTCGAGATATTTTAGTTTTTCGTATTTTCTCTACGCCACCTTTGAAAATAATTCCGGTTACCGAATGAGAAAGAAAATTGAATTAAAAGTGAAATAAATTTAATTAAAATAAAGAGAACGTGGATATAAGTCTGCAGGGAAAGTCATGTGCTGCCCACATCAGATTTTTTTTATAGTATTGAGAATGTTTAGAGTCAAATATTTTAAATATATTCTTAAAATGTCAGCTAAATCAAAATTATCATACATGTTATGTAAGCGTAATTGTAAACCACATTTATAAAATATATAAGTAGCATGGACAAAAAATAATCCTAGTGTGTTTAATCTGGTTGGAAATATTTTATTTTAGATATAACAATGTTATCAATATTAATTGGAAATTAGGAAATGTTTCAATGGAAATACAATTATAATAGTATTACTTATTTAATTCATGTACCAAGAATTTTAATTCAGGATTTATTATAACATTTTCATGTTAATCTCATTGATTGTCTTGCCAAAAATGCATTTAAAAATAAATTTCGAAAAGAAGAAACAAATTGTTTCGCAATATTAAAAAAAAAAAAAAAATGGTATAAAATTGTCGAAATCAAAATATCCCTACGTTTATGAAATTGCCGACGTGGTTGTCGAGTGGTCAAAGGCAAGCGTTTCCGTAGCAATCGCTCGACCGCCACGTTGTGAGTTCGAGCCCCACGTAAGGCATGGATGTTTGTGTTGTGGGCGCAATGTGATCCGCTCCCCTCTGGTGCGCCTGGGGCAACGTCAATGGTTCACACTAATGGTTCACACTCTGGCCGCTGTAATAAAGGCGAATGACGAAGATCAAAAGTGCCTGGCCATTTGATAAAAAAAAAGTTTATGGAATTTTTGAAAAACAAATCTTGTTAACCATACAGCTGTAAATTGAGTTGAAATTCCCCTACGTGTAGGGAAAAATCCCTAAACCTGGCCACACTGCATTACTCCAGAATTGTAGTAGAGAATGGAAAATCTTTCAAGTAGAGAATCGAAATGAACGCATTGCTGCATTGCTTACCTGAAACCAATTGAAATTTAATTTTAGGATAGATATAAATGTTTTTTGGCATGTTTCGAAAAATTATTTTCCAGTAATGTCATCCCTAGTAGCATTTATTGGTCTAATATTGGACCAATATTGTATATCTTGGCATTGGAAATATTTACAATGTAATTCCAATATTAGACAAATATTGGGGTTACATTGGACTCCAATATTGGCTAATATTTTCATTACAATATTATGCTTGGTGTTACATTGGAAATATTGTCCCAATAATGGGCCCATTCCGTCAAAATGCCCACTTTTTCATATTGGTCCAATGTCGGAGCTAAGAATAAGACAATATTGGATTGTTACTGGAGATGTATACGCATGTTCATCAATATCTTCTCTATTTTGAACTATAAATCTGTTGCCATCGTGAAATTACGATTTTGTTTAAAATCTACAAATCATCGTGGATTTCAATCTGCGAGCCAATGTCCAATTATGCTAAAGGTCGTTCACTTATCCTTTTAGTAATATAATTTTTTTAAATATAGTTTTATTAGAATATTTTAATGAACAAAACTTTTTTTTCCCAATTAATATTTGCACATTTTTTATTAAACAGCTTTAATTTCGCAAGCTTTGAATTTTTCTTTAAATTTGTTTGCCACTAGATGGCGCCTTATTAACAAATTTTAAACTCAAAGCTGTGCACGGTCACCGCCTCCTTTGAACTCTGCCTGTTCAGTCAGCCGTTTCTCCCTAGTAAACGGTGATTTGCGTAAGGACAACGTTCGTAGATGACGCTACATCAGTTGAATACAGTGGTACAGCTTAATATTGAAAAGGCATATAAAAGTGCTTGAAATAGGATTTAATATTTAATTTTCAAACATGATATGTGAAACTAGGACAACCTTTTTTATTGGTTACACACATAAAAAAAAAGAGATTTTCTGATCTAAATTTTTTTTTTAATTTAGTTTTATGATTTTTTTTTTCCTTACAATTCTTTTGATAATAATTTCTTTATGAGAAAAAATTCCAAACACCACAAGCCAGGAAACTTGAAGAAAGAATTATAATCCATATAATATTTCATAAACCCAATTTGTAATTAAAGAAAAAAATACTTACTTGAAATTAAAAGCTTCACATCAACAAATTGAAATTTTACATGCATTTAATATGGGAATATTTCATCAAAATTGTATATATAAGTTAAATCATAGAAAAATGACTTCAGATAATAAATTTGTGATAAAGTGAAAAGTTATTCTTTAATGAATTTTCATGTTTTTATATGAAGAAATTTATTATTCCAAATCATTTTTCAATGAATTTTCTATTTCAATTTTTAATTATGGATATACACTTCATGAAATACATATGCAATATTTCAATTTGTTGTATATCTGCTAAGTGTTCTAAGTTCTTTTATTTCCTGCAGAAAGTTTTTTTCTATGTTAAGTACATTAAGAATGGCAGAGCAAAATGTGTATTTCTCCTATTGAAATTTATATTATTCTTAGCTTTAAGACATGAGTATAGATTATGTATGACGCTCCCCCCCCCCCCCCCTCCCAGGGATGCAAAATATGTAGGAATGTGGAAACGAGGTTCCCAGGAAATCGAAGCAGTCATGGGGAAATTTATACTGAAGATACCATATGTAAACAACTTATGTAAAGGAAGAAACAGATATGCGAAATGAAATATTATTATAGCATATTTCCATTCAAGTACAATCATTTTACATTTTATTTATTTTTCTCTTATCTACCGTTTATTATATCTATATACAGTGTGAGGGATACGAGTTAAAATTGTGAGATTTAAGCACCTACTTGGTACCCAAAACATTTTGCTTTTAGATCTTGTTTCCATGATGTAATACAGCTTTTAAGCAAAAAAAAAAAACTATTTTTTAATGATAAACAAACTAAAGAAGTACACATTTTTTTTAGATAAAAATATCATTTCAATTATAATTTTATATTGATTATAATGTAAATTTTGTTAAAGCTTTAATAAATGATTTCTTTATCGCATGTCTATTGTAAAAGTACTTTCAATATAACTGATTGCGTAATTTAAGTGATAATAGGCTGGTCATTTATGTTAGTTAAAATTTTATATTTAGGCTACATTAATAAGAATTGTGCTCTAAAATGTTTTTATTTTATTCAATATCTATATTTTAGCACATAAAGAGTTACACCCCTTTCCCTTCAGACCCATAATCATCTTTTAAAGTATGCACACTGTGTATTTTTTTATTAGTAACATAACCATGATAAGTATTTTATGACTCTACAATATTAAAAACTTTAAGTCACAGCCCTTTGTATATTGATCACCTGCCTAGGATATAGCCCAGAAATGAGAGTGGTGAAAACAAGTTTTACTATATTTTTTATAAAATAAAAAGTGTCATTCAAATAGCAAAAGTGAATTGCATTAAAAATTTGTGTGTATAAAAGCATCCAGAATTTGTATTTGACTGGACTATTGTTACATAAAAAAATATAATAAATCCTTTATATGGAAAACCTACCATTTTTGACAATGTTTTTCAATAAAATGTAACAAATTCATAATAAAATAAAATACACATACCTTAATTTTCCCTTGATTTCAATATTAAAATATATATAAGAACATCCAATGATAAAATCAAATCAGCAATAAAATTAACTTTAAAATCAAATTAACAATAAACTTAAGGATAAAATCAAATGATAAAAGTAGGAAAAACAACAACTAAAAATTTAAATTTCAAAGTTATTGTACCGTAAACCAATCTAAACATATGGATAAATTGCCAAAAACATTCAACGCAAGGGGCGCTCTCACGCGGTACAATGTGTCATAACTCAAAATCAGCTCCAGAAGCTGACTGCACAGGCAGAGTATAAAGGAGGCAGTGGCACGGTTGAGATTCATAAAAATGTTTTTATAAATGTGTTCTAATTTTATTAGAATTTGGGGTTCACAATGCATAAATGAACCCAGATTTGTTTCATCGGTTTTTTCCAACGTATTCTGACGTTTCAAGTTCTAATATGTAACTAAATCAAATTAGCAGTAAAAAATTACCACACGAAACCATTTGTAGCAAATTTTGAATATATTTATTTACTGCGAAACTTATTATTTATTACATCTTAGTCAACTTAGTATGTAATATATCTTATTTATTACATCCTGTTTGTTATATCTTAGCTTTAGTCAAAAGGTTTGCAGTCCCTTTTTTTTGCCAGTGAAGCTGTGTCTATAGCTTCTCATATTCCTTATTGATATTTACAATGCTGCACCCACAAATTATTTAACCATCATATGACCTTGGTAATGATTCCACTGGCTTCGATATCTCATTTCCACCTCTTCAATGTTTAATGGAAACATTTTCCCTGTCCTTTACTTACTGCACTTAGAATTTCTGGGGGAAAACCCCAAGTGTGCATTCAATAAATTAATCTTTATACTCATTGAGCAATCCTAAAATTTGAATTTTTCAAACATATTTTCAACACTCAGTGCGTATTTGTGCGTATGTTGCGGTTTATAAATAATCATAACTGTTGTTATTAATTTATTGCTGAATACATGATTATAATTTATTCCTGAATACATGATATGCTTGATGAGGATAAAATTATAAAGCTTTGGAAAGTAGAACAAGAGTAATTCAATATAAAGCCCAAACTACGCAGTGTATTTGCATCTTATCGATTACTAACACACTGTTTTTGACCTGAGAAAGACAGGACATAACGCTCTAGAAATAATTGTAGTCTCCTAATTTTCTTATGCCTGCTTTCTTCAAGGATGTATTTGAAACTTTAGACTCTTATGTTTACTCTTCCTTTTCAAGTTGTTAAATGCTACTTTTTAACACTTTACAACATAGTTGAAAAGTGTTTATGACCCGTATATTTTCAGCTACATATTTTCCTTTTTGACATATGTATATATATATATATATATATATATATATATTGGAAGCATAAAAGAACTACAGCTGCATCGGATGAAATACAAATGAATCGATTTTTATTTATTACCATCACCATAATGCCCTTGAGTCTCACTGTGACCGCGCATTTTTCTTCAATTTTTAACTTCTTTCAAAATCAGCGAGTCGTCAAAACTGTATTTAAATTGCTTTATAGAGCATACAAACATTCCAAATTACGTTGGAGGCATCGTATTTCTCTTTAAACACATTCATCTATTAATTGCATGTTTCAGAAAGTAATCTTAAAACTTTTCTTCAACGACTATTCATGCGGTTAAATTTTCTTTTAATCAAACCGATGTTTTAATTCACAATCCTTGAATATAGCCTTTTGAAAGATCCTACCCATTGAAACAGAAAAAGAAAATCTGAAACATGAATGGAAGAAATCCAATGGGACTACCACGTATGAGATTCTGTAGGGCCTCTTAAGTTATAATGAAATGAGCCATATCCGTTCTTTATGGTGTTGTTATTTTATTTCTATAATTCACCAATTTTGAAATAGGGTGTTTTGATTTTAAACATAGCTGTAAAACAATTTTATTTTAAGCATAGCCGTATGTATAGTGATTGTATGCAAATAACACACCCATTTTATTTCTTCCCACGCGCTATTTATTTTCCTGGAAAGGAAATATTAGAAAAGGCAGTGAGAAAAAATTAATTTAGTTTAATTATATCTATTCATTAGGGTCATTATTTGCTAGGTTATTCATTAGGTTAACTTTTTCCAATTTTAACAAATTTACTTATACATAAACTACTTATTATATACTTATATATACTTATTATATATGACAACGTTACACAATAATATCTGTGAGACTAGAAAATAGCAACACAGCATGATTACATTAATTGAAATTTGCGCTACTTGTGAGTCATATATAATAAAGTTAGAGTTAAATTTTAATTTTTCATATTCCGAACTAATTTTATTTACTCACAGAGCAGCATAATTTTTCGGGGCATGTCCTCCACGCTGAGCTTTTCGACAATCTCAGAAACATCTTACTTTCAAATTTTGACTACTTTCGAGCTTTCACTTCGAGAAAAACATTTTACAGCTCTGTATTAATACTTTGCCAGCTCTTTTTTCTGCCTATCTTAATAAAAGAAAACTTAAGTTTCTCCCCATTTTCTTAGCATAACTATATGACGTTGGGCTGGACCTCTCTCTTCCTGTGATTGGTGGTCCAATATCTCTATTGGCCAGACCATATGATTTGCATTGGTCGGGTATCCGCCCACCAATGAGTAACGTAACGTCTGGTGTAAACCACATCCTTGATACAGGCTTGTTGCTTCAGGTGATCCAGTTTGACTATTATATTTATGGGCTGATAAATACTCTTAAAATCTAACTTCATGTTGGCGTCTGTTAATTTGGCCTCACTATTCTATTTCAATGCTATCACTGGCGTCAGATAGCTATTACCTTATCATACACTATTCTGGTCTCACATAGCCATTTGGCGGGGTAATGGCACAATGAAACTATTGCTATTAGGAAAATCACTACCGTTCATTTTTCGAGGGTCAATTTCACTTGTAAACCAAATGCCATGCTTCTATGTAGAGTGAAGTGCAAAATACAGTTGGATTACTAAGTGAAACACACTGTTCTGTGTGTGTTGTTGTTGAGACCCAGATCATCCGACCTACCAGAAAGATGTAAGGTAACTGTTTGCCGGGAAGTGTCACCCAATTTAGGCCGGAACCCAGTGGGGGAGGCATCCACAGGGACCGTACCCTCCTTCCTCTACCACCAACCTCTCGGAAGGACTTACGGACCCACATGTTTAACGTGATCGTACTCCGCATGAACACGGCGGCAGTTGTGGCAGCGTGCAAATCCAGCGCGCAAACCACCGGGTTACCGCGCCCGAAATGTGCCAACACTGTTCTGTGTGTGTTGTGAAAATGATGCATTATGATGATATGATATGATGAATTACGAAATATGATGCATTATGGAATATGAGGATAAAACAGGGTACATTAAAGAATGTGATGATGTAATATTCAGTTATGTAATGAGAGTCATGTGATGCATTTATACAAATTCTATTTTTTAAAATGAAATGCGTCATATTCAAAGAGCATAGAATTTTAGAAAATATCGCTTAATGTCAAAATTTTGAAATATAGTTCGGCCAATTTATATGTGGAAGAATGTATAGAGTAAGACGTGGGGGGATTAGATGAAACTGACTATTCAGTTGTCGGAGTTTGATAAAATTAAAAATACAGTGGCACATGTTTAAAAGATCTTATATGTCCAACACATTATTTGTCTGACAAATGAGCAAATTTCGATATATACGGAAAACAGCAAAAACTAGAGCTTTATGATGTAATATGGTTTATGTATATAATGCGACATACGAAGCACATAAAGTGTTTAGTATAACTTAATCTCACTAAATATTTATTATTATTAATGATTAAAATAAACATTTCAAATAAATCGCTTGAAACTGTTGAGATTAATTTCACGTGAAGTAAAATTTTTAATATGTTGAGAACAGTTATAGAAAAAAATTCGTGTTCCATATTCAGGGATGCTCGAAGGGGAAATATATCAAAATCCATGTGTTGTATTTTTGACCTCATTACAATACATTTTTACAAGCGCACTAGACTTCCGATTGTCCAAACCAAGAACAACTCTGATACAGTTAAAGACAATTAACCGGGAAGAAGCTTGATTTATAGCATTGCAAAATTTAAAGCTGGCACTTTCCCGTCCGTCTAGGATCTCCCCTATTCCTGCCATTAAAGAAACATGAACTGTAAGAATAAAAGTATATATGCACAATAAACACATATGAAAATATGTGTTTATTTGTTTAGCATTGTCGAACAGCAGTAATAACATCGAGCAATAGGTTGTGATGACGAAAGTACATTTTGATTGTGCATTGCGAATGACTGAATCCTTTAAGACATTTATGACCTCAAACAACAATACGGGATAATGGAAATAAATTTGTTAGCGCCAACAATAAACGCAATCAGACGGTCGCCAGTGGGTGACATTAAATGCAAATAAATTCATGTGGGGTAAAAATAAGCCCCATAAATAAGGTCCACAGATATCAGAAGACCAAGTGTTTCAGTGGACCTCGGGCTGTTATGCTCAGCGTACCTGCGGCCAATAACAACTTCCTCACACTAGTGCACCCAAGGGGAAGAAATGAAGCCGAAGCTAAGTCATTGCACTTGAAGTACATGAAATGAGTTGGAATTCAGTCATCGTGCTTGAAGTATGATGAGAGTTGGAGAGGAGTCATCGCGCTAAGAGTATTGGAAATGACGCGATGAAAGGTGGTGAACCAAGTGGTAAAATATGTTGATATGACCGAAAAGACAAATCTTAAAGTCAAGGTAGCGGTAGCCCCTCCCCCCCTCCCCCCCATAATGACTCTGGCCAAGATGATTCCAGCAAATTATGCAATAAGATGGCAGCCACTACAGGTACTCAGTCATTTCTGATGAGGAATTCGAATTTAATCAAAATAAGTTTTTTATATAATTATATAATTACTTTATCATCACACTCGCCTTCAAGTAAATTGAAAATGAATATAAATTGTTAAATTATGAAAATGAATACAGTTGGAATGAATACAATTGCTATGGAATTGATTTGGGTGAAAAAAGCTCAAAATCAGGTTAAAACATGATATAGCAACAAAATTAATTCGAATTTAAAAAAAATCTCGCCGAGGCGCATTGTTCCCGGATGTTGAGGTATACACCACTACCAAATTTCGTCGCCATACGACGACTAGATTTCCCCCAAGAGACGACGAACGTGCTCGCTCACACACACACATCATCTTTGTAAGATTCGTACCAACTTTTCATACAGTTTGGTACAGTAGATAGTCCTGAGTAATCAGGCCCTTTTGGGTATATAAGAATATTGCTATACAACATATTTTCCTTAACAAGTAAGTAAATAAGAAGCTGTTTTACCTACTATATTTAACGTGCATTTTAATTTTAATGTCCATTTAAAAAAGTAAAACGTGGATAATTTAACTAAACATAAAAAAAATTCTATTAAATAGTTTTTATCGCTGACGTTCGTAAAACTCAATCTCGAAACTGCAAAGATTTTAATGAGTTTTACATTACATCAGAGGCTCCTTTTATAAAATGGGAGGAAACGGAAAGGTTCCTGAATATGGAATCACTTAGTGGAAAATTATGGTAGAACATTAAAAGTGATCTTGAAAATGTTGGAATATTTTTTGTAATTTCTATAAAAATACGATAGCAGTAGGTAAGGAATTAAAAAATACAGAGTGATTAAAATTCGCGTACATTAAATTTTAAAATCGTATAATGCTCCGGGAAATTGAAATAGTACAATATTTTTCAGTTAGGTGGCACTAATATACCCTAAAAATATAACAAAAATATCGTATGCTGTTTTTAATACGTCAGATGATCATTACTGACCTTCTTTTAATTTATCGAAGAACATGGCGCTTTCCCAGAATTAAGGAACTGTTATTTTAGAGCAATATTTCTCTATTCGTAATTTCAGGTTATGGCAACGCAGTCTCTATTTCAAACAGTTTATTTAGAGTTAAGAGGTAAGGATTGCATTTCTAGCTTTATTTTCAACCGAACAACTTTTTGGAAAACGTTTTACTGACTCTCTAATTCTTAGTAGTTTAGACCATGGGTATTTCTTCTGAAACTGTTCAATGACACTGTCATAAGTATGGCTAAAAATGCTCTAAAATAAAAATTCATACCATTGTGGTAAAACACCATTTTTTTTTCAATTGACGAAAGAAAATGTGGTGTGTAAAGATCTCCTGACGAAATGAAAACAGACGATATTTCTGATGTATTTTTGAGAATACATTAATGCCACCTAATTGAAAAACATTCTACTATCCCAATATCTTGGTACATTATGATTTTAAAATTAGACGTTAGCCACTTTTTGATCATGCTGTAGTATAACGTTACCCCATAACATTTCTTACAGCATCTTAGTGTCACATTGTACAAGGAGACACTTTTTTAACACTTTCCAACATAGTTATAAAGTGTTCATGACTTTGCTCATTCTGTCTGTCTGTTCGCACAATAACTGCCGTAAAAAATAATTTATCAAAATGAAATTTTAGTGTGTTGTTGAGACGGTCTGTGGGATATATGAGGAATGTAAAAGAATAATAACACTCAATTAGTTTTGGATTGAACCCGGGTTGAAAAAATGAAACACATTGAACCTTATGGGATCTAATTTTTCAAGCATTTTTTTAAACGGAGTTAAAATTCACAAATTGTTTTTGAAAATTTTAAAAAATATTCAAAAAAATATCTTGAGTAGTTTTTAATTAAAAATTGAAATAATAATTACATCCATTTTATATGAAGAAACCACGTGACTCATTGCAAAACAAAATATGGCATCTATTTTTAACACTTTACATTATAGTTGAAAAGTGTTTATGACTTTGTTCATACTGCCTGTCTTTCTGTGTGTCTGTCCGTTAGAACGATAACTGTCGTGAAAATGACTTTATCAAAATTAAATTTTAGTATGTGGACCCATGGTGATATAAATGAATATTATCACCCAATTAGTTTTGGATTGAACCCGGGTTGAAAAATGAAATACATTGAACCCTATGGGACCTAATTTTTCAAACATTTTTTAAGCGAATTCAAAATTCACAAATTGCTTCGAAAGTTTTAGGAAATATTCAAATTATCCCATAAAATATTTTAAAAAAATCAGCAAAATATATTCAGCAGTTTTTTAAATAAAAATTAAAATGATAATTACACCCTTTATGTGAAGAGATCATGTGACCATTATATGAAGAGATCACGTGACCCACTTCAAAATAAAATATGCCATCCATTTTGTGTCAAAATCGTGATTTTTAAAATTATTTTTCATTTATATTTAGTGTTATATCCGTTCTAAAACTGCTTTATTTTTGCTTAAATTCTGTGCATTTACATACTGAAACAACGCAATTACAATATATTTGTGTTTAAATGATCATCAAACTTTGATTATTTCTACAACGAAGCCTAATTTTTACTTATGGAGAATGTAAATACCAAAAGATGTAGAATGAGTTGTATAGGAACTGCTGTATTTTTTTAACGCAAAATTATTTAGCTCATGGAGTCTGCAATATAGCTGATATGAATGAACATTAATTGATTTCACACAGAGAACCAGACGATTTTTTCGATGAAGTTTTAAGTATAGATTTAAATTACTTGTACTTCCATGGTTTTAAGTTTTTAAATAAAATAAATTATTATAGTATTGGGATGAATGAAAGGAATGGAAAAATGTTACGAATGAAATGCTGTTTTCACATAGAGACGATTTATATTTCGATGACATCGTTTGAATAAAGTTCATTTGTGTCCGCTGAAGTTTTCAAATATAATAAATTATTGTAGTAGTATGATAATTTAAAATATATTACCGATGAATGTGTCGAATTTTAGAGATATTTGAACCAGGCAATTTATATTTCAATGCCGTTATTTGAATGAGATTCATTCTTTTCGATGAAGTTTTAAGTTTTCAAATATAATAAATTAATGTAGTATTGTGATACTTTTAAAAATATTACAGAGGAATGTATCGCATTTTCGAGATGTTTATATGAAATTGCATTGAAGTTGGAAAGTGTTTTATAATCAATGCTTTATGTATGATTGATCTTTCTTGTTTTTTTCTCTTAGTGTAAATCTTGATTATTAAGGAACGCTTATATTTACACTGCTCACAACTGAAATCGCAACACCATAAAGTTGTAGGTGTAGCTTTATGTAAATCAGGCAATGGAAAGAGCAAGGCGAGATATGCAAATGATCACAGTTTTGCTACGCATAGTGACGTAACACCGTGCTGAGCGGGATAAAAGCGTCAAGTCAAGGAGGAGCAATATCACAGTTAAATTGTAACGTCATTGGTTTCAGGTTGTAAAAATCATCACAGTATGCCAAGAGTACGTTGACGTACCGCATACGTTCAGTTGTCGTCAACGGAACGTCACCAAATCATTGTTTTACGTGAGGGTGGAATGAGCCTTCGAAGGATCGCTGAACTATTGGGTCGTGATGTGAGCACAGTTTAACAGTGTGTGTTAAGGTTTGTGAGAGTCAACGAAATCACACTAAGATGAAGTAGTGGAGCTTCCAGGTATACTACACCACGTGAAGATCGTATGCTTCTGAGAAGCGATGCGCGGGAGCTGCTTAAAACAGCAACCGTGTTACAACGATATTTATCCCACACTACAGATAACGTGGTTTCAACGCAAACAATTCGAAACCGTTTGCATGGCGCAGGACTCCGAGTTAGACGACCTTTTTGACTCCTACCATTTCAACGTCTTCACCGGATACGTTGCCTCCAGTGGTACCAAATGAGACGCAATTGGTCGGCAGAATGACGAAATATTCTGTTTACGGATGAATCACGATTCTGTTTTGGCATGTCAATTAACCATACTCGCGTATGGCGACGCTTTTAACGACTCAACCCGGAAGCTTTTTCTATCAGTCACCACACAGCCCTCCTAAGTGGCACCATGGTGTGGGGTTGCATAATATTTGGTGGACGAACACTTTTGGTCCACGTTTCTGGCAGTATCATGGCTCATGGATATGGCTCTGAAATTGTGAGACCTGTGGTACACCAATATCTGTCAACCAGGACTGACTGCTTTTTCAGCAGGATAATGCCAGGACATACACTGCACGGGTAACTATGAATAGTCTACACGGTTTTGATATCCTGCCTTTGTCAGCATATTCTTCGGATTTGTCACCAATCGAGCATATCTGGAATATCATGAGTCGTCTATTAAGATAATTCCCAATTCCAGCAAACCATGTTCAGTTACAAGCGCAGTTGCATGCTGTGTTGAAAGCTCAGACCTTCCGGCTCATCCGAGGACATAGAGTAGCAATTTGGGCGGCAGGAGTTGCATGCTGTGTGGAATGTCATCCCTCAGCACACCACCGAATATCTATCTCGTTGACGGGATGCCTCGTCGTATTCAATCTTGCATTGCCACTCGCGGTGGACCTATTTCATATTGATCTAATGTCAATAAAGTTTCATGCTTTCATTTTCCAGGTATGGTTTTTTTATCATTTGCACAACTCCACGTTACAATTATATTCTGAAAATTTCTTAAAGCATACATCAATTTCTTCATGGTGTTGCGATTTCGGTTGCGAGTAGTGTATATTTAGTGTTGCATCCGTCCTAAAACCGATTTAGTTTTGCATATTACCTGTGTATCTATATTCTGTGCCTAAGCAATTACAATATTTTTTTATTTTAAACGATCACTAAACTTCGATTATTTCTACAATGAAGCCTAATTTTAACGTATACAGAATGTAAACAAATCAAGCGATTGTGATATGAGTTTTAAGAAGAATTGCTGAAATTTTTTAAAGCAAAACTTTTAGCTCTTGAGTCTGGAATGTAAGTGATATGAATGAAATAGGATATTCATTGATTTTACATAGAGAAGCAGACGATTTTATAGCATTGCCTTTTTTGATGAAGTTTTAAGTTTCCAAGTAAAATAAATTATTGTAGTATTGTGATAATCTTAAAAATATAACCTCTGAATGTATCGCATTTTAGAGATGTTTAAACAAAATTTCATTTCAGCTGGAAAGTGTTTTTATAATCAATACATGATCTGCAAATTTAGCAGTCATGCGCTTTTAAGAAATTTGGAGTCTGGGAGGGGTACCTATATGTGCCTGAATTAGAAAATTTATATGTAATTTAATTTTATTATTTTTCTGAAAGTTGTAACAAATAAATTAATTTAACATTTCATTTTAAAACGTTTCCTAAACAACGCAGAAGTTTTCTTACATAATAAATGAATATGTTTGTCTTTATGTGTCGTCTGTAGCGATTTTCCGCTACAGACGAGCTTCTGACAGTCGTAAAATAAGGTACTGGGTTAGTTTAAAAAAATTAGAATGACTTTAAAAATGACGAATTTTTAAAGCCAAAATTATCCCATTTTAAGCCACTAGGGGGGTTTCCCCCCCTGCTTCTAATATAGTTTTGATTAACTTTGGATCTTAACGAAAAACAAAGATTTCGTAATTCAAGTAGGAAGGTAAATTGATTTCTCTACACCGTTACAATCCTAAAAAGCCTGATTCCTTCAGCCGCATCACGAAGTGTAATAGAACCACCTTTTGCACTTTACGAAAAGGAGGATAAATAATCGTTGTCATGACGACGGGAAACACCTGGTTGACAATTTTAATGAGAAATTTATTCAGTCGATTCCTGGCTTTTTGTAGCGTTTCTTAAGCTTCATTCCCGTTATATATAATAGCGAATTTTTTAATAAATGTCAACCAATACTATCGAACAGAATAGAAATTGGTGGCCACAAAATAATTCTTACAATGAAATTTCAATTTAAAATACATATCATGTAAAAGTATTTTGTTTTAACAGTGAAGTGATTTAACGCGTGAATTTTTAAACGAAATTTGTGTGAAATAATATCTTGAGCTTACTTTGCTTATTGAGGTAGGAATTTTTATATACTTTCCTATCAACGCTTATATTCTTGGGAAGCGTATGAACACTCCATATCTTAATATAAAAATCTAACGATTAGACACAAAAACTCTAAATTAATGTATACTAAACCTTGCTACAAGTTAACCTCCCGGGTAAATTGCTAGTTACTGCATGCATATTCCTGTTAAAATCGATTTCTAATTCATACAGTAAAATCACGTTAGAGCGATCTACCAATTGGGATAAAAAATCGTGTTAAAAATAGTTCACGTAATGAGAGTAGAGTTTTATCATTAATTTATATATTGCATCACATTCATGGTATAATAAGACTAAAGAAAATATACACTTTTTCCAGCACTAAACTAATATTATTCAAAGAAATAATTACAAATGCATAAAATATTCGCTCATATTACTGTTAAAAATAATCTGAAGGTAAAAACACTTTGTTAATAAACGCATAATAGTAGCATTGATCTAACGTATACATTTTTAAAACAAAACAAGCCTTTCTTGCCAAATTAAAGAAAACTAGATTCTTTACATTTACAGTGGTTTCTAAAATTTAAGGGGAATTTCAAAAATCATGACTAATAAAAAACTATATAAATAATATATGAGCAAAAATGTTAGACGAAAAACATTATATATTTTCTGTAAAATGTATTTCCTCGGTAAGCAGTAGCATGGGAAAATTACATTTATTGTTATTTCATTCCAGTGAGACGTCTAAGAGTACTGATATTAAATGTAATTTATATTTTAACATCATATGTATCCGAAGAAGACATAAAATAATTATGCTGATCAGAAAAAAATCCCGAGATATTACCTCATAACAAAGAAAGCGAATATCGTGTTAGTAACTTGAATCAAAAAAAGGATAATATAATTGGCAATTAGAAATATTTAATAAGCGTTTTTTTTTCGTAATTAAATATGTCGTGAAAGTTATTCTTAATTACGTTGGTTTGTGTGTTTTTTTCACATAAAATACTAAAATATTTAAATTAGAAATGCAATAACATCAAACAATACTCATTTATATTAGTGCGTCAGCGCATATTTACAACAAAAAATGAGTTTCCTTTTGCATGTATTCTTATTTTCTCATACTATAGAATATAGGCTAGAGAGTATTGTTTTCACGAAATTCTTAGAATTCGAGATTTTGATAACAACATATGTTTTAGAACATTCTGAACACGTTTTGATTATTTTTAGAGAGATGTTCGTCTGTCTATTGTCTGTTTGTGGTTGATTTCTGGTGTAAACGATAGCTGCCACAGATATTCATGAATTTTCACGAAACTCTTTTGTGGACAAATAATCCTGAACTAGATAGCATTTTTTGAAATTCGAGAGAAAACTTTGAAATTTTATATTTTCCAAGCATGACAGCATAGGACAGAATGTTGTTGTTGAGACCCAGACCGTCCGACCTACCAGAAAGGTGTAAGGTAACAGTTTGGACGGCCGGGAAGAGCCACCCAATTTAGACCGGAACCCAGTGGGGGAGGCATCCACAGGGTTAGTACCCTCTTTCGCCTACCACCAACCTCTTGGAAGGACTTACGGACCTACATGTTTAATGTGATCGTACTCCACGTGAACATAGTGGCAGTTTTGGCAGCGGAGGAAATCGAACCCGGGCCTACCGAGTGCAATTCCTCCGCGCTAACCACTGGGCTACCGCCCCCTATAGAACAGAATGTGACGTAATTATGCATAATAGGGGCAATTTATGGCTCAATGGTTACGAAGCTTAACAGTTTCAATAATTGTAATAAAAAATAGTCGCGATACAATTGTGTTCGTGACACACTTATTAGACTCCTAGGGGGAGGGGGAGGGCGGCCTCCCTCCGAGGGAGTACATTGTCAAACGTAGTATTAATCGAAATAGTTTTAAAGCTACTTAAAATAAAATGTAACATGTTATAATTGTGATCAATTGGAACAACGATACCGATTCCTTGAATTTTTTCTTGTAAAATTTGTGGAGCCACACCCCAATTAATTTAGTATGGCGTCCCAACACCTTAACCCATCAGGTTAGATGCAATGGGTAATTGATGTTTAAATGTTATTGAAACTAGATTTTTTCTAAAGCCCCTCAGTTTATAGTAGAAGTTTCAATTTACAGAGAGTTATGACAATCAGGATGCTATCCTGTATAAAAAAGTAGAAGAATGTGGATGTCATACAGATAATGAGTTGCTCTTTGATATCTGATGGAATAGAACATTAGGTCTTGAATTGTGGAAGGAAAGACAATTATCTCAATATTAGTGGCGTAGTGAAAAGCTAGAAATCCGGCTATTAGGTGCATTCGGCAAAAGATAGCGCCAAGAAGAATCTTAAAGTAAACTATTTCAACCATTCACTACTTTCACTTGATAACGTAACATAACGTGTTTCCAATAATGGTACTTCATGAATAAATTTCTAAGTATTTAGTTAAGCTAACAGTTGTCAACATAATTTTACTTTTACTTAAAATGTTTTTTGTATCTCATTATACATGTGTGTGAAAAAATAATATATGAAAATGCATTATGGTTTAGCAATTATGCGTGATAGTTCTTTTCTTAAAATATGTTACCACTTTTTATTAAAATAAATATTAAATACCTCTCATTTCCTGACTTTACATATACTCGTCATAATTGCGGTTTTGGAATTTTTAGTTAGTGAAAATCCCCGATTTTTTAGTGTATATTTCGGATTTTGTATTAGCAGGAATGTACATTTAGTTTTTTGATATTTCTCATAGTATACTCCAAATTTGCTTCTATTAGATTTGAAAATGGTAGAATTCGGGATTTGTGTTTCACTTAATTTTGCCAGTCAGCCTGACTCGCTAGTGAAAAAATTGTGAGTCATTCAATGGCAAATGAGAGATAGTTGGGAAAATAGGTTTGGGTGCAAATATACCAAGTTCTAATTTACACTCTCCAAATGTGTTTTAAATGAGCTCAAATAGTAATTCAAAATGCCTAAATAAATGACGTTTTAATAATGTTATCGTAAAAATCTATCTATATATACTAATTGCCAAGTGTCCGTCTGTCTGTCTGTCCGTCTGTCTGTCCGTCTGTCTGTCCGTCTGTCTGTCTGTCACGCCTTTTTTAGGCACTTCCCGAATAGATAGAGACTTGCAATTTGGTACACGGCTCGGTCGTTCGATAAAACCAACTGGAAAAATCGAATTTTTCGAAAACGTTCTATAGAGGGGGTGCCCCACACCAAAACGTTCGAAAAGTGAAATGACGGGAAAGCATGCTTTGCGATGAGATAGAGACTTCAAATTTGGTATATGGGTAAATCACTCGAAAGGAAGAAAGTGTGCAATTTCAGATTTCCAATATTTTCTACTTAAGGGGGGGTGCAGCACACCAAAACGTTCGAAAAGTGAAATGATAGGAGAGCATGCTTTGCGATGAGGTAGAGACTTCAAATTTGGTGTATGGGTAAATCGTTCGAAAGGAAGAAAGTGTGCAATTTCAGATTTCCAATATTTTCTACTTAAGGGGGTGCCGCACACTAAAACGTTCGAAAAGTGAAATGATGGGAAAGAATACTTTACGATGAGGTAGAGACTTCAAATTTGGTGTATGGGTAAATCGTTCGAAAGGAAGAAAGTGTGCAATTTCAGATTTCCAATATTTTCTACTTAAGGGGGTGCCGCACACTAAAACGTTCGAAAAGTGAAATGATGGGAAAGAATACTTTGCGATGAGGTAGAGACTTCAAATTTGGTGTATGGCTAAATTGTTCGAAAGGAAGAAAGTGTGCAATTTCCGATTTCCAATATTTTCTACTTAAGGGGGTGCCGCACACTAAAACGTTCGAAAAGTGAAATGATAGGAAATCATGCTTTGCGATGAGATAGGGACTTCAAATTTGGTGTATCGGTAAATCGTTCGAAAGGAAGAAAGCGTGCAATTTCAGATTTCCAATATTTTCTACTTAAGGGGGTGCCGCACACCAAAATATTCGATTTGCAAAATAAATGAGAAAACGATCCTTTAAAATTTGATAGAGGCTTGAAATTCGGTATATGGAAATTTGGTGGAAACACCCAAGACAAATATAGTTTTTCAAAAATGTTCGTTTAAGGGGGTGCTCCAGAGTAAAACGTTCGAAAAGTGAATTGATAAAAAACCATAATTCGGAATGAGATAGAGATATCAAATTTGGTGTAAGGGTAGATAGTGTGGAAGGAAGAAAATGTATAATTTCAGTTTACCAAAATTTTCTAATTTAGGGGGTGTCGCACACTAAAATGTTCGATTTTCGGAATAAAGGAGAAACGTCCCTTTCAAAAGGTGATAGAGGCTTAATATTTGGTATATGGGCGAATCATCTCATAGAAATCAGAAAAAGAATAGAGTTTTTCAAAAATGTATAGTTAAGGGGGTGGGTACTCCACACAAAAGCATTCGAAAGATGAAATGCTAGAAATGCATACTTCACGATGAGATAGAGACTTCAAATTTGGTGTACGGGTAAATAGTTGGAAAGAAGGAAAGTGTGCAATTTCAGTTTTCAAACTTTTGCTATTGTAGGGGGTGCCGCTCACTAAAATTTTCGATTTGCCGAACAAATGAAAAACGTCTTCTTTACAATGTGATAGAAGCTTGAAATTTAGTATATGGGCTAACTATTTGACAAAAACACCAAACATGAATACAGTTTGACAAAAATGTTCATTAACGGGGTGCTACACAGAAAAACGTTCGAAAAGTGAAGTGATAGAAAAAAATGCTTCTCGATAGGATAGAGACTTCAAATTTGGTGTACGGGTAGATAATTTGAAAAGAAGAAAGCTTGAAATTTCAGCTTTCCAATATTTGCTACTTTAAGGGATGCCGCACACTAATATGTTCGATTTTCGGAATAAATGAGGCACGCTTCCTCTTAAATGTGACAGAGGCTTGATATTAGGTATATGGGCCAATCATCTGATAAAAAACCCAAGACAAAGAGAGTTTTTCAAAAATGTTCATTTATGGGTGTGCTTCACAGAAAAAAGTTCCAAAGGAGAAATAATAATATAGGGGTGTCTCGGGATGAGATAGAATTTAATGTAGTGTACGGGTAAATAATTCGAAAGGAAGAAATGCGTAAATTTAGTTTCCCAATATTTTCTTCTTTAGGGGGTTCTGCACACCAAAATATTCGATTTGTCGAACAAATGTGAAAAGCGAATTATTAAAAAATTTACATTATTCAGGGGTTGCTTATTGCGATACCGTTGATTTTCAACGGGTATTCGGCTAGTATATACTAATTGCCAAGTGTCCGTCTGTCTGTCTGTCTGTCCGTCTGTCTGTCTGTCACGCTTTTTTAGGCACTTCCCGAATAGATAGAGACTTGCAATTTGGTACACGGCTCGGTCGTTCGATAAAACCCCCTGGAAAAATCGAATTTTTCGAAAACGTTCTATAGAGGGGGTGCCCCACACCAAAACGTTCGAAAAGTGAAATGACGGGAAAGCATGCTTTGCGATGAGATAGAGACTTCAAATTTGGTATATGGGTAAATCACTCGAAAGGAAAAAAGTGTGCAATTTCAGATTTCCAATATTTTATCCTTAAGGGGGGGGGGGGTGCAGCACACCAAAACGTTCGAAAAGTGATATGATAGGAGAGCATGCTTTGCGATGAGATTGAGACTTCAAGTTTGGAGTATGGGTAAACCGTATGAAACAAATAAAGTGTGGAATTTCAGATTTCCAATATTTTCTACTTAAGGGGGTGCCGCACACCAAAACGTTCGAAAAGTGAAATGATAGGAAAGCATGCTTTGCGATGAGATAGAGACTTCAAATTCGGTGTATGGGTAAATCGTTCGAAAGGAAGAAAGTGTGCAATTTCAGATTTCCAATATTTTCTACTTAAGGGGGTGTCGCACACCAAAACTTTCGATTTACCGAATAAATGAGAAAATACGCCTTTAAAATTTGATAGAGGCTTAAAATTTGGTATATGGGCTAATAATTTGACGAAAACGCCCAAGACGAATACAGTTTTTCAAAAATGTTCGTTTAAGGGGGTGCTCCAGAGTCAAACGTTCGAAAAGTCAATTGATAAAGAAAACCATGCTTTGGAATGAGATAGAGATATCAGATTTGGTGTAAGGATAGATAGTTTGAAAGGGCGAAAGTGTACAATTTCAGTTTACCAATATTTTCTACTTTAGGGGGTGCCGCACACCAAAATGTTCGATTTTCGGAATAAAGGAGAAACGCTCCTTTAAAAACGTGATAGAGGCTTTATATTTGGTATATGGGCGAAACATCTCATAGAAATCACAAAAAGAATAGAGTTTTTAAAAAATGTATAATTAAAGGGGTGGGTACTCCGCACAAAAGCATTCGAAAGATGAAATGCTAGAAAAGCATGCTTCACGATGAGATAGAGACTTCAAATTTGGTGTACGGGTAAATCGTTCGAAAGGAAGAAAGTGTGCAATTTTAGTCTTCCAACATTTGCTATTGTAGGGGGTGCCGATGTCGCTCTATCTATTCGTTCGAAACGTTCAAAAAGAGAATTGATAAAAAACCATGCTTCGAAATGTGATAGAGATATCAAATTTGGTGTAAGGGTAGATAGTTTGAAAGGAAGATAGTGTGAAATTTCAGATTTCCAATATTTGCTACTTTAAGGGGTGCTGACACTAATATGTTCGATTTTCTGAATAAATGAGGCACGCTTCCTTTTAAATGTGATAGAGGCTTGATATTTGGTATATGGGCCAATCATCTGATAAAAAACACAATACAAACAGAGGAAGAAGTGCGAAAATTTAGTTTTCCAATATTTTCTCCTTATTGCGAGACCGTTGATTTTCAACGGGTATACGGCTAGTATATCTCTATTTCATTAATCATATGCGTGCGTTCTGTTTCAATTGATATTGTTGTCAATTGTTCAGAGTCAATTGCTGTATTGTATAACTATAAAATTTGGAAGTCACTATTTTCAAGATTTCCGGGATTTAAGTGTAAAATGCGAGTAAGCGCGAACCCTGAAACCTTTTATCAAATTAGTCATAATAGTTCTCCCGAAAATGGGGAATATATTCTTGTCTCCTCGAGACGCTAGTTTGGTAACTTTCAATGACCCCGTTTTGACGGAGTAAAAAGATTGGTTACAGCTTGCAGCCGTGACTTTATGAATTTAGAGTATATACGTGTGCTGATGTGATAAGCTTGCTTTGGTCTTTGAATACCTTCCATACATGGAATTTGATGACGCTATTCTTCGAGGTAGTGGTGGTGGTGGGATTGGGGGTGTTGAAGACCCACACCGTCCGACTCGTCCGCGGACATGACCACCTGAAAGTAAAATGCGAAATCACCAACTTGGCTGTACCGAGGTTTGCTCCCGAGGGCCAATGTGTGGTAAACCAGAATCATAGCGTTGAACTAAATACGTCTCCGGGGTTGGGTGTGTTTGTCTTGTTTGAGAAAATCACGGATGCGCGGACTTGGTGACACTTTTAATATTAACTCGAGCATTTTCAGATGCTATGCGAGTCTTCTTGGCCATTCTACAAAGGTCTTCGTGGAATGGTCAAGAGGACTCGCATAGCATGAATGTTTGAGTTTTTTGGCCTTCTTCACCTAACGTTACATATAAATTGTTTGTTTTTATTGGACGGGATAGTAATAGTTAAATTAATGTGTGTTGCATGGTAGTTCATGAAATAAATTTGGTCCTGTATTAAATAGTGTGTAGGAGGTAATGTGTAGACCTACAGTTTTACATTTTTTGACATAATTTCTGGAAAAATTTAGACTTTTGGGATAAAATTGCTGACAAACACTCAAAGGTTTTGTTAAAATTTTGAGTTTTACTTGTAAAATTGTTAAAACAGATGATTAAAATGACATTCTTAGACGTGTTTTGTTATATATGTTTTAACATTGAATGCTTTTATGTGTGATACGTAATTCGATAAAAATATTAAAATTGATGCTACTAATCACGTGGATTCATTTACATACGATATTTTATCTTTTTAACATTTTACAACAAAGTTGAAAAGTGTTTATGACTTTGTTCATTCTGTCTGTCTGTCTGTCTGTCTGTCCGTTAGCACGATAACTGCCGTAAAAATGACTTAATCAAAATGAAATTTTAATATGTTGTTCAGACGGTGTGTAGAACCTATGGGAATATAAATGAATAATATCACCCAATTAGTTTTGGATTGAACACGGGTTGAAATACATTGAGCCCTATGAGACAGAAATTTTCAAACATTTTTTAAGCGGATTTAAAATTCACAAATTGCTTCGAAAATTTTAGATAATATTCCAATTGTTCCATGAAATATATAAAAAAAAATTCAGCGAAATATATTTAGTAGTTTTTTAAATAAAAATTAAAATAATAATAACACCTCTTATATGAATCGATCAAGTGACCATGATATGAAAAGATCACGTGACCCACTTCAAAATGATATATGGCATCCATCTTGTCTCAAAATCGTGATTTTTAAAGTTCATTTTAATTCATATTGAGTGTTGTACCCGTCCTAAAACCACTTTATTTTTGCTTAAATTCTGTGCATCTATATACTGAAACATCGCAATTACAATATATTTGAGTTTAAATGCCCATCGAAATTTGATTATTTCTACAACGAAGCCTATTTTTTACCTATGTAAAATGTAAACAGCAAAATATGTCGAATGAGTTGTATTAGAATTGCTGTATTTCTTTAACACAAAATCATTTAGTTCATGGAGTCTGCATAGCTGATATGAATGAAATAATCATTGAATTTACAAAGAGAAGGATGATTGTTTCGATGGCGTTTTACGCATAGAGTTTAATTACTTGTAGCTCCATGGTCTTGATTTTTAAATAAAATAAATAATTATAGTATTTTGATGAATGACATGAATGGGAAATTATTTATGAATGAAATGCTGATTTTATAGAGAGAGCCAGGCGTGTTATTTTTTCTATGACGTCTTTTGAATTAATTTCAGTTGTTTTCGATGAAGTTTTCAAATATAATAAATTATCGTAGTGTATTATGATAATTCTAAAATTATTACCAAGGAATGTATCACATTTTAGAGATGTTTAAACCAGGAAATTTATATTTCAATGCCGTCATTTGAATGAAGTTCATTTTTTTCGATGAAGGTTTAAGTTTTCAAATATAATAAATTAATGTAGTATTGTGATAAGTTTTAAAATATTACCGAGGAATGTATTGCATTTTCGACTTTTTTAAATAAAATTGCATTGAAGTTGGAAAGTGTTTCATAATCAATGCTTTAAGCATGATTGATCTTTCTTGTTCTGTATTTCTATAAGAATGCATTTGCTTGATCTATTTTTAATAATAAATTTCATACAATACTGATAATTTTAACAAAGAAATAGTGAAACCTTTAATTTACACTTGTCATACTTGTTGAAAGACTTATTTTGCGAGATAAAAGCATAGAAAATAGACATTTGCTTATATTTTCGTAGCATAATACATGTAATTAAAATCAAACATTTCATAGCGAAGATATGTGTTTTCAATTTAACGGGATCTGAATCCGAAGTAACAAGACTTTTGATTAGTTGTATGAACGTTACAGGAATATTCCTTTAATCCTTAGCAATCATGTATTATTTTTTGCGTAGACTAATAGCGACGTAATATTTTGAAAGAAAATGTTATAGTTTCAGACAATAAAAATTAATTTAAGTGGAAATAGATTCTTTTCCCAATTTGTACTTTTTCACTGCGAAACTACATCGTGTAAGGAAAGTCTCGATCCATTTCAGTAAAGAAATCAAAATGATCTAAATAAATCATTTATTTATTAATAAACACTAAATGTACAAAATATCTCAATATAATTCAATCTGGTTCTCTTCCATCTTTTTTGCATTCATTGTTCTCAACATTCTGCCGTAGCTTGAAAAATTTGTAACATATCGTCAGTAATTATTTAAGTTGCAGCCCGGGTACGATTTTTAAGATCTTGAATGTTATTTATCCTATTATGGTATATAAGTTTAATAACAGGAAAATGTTGATGATATTTGTGAACCTTTCTTTAAATATGTTGTTGAAACATAAATGATCACATGAGATCAAAATGTTTTGCTTTTTCGAATGTTAAGATTCAGAATAGGCCCACACTGAGCCAGACCATTGGCGCAACTAACATTAAGCGCAGTTGAGCGGCGCTTAATTCTAGAAAATAGGAGGCCCAAGAAACATAGGAGCTCAGAGTGAGATGGGATATTTGCGGGACCCAGAATAAAACCATTTTCTCCGCAAAAATTTTATCTAATAATAAAAGTATTTTTATCTTGTTATAACAATTATACATGTTAGGTTATTAACGACTAATCAAACTGAATCTTATGAATAATATGAAAACAATTTTACACAAAATAAATATCTATTACTTGTTAAATATAAATAAAACTGTTTCTAAACGTTTGAAAAACGCAAGGCGGGAGTTAGGACGAAGTTAAATGCGTATGCATGCGTTAAATGATGGCTTCACTTTACAATTGTCTTCAATTCACAGGGGATAATAGCACATAAAGTGTAATTGGTCTAAAAATCTAATGGTGTTTTTTCGTATAAGCTGAAGCAATGATTAATTTCTTATGGCTGATAAAATTCAGATTAATTTCTTAGGACTGATAAAAATGTAAGTGAAACTAGTGAAGCTTCAGAAAGAATAAAAGCAAAAGAAAAAGAAGATATATTAAACAAAATATAAAAAAAGGATTGATAAAAATATTCCCTCATAAAAGTCCTTGGGGTGGCTTACAAATTTTTCGGAGCCCTCAAAATTTAAGCCCTAGCAATGATATAAGTTTTAGACATAGTTTTAGTTTTGGGGACCAAAAGTAAAATCTGGGGGATCCTTTTACATAATTTGTTAAAAAAAACAAAAATATGCCGTTGCTATGCCATTGAGGCATATCCAATATTTTGTCAGTTATAAGAGCTATACTAATGATAATGTCCGAGCTTGTTTATGAATAACTTGAATATTCATTGAATTTCTTCGCACAGGGTGTAGAATAAAAAGAACTCACAATGTCCTTTCGTTGACGAATTTACATTTGAAATGGGGGAGTGCGGGGGGGGGGGGGGTAAAAACCAACAATTACAACAGGAGGTAACTTCGAGATAAGACGCTATTAGAACTAGGTAGAACGGTTACAACATTAAATAATATCTACATAATTACACTTTTCTAAACTTATTATTAGACGGGAGAATATCCCGGCTTACGGACTTTATTTCTCACATCTCAATTGAAACTTAACAATTAGAGTAAACATATGATGTCGCAGCGCCATCTACATCTATGAAGAGGGAGGGGTTGTTTCTCAACATTCTCCCCCTTGTTAGTTCATCCAAATTATATGTTATCCATAAACTAATAATACATCGATAATTAAAAAATATATATATATCAAATTACAATTTAGACGTAATTAAAATATAATTTAATTATTACCTTACATTAGCAATTATCGACACATCAAAACTAAAGAAATGCAATTTTTAGATTTTACAGTCAACTACCACAATAGTGATAATTGAATATAGTAATATACAGTTAATAACATGAATAGAGAGTATAATCAAAGTGAATATCCTGATAAGGAATTTAACTTTCAAATATCTTTGACTTTAGGTGGATATAATAATTGTATTGGACGCTTGATCGTTCCACTCTTAATTGCATAGGAACGAACCTTACCATCACGACCAATAAATAGTTTCGTTACTTTGTCTAATTTCCATAGGTTTCTCGGAACACGTTCGTCATTGATCAGCACTATGTCATTGATCTTAAGATCAGTAGATTCTTTACACGCAGGTGCTGAATTTTCTGACCTTAACTTCAACAGATACTCTTATTATTCTTTCATATTGTGGCCAGTTATCTTAAGTTTTGAGAAATCGCTTGGGTCCTTTACACAATATTTTAAAGTTTAATAACTCATCTGCTGAGCAGCATCCTCTTGACAGTATGTCAGCAGGATTTTCATTTGAATGGCAATATCTCCAATTCTGTAAGTCTGAAAATGTTTGAATTTCAGTTACTTGATTGCAGTCAACTTCTTCGCATTTCCAAGTATTCATCCAATAGCTACGGCAGAGTCTGACCAAATAATGTAATTATCACTTATATTAAATAATTTTTGGGGGGAGTTTAATAATCTTGCTCCTCTTGAGTTGGCCATTAACTCTGATCTTTGCAAAGGAGTTTATGCACGGGACATACTCGCGCCTTTGAAGCAACAAAACTGACACTGAATATTTCCTTCTCTGTCCTGCAACGAGCATATGCTATGACTCCATTAGGGGCTTCGCTTGAGCTACAAAAGTGTGCAACTGTAATGGATGAGGGTAGGTAGTGATCTCACTCAAAAAGTAGCATCTTTCAATAGATTCGTCTTGTATTTTTGAATTTTATACACAAAATATTTCATTTAAGTTTCATGTCATCTATCAGTTCTTGATTCCATTCTAAATCTTTCTCCCGCAATTCCTGAAATAAAGTTTTAATCCTTATCACAAAAGGGGATGCTATTCCCATAGTGTTGAAATACTTACATGATAACTTCAAAACACTTCTTTAATATTACTGCAATCTTGCAGTGCTTTTATAAGTGATGGTAAATCGTGATTAAACTTGTCTGTTGAAGTATTCCACGTTATTCCCAAAATCTTGACAGGCACTAACTCATTGTGCTCTATTTGAATTTTCAAATTTGTATTATGTCAAATACGCGTAAGTTCAATTGAATTTTTCCGCCATTTGAGGAGATTCATATTAACCTCTTTAAAAATAAATTTGACATCCTTTAATAAAACTTCAGCTTCGATAACATTATCTGCGCCCGAAATAAGTTCGTCGACGCACATATTTTCATATGCGATTTTAATAGCTTCTGGATGGGTTTCTTCACATTATTTGATATGGTGCTTTATCGTCGCCGATAAAAGGAAGATTTTCTTTAAATATCTAGAAATTGTATCCTTACATTTTGCCATTTGTGCCTTATACTCCTCGTTAGCATTAATTTCGGTTTAATTAATCAAGATAGACATCCAATTCAATATTTTAATTGATATCTTTAAGCTCTTTATCTTTTTCTATTAACTGATCAAACCTTTCATTTAAATCTTCAATATTTTGCTACCATCTATTTATTACTTTAAAAAGTTTTTTCATTTTACTCATTAATTTAGTTGCGTTAGCCCTATTAATTGTACGTTTGCGCTTCAGTTCTTCTGATTCCATAATAAGAGTTGCAATAATGTCTTAATTAAATTTTAAAATTGATCTTCATTCTCTTTCTATATATATATATATGTATATATATATATATATATATATATATATATTACATTATACTCATTTATACTTATTTGAATAAAAATGTAAATATAAAAACATTGAAAGGTAAAAATCATACCATTACACTAGTCTGTAAAATCGAAGATTGTTTTTTAGTTAGTAATACATACACTTTTAAATAATTTAATGACTGTTTCTTGCTACTTCAATATTTTGATATTGTGTTTTTTCAATCAGATAGTATAAAGTTCTTTTGCGATACAATCTAGTTCTTAAACATCGTTTTCTATATGCCTTGAAACTCTTCAAAACTAATATTTCAATTCTTTGTCGAATGAATATGCTTTGTATCCCACCTCTTCTTTAAATTTCTTGAGTGTAATCAAATATATATTGTTTTTAAATTCTGTTTTGAAATCAATTTGGGACTACATAATTCTCTTCGAATTGTTAACTGAATGTTTGTTGTAAAATAACAAGTTGTTGGTGTTTATAAAGCCGCAATAATGATAATCAATACTGGATTTTATGTTTCATAAAATAAAATAAAACATTATTTTTACGGAATGCAATTTGAATTTAAATCTTTGTTTCTTGTAGGCAATGATTCTTATTTCCTCCATTTTTATCTTTAATTTAATTATTCATTCAATCTATTTCGTCTTATGTTTTGATATTTAAAAATATATGAATTATTTGTATAATTTCATTAGTATCGAATAAACCTACCATAAAAGAAATAAAATTTTAAATTTTAATGGCAAAATACTTGATACAATCAAAATTTGTGACTTTTCTACAGAGTAATAAATTTGAGGTTTGTGGGTAAGCAATGGCATACATTCAAGATTTCTGTTGTGACGCGACTTTGATGAAATAAAAATGAAATTAGTGTTTTCTTCCTTTTTATTTATATTTGAATTTTATCACACAGTATGGCGCATGAAATGGATAATATTTCGAAATTACGTTGAATTTACAGTTTAGAAAAATTATTTACTTTTATTTCGCTATTTGATATTTTAAGATGACATTAAGTTACCAAAATTAAAAAAAAATAACTAAAATATCTCGAATATTTTTTTTTAGCGGAGTGGGATTTACTTTATCATTCAAATTTACGTTTTAAAAGGGAAGTGAATTTATACACATTTAAACGTATTTATTCTTTCTCTTGAGGTTTTGTCAATTTTTGTTGCTACTTTTTCTTCTTTTGATTGCTCAATATCTACTCAGTATTATGGAGCGTGTATGACTTAACTACTGTTTTGTCAAAGTTTGTCGGACGGCTTTTGAACCAGATATATATTGTACAGAAAGATAGACACATAGGCAAAGACATACGCATACTTAAAACTAAACAAAAATATTTCATTCGGTTATCTTATACTACTTGAAATGTTTAGATTTATCGAAATCTATAAAGTGGATTTTCTATCCCATTCCAATATACATTCGTGTGGAAAATAAAAAATCTACCCTGAACATGTTTTCCAACAGCTGAGGTCAGTGATTATCTACTTATTAAACCAATACCCCATAGGCATATATATTTTTTTGAATAAATTACATAACCTGTGAACCCAGGACGGGGTAAAAGGGCTTTCCAAACCACTGCACCCCGTGTTGTTAAAGAGAAATAACACATACTTTTTATATATCAATATTGTAAATATTATTTCCCCTTAGTGCTATAAAGTACCCGTAAATATTGTAGTTTAAAAATAAACTAATTTAAAGAAAATGAAATCAAAATCAAAATTATTTGCCTGGTCACATAATTACTCTTATAAAATATATACCCCCACTCCAATTTGAAATCATATCATGAATATAAACATTTTATGTCCTTATCAATTAATTTCTGTCACTTGTTTAAATGCGTGATAGTAAAACGGTCTCATTGGAAATGATGGTATGTTTAATGTATTCCTCATTGCTGTCATTAAAATTTTCAGGGTGTGGAGTTGAGTGCAATTTAATTACTGAAAGGCCATTAAGTTTGAATTGAACTGACAATTAAAGATTCTTCAAGAAATGATAAAATTCAAATGTTATGTTCAAACAAAATAGCTGAAAATAGTATAAACAAAGTTTATTATGAGACATAGTAATGGACAATTGATAAAATAAAAGAAATAAAATAATATTTTATTCAATTATTGTTAATTATGATAACACTGTTATTGATTTTTGCGCAAATTTTAAATATTTAATAACAGAAAATTACGCACATAAAATAACCCGGAGCTAATTTATGAAATAAAAATAGAATTGATATGAAAATATACATTTGTAGCGATTTTTTTTTCTTGTCGTACTTTTATTGAGAAATCTGTTGCTCACATACAAACAAATGTATCAAAGATAATTCGGTTGCTTCAGTTGTAGATGTTCCATCGAAAAAAAAATCTATTTATATCTAGTTTTTATCTATTTGTATTAACTATCCGATTTAAGTGACCAGCCTGACCGTTTTCGGAAAAGCTCAGAGATGTCTTCAGTAATCCTGCATAGCTGTAGTGAAAGAGCATACCCCGGTCGCTTTTTGCAAAGCACGAAGATGTCTTTAGTAAGAAAAGAACGTGACTTTGTTCATAATCAATAATGAACTAGATTTCAACGTGAAATGTACCGCAAATAATTCCACATAGCAACTGTGGTAGCCCTTTGGTTAGCGCGCTGGAGTTGCACTCGGTAGGCCCGGGTTCGATTCCAACCACTGCCAAAACTGCCGCCGTGTTCATGCGGAGTACGATCACGTTAAACATGTGGGTCCGAAAGTCCTTCCGAGAGGTTGGTGGTAGGGGAAGGAGGGTACGGTCCCTGTGGATGCCTCCCCCACTGGGTTCCGGTCTAAATTGGGTGGCACTTCCCGACCGTCCAAACAGTTACCTTACACCTTTCTGGTAGGTCGGACGGTCTGGGTTTCAACAACAACATAGCAACTGTGTAAGAGAGCGCAAGCCAGCGCTGACTATGCGTATTCTAACCATTAACATATTAAAATTATCGTAATTAAATCAATAGGCCGTAGGTGATAGATTTCAATATGTATATCAAAAGTATTCCGTACGCTATCTCGATATAAAAATTCTCTCCCCGGTATGGTGTTACGAATATTAAAAATACTTCATGACGCTTTGCTTCCCCCCAAAAAGAAAACACTCTTTCAGCCATTACTATCGCGTGAACCATTGCTATTAAGTGAAAGTAGATTTTCCTGAATTTTCTGTCATTTTCGTGCCCAGATTTGGCGAAATATCGCTAATTTCGTTGGAACTATCCAGAAATATTCACTCGCTTCGAAGATACCTCCCTACTTCTACTAGATTTTTCTGCGGAAAATAGTAAGGAAGTTATTGTTCGTTTGACGTGCTGTAATGAAATCCGAGTTAAATTGAATTGTGAGATACGCCAGTGTTCTGAGAATAGATTGTTCTGTGAATTAGGTGGTGAATTAGGTGTTTATTGTACCTTACAGCTATTTTGTGATCTGGTAGGATAGCTATAGTTTTATTAGATGCATATTGTGTCTGTTTGCGCTTATTGGTGCTTTTGAATAAAGGTGTTAATTCATCCGAAACTCGGTCTCATTTTTGCATCCGGAAAGTACATCCACAATTTGAGAGGATACGTAGTAACAAATAGGTCTCACGAATGGGGTTTCTGCAAACTTGATAAACAGTTCTGCTCCCCCCCCCCCCATCCTGATAAAAAATCTAGAAACAAGAAAGATCAATCATGCTTAAAGCATTGCTTATGAAACACTTTCCAACAGAAATCCAATTTTATTTAAACATCTATAAAATGCGATATATTTAGCGCTGATATATTTTACATTATCACAGTACTACAATATTTTATTATATTTGAGAACTTAAAACTTCATCGAAAAAAAATAAATTTTATTCAAATGACGTCATCGAAAAAATCGTCTGGTTCTCTATGTAAAAGCAATGAATATTTCATTCATATCGCTTTTATTCCAGACTCCAGAGCTAAATAATTTTGCGTGAAAGAAATTCAGCTATTCTTGTACAACTCATCTTGCAATCACTTGTTTACATTCTGCAGCCGTTAAAATTAGGTTTCGTTGTAGAAATAATCAAAGTTTGATTATCATTTAAACTAAAAAATGTTGTAATTGCGTTGGCACAGGATATAGATGAACAGAAAATACGCAAAAATATAGTGGTTTTAGGAAGGATGCAACACTAAATATAAATTTAAAAGACCTTTAAAAATCATGGGTCACATAATATCTTCATATAATATGGGTGTAATTATTATTTTAATTTTTATTTAAAAAACTACCGAACATATTTTACTGTCATTTCTTTATATATTTTATGGGATAATTTGAATATTTCGTAAAACTTTCGAAGCAATTTGGGAATTTTAAATTCGGTTAAAAATGTTTGAAAAATTAGGTCCCAAAGGGTTATTAGGTCCCATAGTTGTATTTCACTTTTTCAACCCGGGTTCAATCCATAACTAATTGGGTGATATTATTAATTTACATCCCCATATGTCCCACAGACCGATACTAAAATTCTATTTTGATGAAGTCATTTTTACGGCAGTTATCGTCCGAACGGACAGACAGACAGAATGAACAAAGTCATGAACACTTTTCAATTATGTTGGAAAGTATTAAAAATCATATTCATCCGTTTTCGACGATCAGCCCGATCAATTCTGATGTGAATAACATTTATGACTGAGGTTTATTTGGCGGCAAAACGGTGCGTTACATAAATTGTAAACACTTTGAATGCTTTTAGCTGCAAACCTAATAGATACAAATGTAAATAATTTTTCTTGTTTAGTTGGATATAGGGTCTAGATTATAAATATATAAAAATAATTTCAATATTTTAATAGCTGATATTTTTTTTTAGGAAAAAGTTTCAAAAAGTTGCTCTCCGAAAGAGTGCTTATTTCATTTTTCTAATTTTCTCTGGAAATATATAGTAAGCTGTGAAATATTGATATAAATAGTAAACGCAAAACTGTGTATCAGAAAATTTATTATTAAAATCTATATTCATTTAAAAAAACTTTTATAGTTTTTAAGTAATCGTCTTGTCATGGTGAAGATGCATGAAGATTTTACGTTTTTCAAGTTTGTAACGCTTATATCTTAAAAAACTAAAAGTGATAGCTGTAAACAATAAGCAGTAATTTATTGCTCTTTGAAAGCCCTATAAATGCATATAATTAGATTTTGGATCGAGTTCTTTTTTCTTTCGATATTATTAAAGTTGAGTTTTATTTTGCAAAATGTTATTCATGTAAAACCATTTAGGCTCCATCAGGCTGAAGTCACCGAAGATTTTTTTAAAGTTTGGCGATGCCTTCAATAAGGTCCTGTGTAGTGGCCGTTTAAGAACCTACTCTGCTTGCTTTAAAGTTCGAAGGCGTTTTCACTTAACTCCCGTAGCTATCGTGTGATAGAGCGGAAAAAACAAGCCTTAGACTACGAGCATTCCCGCAATAGCATTTGAATTAATAGTCGTTATGCAGTTTATACTGATAAAAATTACAATAAATATTTGCATCAAGAGGTGTGGGTAAAAGTTATGCCAAGATCCTGTGGTGTAAATTCATTTAGGATACAGTTTTTTTGTGTGTGTCTCTCTCTCTGATGGAATTTTACTACAACTTCAATATAATTGAATTTTCCTTCAAAGGGATGGGTTCTTCATTCGAAGAATATGGCTGAATACAGCAAACATATTGTAAAGACAATTAAGGTAGCATAGAAAATCTACAGCGCATGCGAAATTAGTTGGATTTCACTGAAGTGATGTTACAATGCAGCACATGAGTTGAAAATATCTGTTACAGCACAGGTGATGCAAAATTTACAACACTTTGTCCTGTAAAATATTGTAATTATACCGTTATCTTTTAATGTGTATATTTAAAAATTTACATTCAAAGTATTATATTTAAAAGTCATCTGCCATATATATAAAAGTAATATATATACAATCGCAAAAATCATTTAAATTATCATCAATACAAATTATTTATATATCTTTCCAAACTCACAAGTGACTTAAAAGACTGAGTCGTTGCGCACTTACTGTATCGTCCTCGGGGTCAGCCTTTAATGAAGCCAATTTTCGATTAAGACGAATAATTTTAGCCCAAAGCGCCACACAGTGTTTAATAAAATGAAACTTGTTAAAAAAATCTGATGTGTGCAGCATATGACTTTCTTTGTAGATTCGAAATAATTCTGTCATTTTCTATTTCATTTTACATTAAACAGAGTTTAATTGCTGAAAATAACATGGATACCTTCCTGATATTATATCCAATTTGCCTTTTTATTGCACCTTCGTTTCATTTGGTAACTTAATTCACTATAAATTCTTCGGGTCCTCAAAATTCTAAAAAACTAAAACATCTCAAGAATGGCTCATCCTACAGCCATGGGGTCAATCTTATTAGCTTAGTTGTCAAAATTTACTACAGAACAAGAACTTAATTAATCTAATATTTTAGCCATTTATTTCAGATTTTCACTATCTTTGCGGGCCATTTCGCAGACAATACCGGTTCTCTTCTCCCGAATCGTACCATAATCTAATCAGTACCAGAGTAAACTACATGCGACTCACCTACTAAATTTTAAGAAGTTTGGTCAATTAGTTTTTGAGTTAGAGTGAATGCACTCAATTTTTGTGGGTCATTTCGCAAAAAAATGCAGGTTTTTTTTCCTGAATCGAACCAAAATCCAATCAGTACCAGGGTAATCCAATACGTGACTTATCTACCAAATGTTATGAAATTTGGTCAATTAATTTTTGAGTTAGATTTGAACATATATTGCACATACAGACGGACAGACACATATACACACACAGACGGCACGCTGAAAATAGTGTTTTCGTGTTCCAGATGTCCCGAAACATGTAGATCCGTCGAAAACTCGAGTTGCGATTTTCGACATGATTCCAATACTTCCCCTATACATTACCATGTATTGCAGGGAAAGTAATAACAGAACATAATTTATAAAGAGTGTTAATTTCCTTGTCTTCAATACCAGTATTACTTTCCTTATATGCAATACATGGTAATGTATAGAAAAAGTATTGGTATCGTGTCGATAATTGAGACTCACATTTTGACGGATCTATACATTTCGAACAGGAATCCCCCATTTTCAGCTTGACGTTCGTGTGTTTGGTTGCGCAATGCATGTATCCATTCTAGTTAAAAAATAATTGACAAAATTTCACAAATGTTGATATATAAGTTACTCGTAGGCTATCCTGGTACTGATTAGATTTTGGTACGATACGTTAAAAAAGAACCTTCATTTTTTTCGTTAAGATCGAATTCTTTAAAATCTAATTCGTAATTATCGTTAAAATTTAAAGTAAAAGAATTCATATGCTGAAATGTATCAATTAAGTGTTTGTTTTATATGCAATTTTGCTGATGAAATGAATAAGACTAACTCCCTTACCGCAGGACAAATCATTCTCGAGATACTTTAGTTATTTTCGTATTCTTGCTACATCACCTTTGTAAATACGGGTAATCCCCAAATGAAAACGAAAATTGAATCAAAACTACAAAATCAGCTTAATTTCTAATAATGTCCGTTTTATTTTTTGCAATTAAGCTCTATTTAATAATTATGGAATGAAGGAAAACGAAAGTGAATTTGAGTCTGTAGCAAAGTCATATCATGCCCACATCTGAATATTTTAACAGGTTTCACTATTTGTATTTCTAATTCCTTTCAAAATCGGAATAGGAATAGCGAGAATTTTCTTTTAAGTTATCCCAATTTAAGTAATATGTCTCCATTTTCTATTCAGTGGAGACTTGTAGCAGTTTCCATGGCAACGGAATATTCTGCATCACGAATGGAAACAGACGAGTTCTATATTATGTTCAACATTAGTTTTAAGGATTTAGCAATGACACGCGTTGACGTTAAAGCATTTAATCCTGTAAATAAACACCTATGCAAAGGTTCCTTAAGATAGGACGGCAACGTTAGAAGTTTGGATAAATTTCTCTAAATTTGAAAGAGAAGTCTGTAAATAGGGAAAGAGGTGATTAAAATATTCGGAAAACAATACATTTTCAATTCAATCACTGATTCTGTATCATATATACATTTTTAAACTACAGTAAAACCCCGATTTTATGAATTTAAGGCAATTGTTCTTCTGAAAAATCAAAAACTTTGGATAGCAGAGCAAACTAAAAATGGAGCATATATACAGAGTAAGTACGGTATTTGATATGGATAATAATTCATACTTTAATTATGGCATGTATGAGTATGTAATTAGATACTGAAAACTGAAACATTTAAATTAAAATGCATTTGCGAGGATATATTTTATTCAAGTCAATACTAAAAAAATAAAGAATAGTGTACTTAGTGAAAGGTATACTTTAATTATAGAAGGACTGACTATCGTCCCACTAGCTCAGTTGCTTAATTGTCGCCTGGCCAAGCAAATATCGTTAGTTTGAATACTTAACCATTTAAGTAGTGAATCACTGGGCTCTCTAACACGTGGATGTTTAATTTTTCTATTCCTACGATGTGCGACACCGAATTTCAAGTTAGAAGGATTACAATGAACCTAATACTAATGTGAAAAATAGGGGAGCGAGGGGTTCTTTGAGATTTGAAACTTTATTCCGAAATGAAATATTTAATAGAAATAACATAATATAGAAATATATTCGAAATGAAATATTTCGGAAGAGAATACAGGGTCAACTTTATATACGAAAGGAATGTCGACTGTCTCACTAGTTCTATAAATAACTTCATTAAAATAAAGTAATTAAATTAATGAATTAATAGACTAAAAATAAATTAGATAAGAAAATCATTCATTAGTTTAAAAAATCCATTTGTGTGGTTTCTATTATTATATGGACATAATGCATCCTACATGGATTGCATATAGTTTATTTATATTACTAAAATGTGTGTAAATCCATAAACATTATTCAGCTTAAACGCAGTGCCGCCTTTATCACTAGTCTTAAGGCCCTATTACACGACAGTATTTGGGACAACAAAACTTTTCGCAAAACAGGTCATTCAACAAATTTAGCCACAACATTTTAGGTTTAAACCTGAAATGTTGTTGTTGAGGGACGGTTGTGCGAAAATCGACCCATCAGAAGTGTGTAAATCCGAACGTCACAGGTGACGTTTTTTCGAGTTATTTTATTTCTTACTTCAATGGCGACCAAGATGGCCGATAGACTGCTTTGGAATGAGTTAGAATCTCGAGATGGAAAAAATAATAGAACTTTTACTAAATTACAGACACCTGTGGGATATAAAAGAGCCAAATTATATGAAAATCACACACTAAAGAATGCTTTCTGAAATCGGCAGCATTAGACAGGAAGGACCTGTTAGAAAGGAGGGGCTTAAAGTATCATTGCCGAACGGAAATGCTGAAGTTTGGCGATGGAAAAATAATAGTAGAAACTTTACCAAATTACAGACTTCTGTGAAATATAAAAGATCCAAATTATACGCAAAAAACACTAAAGTATGTTCTTTGGAATGAAATCGGCGGCATTAAAAAGGAGGGGACGTTAGAAAGGCGGGGATCTAAAGTATCATTGCAGGGCGGATTTGCTAAAGTCTGGAGATGGAAAAATAATAATAGAACTTTTACCAAATTATAGACATCTGTGAAATACAAAAGATTCAAATTATACGTAAAAAATGTTAAAGAATGTTTCTTGGAATGAAATCGGCGGCATTAAAGAGGAGGGGCGCCCTAAAAAGGCGGGGACCTAAAGTATCATTGCCAGGCGGATTTGCTAAAGTCTGGAGATGGAAAAATAATAATAGAACTTTTATCAAATTACAGACATCTGTGAAATATAATGGATCCAAATTATATGCAAAAAAACACTAAAGAATGTTTCTTGGAATGAAATCGGCAGCATTAAAGAGGAGGGGGAGGGGCGTTAGAAAGGCGGGGTCTTAAAGTATCGTTACCAGACGGAATTGCTAAAGTCTGGAGATGGAAAAATAATAATAGAACTTTTACCAAATCACAGACATCTGTGAAATATAAAAGATTCAAATGATACGCAAGAAACACTAAAGAATATTTCTTGGAATGAAATCGGCGGCATGAAAGAGGAGAGGGACGTTAAAAAGGCGGGGACCTAAAGTATCATTGCTGTGCGGAATTGCTAAAGTCTGGAGATGGAAAAATAATAATAGAACTTTTACCAAATTACAGACATCTGTGAAATATAAAGGATTCAAATTATACGCAAAAAACTCTAAAGAATGGTTTTTGGAATGAAATCAGCGACATTAAAGAGGAGGGGGCTTTAGAAAGGCGGGGACCTACAGTATCATTGCTTTGCGGAATTGCTGAAGTCTGGAAATGCAGATGGAAAAAAAGAAAATAATTTTTACCAAATTACAGACACTTTTCAGATATAAAAGCTTTATATTATACGAAAAATGCACTGAAGAATGGTTTCTGGAATGAAATCACCGGCATTAGAGAGAATGGGCCTTTAAAAAGGAGGAGCCTAAAGTATGATTCACTGGCGGAATTGCCGAAGTTCGGTAATAAAAATTGCCCTGTGTAATAACACCATTATTCAATCCAAACGGAACCTTTGGGATATTAAAAGCGAATTTTACAGTATGAAAACTCTAAAACGGTATTCCTATGAGGAAATTAAGAAGCGAATGCAAGGGGTAAAGAGCTTCGCCACTTGTTGAGTGAAGTGACGTCACATTCTTTCTGTGTTGCGTGGAGTTACGTCACACACGTTCCAAAGCTGTTTTAGGAACGGTTTGTTGTCCCAAATTACTATCCAAATTACTATACCAAATTACTAATAGGGCCTTTATACGCAAACGCAGAGAGATAAAATTTTGGAAGTATGTTTCTCGTTAGCATTTTGATATAAAGATTTGGCATTTTCAATATAATCGTCTGCTACGGTTTTGTTTGGATTGGAATGTAGACTAAAATATTTATTTTGAAAATGGCTCTTGAAATTGATAGATGGCTCGAAGGTTACATAAATGCGCTTTCCGAAGAAAAGTGTTGGTATCAACAAATTGTAAAACGGTGTAAAAATCGAGATTACTGCATTTCAAAGAAAGGTATTTTTAATATATTAAATTTGAAAGAGAAAAAGCGTCCTGAGAGTAAAAATGAAAAAATGGCCGCATAATCGCATCCTAAGACTATTTGAACGCGGGTAAATATTAAGTCTCTGATCCTAAAAGAAAATCCACAGACTCAAAGATCCATTGCATCGAAACTGGGAATGTGTTCTGGCACTGTAAATAAAATAATAAACAATAAGGATTTGAAGTTAAAAAAGTTGTTTAAATCTAAAGTTCATCTGCTTCTGCCAAAGCATATTGTGGAAAGAAAAACAAATTGTAGAAAATTATATGAAAAACACCTAGCTGCTGATAAATGGAAATTTGTGGTAACAGTCGATGAGGCATGGGCGTATTTAAGTGACTGAAGTAAAAAAAAAAGAACTATTTTCTATTGCTCAACTAACGAAAATGACCTTACGAAACGGCTTCGTCAATGTACAGAAGTTCCCAAAGTTCATGACAGTTGTAGGATTTTGTTACAACGGTGAGTTAAAACTCAAAAAAGTCTCAAGCTAAAATTAACTCACTCTACTATGTCACTCTACTATCAGAATATTTTAGAACTAAATTTTGAAGAAGAAATTCTAGCCTTATATGGAAAGGACATCAATAAAGTTGAGTTTCATATTGACAAAGCCTTCAGTCACGCGTCTAAGTCAACTGCCTCATATTTAGCAAAGAAAGAATCAGAAACAGGAATAAAATGTATCCCATTTAATGAAATATCTGTAAAATCACATGACGCTTCTCCTATGGCCTTTTGCGCTTTCGGTTTGTTAAGACGAGCCTTAGGAAAACGGCATCCAAGAACACTGAACGGACCTTGGAAAACGACCCAAGAGGATTGGGATAACATTGACATGACGGTGCTACAGTGCCTAGAAGAGGCACTGTAACGGTGCTAAGAAAAAGTTTACTTTCATGGAAAATTCGAGTCAAGAATCAAGGCTATCAGATAGAAGCAAATTGCCGCAAGAAATACACCTTTTATGCATAAAAGTTAATTATCAATATCGTTTCCATAAAGTGCAAACGGCCTTCTGTTTATAAAAATTGAGGGCGGCCCTATTCCGGTAAATCCCCTTTGCTGAAAACGCCTTTTTGGTTCGAGGGACCAGAAGCACTGTTTCCTGTTCCTTTTTATTACTAAGCTTTGATTCGACGTACACATTTTGCCAAAATATGCAATCTCTTTTAGATTCACAGAGTTATTTCACCGTTGTATATTATCTTTACCCTAATTGCTGTATTCTATGCACCAACTATACTGTCATGGCAATACTGGAGTACTGCCTAAAATGTTAATACGGTGATTGTTGAAGTGCGATTGGGTGAAGTTGATATATAAACTAGATGGGAATAACTCTTTCGTTAAACGCCATCTTAGTTCTAAAAATGGACATTGATAAATTAAGCATGCAATTTTATGAAAACGTTTACAAAATGGTTGCTTAATCAACACATTTGTTTTTCTCTCAAATTTATTATGATTATTTTTTTACTTCCGAAGAGACGTTTTAGTGCGGCAAAAACACTTTTAATCAAAGTAATATAAAATGAACAAAAACCTTGACCATTATTCGGGGTCTGATGATAGAAAGATAAAAATGACCAGTGCCTATACTGTTCGCTTTAAATTTAAACATATATGCTAGCAATCAGTAGTTTTTAGAAATAAATTTATTTAAAATAAATTTTTAAAATGTGGAAAATTGTTTGCACGAAGGAAGATTCACCACATCTTCTCCAAGGTAATTATACCAACTTATAAAAAATATCTTTTGATATTATGTTTAATACACGTAATTAAATAGCGAACGAATTTCAAAATTAAGTTAAAGAATCTTAAAATTAAAAATTTTGAACTCTAACTATTAACTAGCGGGCTTTGCCGCTAGTTGTCACTAAATATATAGCAAACAGTTTTTGTAGTAATCAATTTTTGTTCAAAGTTCTCAAATTTTGTTCATCAATTTTTGTTCAAAGTTCCTGCTTCCAACTGCGCGGCGCAAAAGCTCACGCTTCCTCCTTTTTGGTGGATGCAAAAGTCGCAAAGCAGCAAACTTGGATTTAAATTTAACTAGAGCAGGTCGAGTAGGTTCTTTGCAGAATTGAAACTACAATGTGAAAATTACATCAAAATAGGAGCAAGCATCTTCAAACTAATAACTTTATGAAAAGGATGATTTTAAAAAATTCGCTCCCCTCCCCCTTTTCCGGCTGTTTCAATATGTATTGGATGTTATTGAAGAAGAATTTTAATCGTAATTGCTAACTTTTGAGGTTAAAAACGTAGAAACGTGATTTATTCAGGAAATGCTTATAATAATGTTGCAATCTTACATTTTAAGAACCAATCTTTTAAATTAAATTTTTCTTCTGCAGGCAAGCGATCGGTACATCTCCAAACACCGATCTTTTGTGTAGTATCTTTTAGGTTTGTAGTCAACTTTTAAAAAAATCGCGAGCTTCTAGGCCGAGTAGGGGCTTTGGAATTCCATTTACATTCATACATATATGCGAGATCAACTTTTGATAGTATAGATTTTAAAATGCTACTTCTGTTTTATATTTGAAAATGTGCACCTGATTTTATTATATATTAACAATAGTGATGCTTTTTATAGATTTAAAGATCGAATTGTTTTTCAGGGTATCAGTTCCTAAGAAAAAAAATAAAACCACATGCATATGTTAAAAATTAGAAAAAACACCAATTTTCATACAGTTCAGTTAGAGGGAAAAGTTGCCAAAATATTGCAAATTCAATCCTTAAATCTGTTAGGTATGATCTCTTAGATATTATAATATACAATTCAGAAAAGTTTCAAGCAATTCTAGAAATATCTACCAAATAATTGAAATTGTTTTGGAGACATTAGAAATCTAGAAAACACGAATAAAGATAAATGCGTTTAAATATTTTATTTGGTTATAGAATTTTTAATTATCATCCTACTGTTTGTATTTCTTTATGCATACCTCCTTAGTTATACATAACTATAAATATTTGTTTAATAAGGAAAAATTCTTATTTTAATGTTAACTATGGATTTTTTAATAAGGGCAAACAAAAGTAAAGATTCTAAAAAATTGACAATTGTAAAAACTCTAGTTTTAAAAAGGGAAAATAAATATAAGTTTAGTACTGCTCTAAAAGATACCTTCCACGGTTATCTAACTTAATTTATGAAAATAACATTACTATAATATGTAAACACTTTTTTAAAGTACAATAAATATAAATGCACAACGGAAAAACTATCCACATATTTTAACCCTTTAAAATAACTTTGAAATCTTAGAAAAACCTTGGACCCTATGTAAGTCCTTCCAATTTATTTGGTAAAATGTATTATCTTATTATAGACTTTTTAATTTATTGTATCATGTATGTATGCTTCATATTATTTCTTCAGAATTGAAAAATTCTTCTCATTAAACAGTTTTTTTTTCTCATAAAATTTAGAAATTTGATAATAAACGTACAAATTAAAGGTCAGTGACTATTAAAAATAAATTGCTATCAATTACGGTCATGGATACTCTGAATGAGAAGCCTGCAGGGTTCGGGTCAGGTTTTAAAATATTCAGTTCGGGTTGGGAAAAGTAAATAGAAAAGCCAAAAAAAGATTAAAATTTAAATGAACAGAAATTTTTGAAATTACGTATGAAACAAGATTCTCAATAAACGTGTGAAAATTTCCCTGTCGCATATTAAGTAATAAATGTTTATCTGTACGGAGAACAAACACAGACTGGTAAATTCATCGAGGTAGTATTATATACTAACTCGTTGGGTAAATTAGAACCGTATACAGAAAAATAACAATTTCAGACAGGAAATTGAAGACTTATTTATTCGAAGACAGTCTGAAGTCAAAATAAACATTGCTCTTCGCAACTTTCACCTGCTGATTTCAATCGTTATATATATGCAATATAAGTTGTGTTTCATTCCTTAAAAGGCAAATCATGATAATGATACGAGGCAACATAAGATTTAGACAGACTTCAATGTATTTAAAAATATCGGGTTTATCTACGTTGGGCCAGGGTTGAGTGTTTTGGGGCCTGGTCGGACTCAGTTAAATTATTATTTTGAAAAATATTCAAACTCTGGTCAGGTCAAATCTTAATATTTTAATACCGGGTTGGGTAAAAATTTCAAAAATAGGCCAGTGCAGACCTCTACCCTGAATACATTCTTGATTGCTATTCATCCCTGCTTCGGTTTTCAAAGTACAGGGTGGCCATAATTAAAGTAGAGGTTTTTAGAGCCCGATAGTGACAAAGATGTTGTGCCAAACTTAACCAAATGTGCAGTAAATACTATTTAGATCTAGGGGTTTTGATTTTTAAATGAAAAAACATAGTTCGGATTTTTGCCACCTTGAGCCAAAGTGGCGCTGTAAGATCCATTTTTGGAGTAAAATAAGCATAGGAAGTACAGAAAGTAAGCATTTTACATGCATTTTGAGAAGGATATCATATTTACATTTTATACGTATTTAGTACATTTTATATTTACATTTGCATCTTACATTTATATATGTATCACATTAATTTTTATATTGGCATCATTTACATGTGTGATTCAATATGGTTTCCTTGCATATGTTTAAAAAAATGCATTCTCTGAGCAGCATTCTCTACTGTAGAATGCAGCATATCTCCATTGATTTGCTTGAGATGCTATCTTATTCCGTCTTTTAAAGTGGCTAAATTATCCACATTCCCTTGGTATACCAAGCGCTATACATGACCCCACAACCAAAAGTCACAAGGGGTCAGATCAGGGGAACAGGCAGGCTGGCCACTTCATAAGAAATGATCAACTAATTATTCGGTTGTTGGTAAAATGCTGTCGTAGGACTTCCTGTACACGTAATCCAATATGAGGAGGTGGCCATTCTGCATAAATATTGTAGATTCAAGACATCCACGGTGTTGAAGTTGCGGAATAACAAAGTTCAGCAGGATTGTTCGATACCTCTCAGCATTGAAGGAACTTTCTGTACTTCTTATGCCCATTTTACTCCAAAAATAGACCTTGCAGCGCCAATTTGGCTCGTGGTGGCTAAAATCCGAACTATTTTTTTTTCTTTTAAAAATCAAAACCCCATGGTCTAAAGAGTAATTACGGCAAATTTGGTTGAGTTTGGTCCAACAGTTTTCTCACAATCGGGCTCTAAACACCTCTACTTTAATTATGGCCACCTTGTATTTAGTCAATGTAGGAAGAAATGCAAGAGGACATGAACTGTGTATCAAATGTAAACATTGCAGTAGGCGTGGCATTTAAAGGAGAAAATAACGAGAGCTGTTGGTCAAAACAGCTGTTACTCCAGTTCTAAATGCAATATGAATCTGAAATGTTGTCAGAATGTACTCAAAAATATGTGGTTCATTTTAGGATAAAATTTTGAAAATCGAAATTTTTGTAAAATTTCCGTACTTGAAAGGGTACTAAGTCCCCTTAAGTAGGTGTAGGGGATTATTTTAATCAGTTGTTACGTTATCAAGCAATAAACTATGAAAGAGCCGAGCAACAGAATTAGTGAGAAGTGCATGTTTTAGCATTAAGTACTGCTGCTATAGATTTAATTATCAAAGCTTAGTACTAAAAAGTAACGTACAACTGTTTACAAACATTGAGAGGTGTTGCGATTGACACAATGTTTTGGAAGGCATAGCATAATTTAATATTTAATCTCTACTCAATTTCGAAACAACCGTAAATTGCAGGAGAAGACAAACTCAGTTTTCTGAAAGTTTCTTTTATGTATAGTAGATATATGTGTATTAAATTTCAAAGAAAATAGCGGAAATTTAGAATAAAAAGGTTATTAAAAGTGTAGCTGAAAGAACGAACCAGATGCTCCCTGTCTCCATAGTAACTGCACAATCTTCTTTTGAGGGTAAGATATTTATTTATTTTCTTTTTTAAGAAGTACGGTTAATCGCATCCTGTTCTTTAGTGAGTTTAATCAATCCACTGATTGTTTTAAGCTTAAAAGAATTGCTATCAATGATTTAAATTTTTACTTTGATTAATAAAATTAAAATTAATCCTTTATAAACTGTAGAGTATGCATAAAAATACATAATTTTCGAATTGTTAGCTAAATCTCTTTATAAAATAATAGCACTTAGAAATAAACATGGAATTTAATTTATATTCGATATTTAAAACCTATGAGTTGAGGTAATTTATAAATAAATTGAAAAATGCAGGAATTTTGATATGTATCAAGTATCACCAAATCTAGTATATTAATCTTCTCCATACTACTGTAGCAGTGTTACTCTGTGTCGTAGCTAAAAATTGTACAGCAGCATGGCAAATTATTTTTATGTAAAAATATTTATAAGGATATGCAATATAGTCTCTTCAAGTAACATGCAATTACTATTTAACATTTTTAACATAAAAGAAAAGTTAAAATATTTTTCAGGAGTTTCCAGATTTTGATTATATGACTGTCCTATACAGAATAACATTTCAAGCATATTCTTAGGTTATAGTTTGTCTGTAATCTGTTGGGACATTTTGTAAATGTGTCGTACCTCCCTATGTATCAAATCGTCCCTATGTTGTTAGGGCCAACTCTATGCACTTTGACATTTAAATGGTTCTCTATCAAGATTCTATTTGGTTCCATTCGTAATATAAATGAAAAAAATCTAATGTGGGCAGCACATAAGTTTTTCTGTATAATGCAATTAATTTATTTCTTTCACAGTTATAAAATTGTGTGTAATATCAACAGCACAATGTTCTTAACGTTACTGAGAATGTTTTCGAATGGCAAGATATAGTTTCGGAGAACTTAATTAACTTATATATTTCGCACAATTCTAAATTAACAAATATCAACATTGATAGCATCTGCAATAAGCAATTTTATAGTTCATATATTAAAATAGTTTAATAATTAATTCATCAATCTAGCGGCATTTCCGTTAATTTAGAGTCATTTTTGCAATTTTGACTATATTTTCGTCAAACTGGGGAGACATATCCCAAGTTGGTGATATTTATCTACATTTATGCCAAGTTTCCACAATTTATCGCCAAGTGTTGCACATAGTCGAAGAAAAGAGTTTTTCTTATATAGAAATGATTATTGGTAAATCGTTGGTCACAAAAAGGCAAAACTAATACACACGTATCTTCTGCCGTGAATGAAACGCGCTAGATCCAAGAGAATGATGTTAATAACTTGGTCGTATAATATTGCATAAAAAGTTACCATATTTCACGATAGTTAATACTTTCAATTTTATGTAAAATCTTTGTTATATTTATTAGAAAGAAGTGCAATAAGTTAAGAACGGTTCATGCTTGCCTTTTAAAGCTGATGTCATTTGTTTTCCAGTGAAAAATTACACAAGAAATGAGAATTTGCGTAATATTAGTGAAAGTTTTGATGTTTTACTAATTTTTTCAAAATTTCATTCGAAAATCTGGCGGTGTTCTGAATATTCGTTTGCATTTAAAACCCATCGGCTGATCATATTTACTGATTGTTTTCTTTTGAAACGCTCTATTCTTTCGTGAGATATCCTCTCCATAGACTCGCGGTTACGCACCCATACTTACATACAAATATACCTATACAAACGTACTTACACAAATAACCCCTCAAAAACATTTGATTCGCGTTCAAGGGGGCTTGAAACGTGCTTTCCCACCGAAAACTCGAATTCGAATTTTCGACTGTGTCACAATACTTTCCTTATACATTATATCATATTTTCTTGTACATTATACATTCCTTATATATATATTATACATTCCTTATATATACATTATACATTCCTTTTATATATATATATATATATATATATATATATATATATATGCATTATACTTCCACGCACGCACGCACACTCACCCCCACACATGCACACACACACACAGCACCTCGAAAACGTTTGATTCGAGTTCAAGGATGTTTTAAACAAGCTCTCTCATCGAAATCTCGGAATTCGAATTTTCGACCCAGTTACAATACTTTCCCTATACATCCTACTTTGCATATAGGTAAAATAATATCACCCTTAATTTTGAGATATGTCCGGTAAGTCCATAAAATATAGAATGGCATTCAAACCTATTGTTGCTGAAAGCAAAGCGTTGTGAAGAACTAAGCTGAGAAAGTCAATAGAATTTCATGATAACATTTTGAAACATAAATCGTATTGCATTTTGTTTGCCCTTCTTATATTGTGAAAAGTCGCATTTCAAATCTAATTGAACCACTTCCTGCGCTACAATGTGATATAAAGTTGTATATAAAACCAAATGCGTAAAAGGAAGACATATTTACAGATGTGTTATAGTCAACCAAATGTTATGCTTGAAAGCTTTAACGAAAATATAATCCTTATATTAAAAAATGTCTTATGTTATCATAAGAGTAATGTTAGCGGTTTAAAGAACATTTAAAGAAAAGCTAATATTTTATATAATCCTCCATCAGTAAATTGTAAATATTCAGCAATGAATTTTAGTTTTGTGTTTTTCTCCATAAGTGTGATGGGATTATGGGAATATACACTGTGGCTAAATTATTATGAACACTAGGTCGTTTTAAGTAAAGCTACTATCCCGCATATATTGCCAGCGTTAGAGGGCCAAATCAGTATAAAAAGTGAAACCCGAAATCGCGTACAGACGAAGTGCATTTCTCAAGAATTAACGTGTTAACGACGTGATCTGTTGGTCTTTGTACTTGCAATGATCATAGGCCCCCAAAGCAGTGGTGCAAATATTGGCGAAACGGCTACAATTATGAATTGTTCCAGTTTTAGACTTATTAGAGTTTGACAGAGAGACATACAATAGATTAGCGATACATATAACAACATCAGACAGTTTATTAGAGAGACATAGCTCAACATCAGACAGCAATCGGATCTTTTTTTCAAGGCGTGTCGTTAACAACATCTACTGAATGCTTGAGCTGGGTTAAAAATTGGCAGACATTTTCAGTTTAATAGAAGGGCAAAATTCGTCAAAATACGGATAAGCTGAATCTGAGACCAAGTCAGATAGTCTCTTAACGTGCCACTTGCCTCACATTACACCATATGGATTGTAGAGGCAGAAGTACTAAACAGGCAGTCAAAATAATCTGGTCTCTCAGTGTGTATGGTAATGATAAAATACATTTGAATGATATTAAACTATATGGACAGCCGTTGAAGCCTGCTACACACGCACAGGTATACTTGAACAGGTACACCTGCACACGTATACATAAGGAAAGGACTAGGGCATCCACCCGATAAATTTTTTCTCTCAGTTTAGTTATGTAGCCAGGGCGTCAATAGACGCTGCATTGGCAATAGTTGGCTTATTATTAGCTAAAAATAAATGCCGTACATGTAATATTGTTACAACGTATTCTCTCAAATAATGGGTGTTGTCTCTCAGGGTACAAAAATGATTCCGAATTTCTGATGAACTAAGGTTTGTATTTAAAATCACAAATAAGCGTAAACAGAAACTGTATATAGTTAATAAACTTATATCTATCTTATGAGGTCACCAAACAACTGTTAGGTACAATAAAACAGCAATTAAATGCTAATTCACAAAATTGCCGAATATATTCTTAAAACACTGATGTATCTCACAAGTAAATTTGACTTGAATTTCGTCAAAACGGTCCAAATGAACGATAACTTTCTTATACTCTCCATAGAAATTTCTAGAAAAAATCACTGAAACAAGTGGATATTTCTTGAAAGTTCCGCTGGATTCGGAAACTCGTCAAAGGTCGTCGAGTGGTGATATTTTGACAAATCTGGCACACATGTCACGAAAAAGTTGCCAAGTTCAGGCGACCCTACTTTCACGTAATAATGATGGTTACCCGTGAAAGTGTTTTATCCTTGTAGAGCTTCAAAGAGCCACACATACGTGCTCATAGTCCCGTGAATATGCCCGAGCAAAAGTTCGAACCCTGGTCAGAATGGATGAAAGAGGTAACTCTGTAACGATATTTCCAGTTCCGGATTAGAAATTCACTGATGACTGTGGTCGTGGTCAACTCTTGGCCAGGAATTGCGTGAGCTTCTAGCGAGCCACTTCATGAAATAGTCTATTACAACTGGTATGCATTTGTTATTGTCAAAAGTGCGTTGTAGTGTCTCCAAAGTGTCGAGTGCAAGTCCTTCAAAAGGAGCTCCGACATTGATGAGACCCACGTGATTTCTTGTTTGGTCCCTTTAGAGCTTTCAAGTGCCACATTCAGTGTACTCTTTGCATCAGCGCTCACCAACAGACCTCACATTGCACCAGACCAACGTTCACGAACTCTGTTTGGTCTTGCTAATGCCAAAACTTTCTCAAGTAGGGCTGTCATATATCTCTTTTAGCACTGGGCACTCTAGAACGAGGGGATAACAATTGCCATCTACTTTTCTTTCCTTAGTCACTCTCCATTTGCGGTATACTACTCCGTTCTTAAAATGCAAAAAATCCCACAGTGCCTAGTATCGTTTTGTTTCAGGTGAGAAATAGGAAAGGTTTTGAAAAGGTGGTCTCTCATTAACTTGTTCTTTGTAGATCAGCATTGACTGGATGTCTCTGAATTCTTTTTATGCTCGAAAATGTCTTTATCACTCCAAGGATCAAATGATAAATTCAGACTCTTGCTGGCGATATCTTGCCAGTAGTACTGGAGTCTTGCTTTCAATGTGCACATTTCACAGAGCAAGATATTTTAGAGAACACAGCTCGGTCGACCTCTTTGGATGGCGAATTTACATTGCAGACCATTTTTCTGAACCATTTTTCTGAAGCTGTCCGTAGTACATTATTTTTACTTTCCCTGCAATACATGGTAATGTATGGGGAAAGTATTGGAATCATGTCGAAAATCGCAACTCGAGTTTTCGACGGATCTACACGTTTCGAGACTTCTAGAATACGAAAAAACTATTTTAGCGTGACGTCTGTGTGTGTGTCTGTGTGTCTGTCTGTGCAGATTTTGTATCCACTCTAACTGAAAAACTAATTGACCGAATTTCATAAAATTTGGTAGGTATGTCACTTGTAAGCGAATCTGGTGCTGATTAGTTTTTGGTAAGATTCGGGAAAAAAGAACCCGCCTTTTTTTAGGAAATGGCCCGCAAAGGTTTGTATCCACTCTAGCTAAAAATCTAATGGACCGAATTTCACAAAATTTGGTAGATAAGTCGCATATTGGTCACCCTGGTGCTGATTAGATTTTGGTACGATTCAGAAATAAATAACCTGCCTTTTTTTGCAAAATGGCCCGCAAAAATCGCCAAAATTTAAAATAAAGAACTACGTATGCTCAAATATATCCATTAAATGCTCGTTTAATAGGTAATTTTTAACGAAGAAAAGAATAAGACCAACCCCATTACACTAGGACTAACCGTTCGCGAGATATTTCAGTTTTTTCGTATTTTCTCTACACCATCTTTGAAAATAAGTCCAGTTATCAAATGAGATCGAAAATTGAATTAAAAGTGAATTAAATTTAATTAAAATAAAGAGAACGTGAATATAAGTCTGCAGAGAAAGTCATGTGCTGTCCACATCAGATTTTTAAAGTCAAAAACAAATACACGTTCTAAAGATACAGTTCGAGAATACAGGGGTAACAACAATTTCCACTATGTAAGCGACATAGTTGTCGCTACTGCGACAATCGGCAGTCATATTTCGCAAAAATAACGTTTTCACTTGGTCAAGTGGTTGACAGAACTGACTTAATCCTACACATTCCCAGGTATGTCAAGTTCTTCCGGCGACCGAATCGTCTAAAGAAGTGTGTTACAAACATGTGGTACAAATTGGTTCTAAAATGACATAACTCCCTCTCATATCTTAAGAACTTTTTATTAGTCATCAGATGAGCATGCATAATCACGCCATAGTTGAACTTTCAGGAGAAGAATTGGTTGTATCTGTCAGTAGAACGGTTCGTCTTAATAATTTGAGTTTTACTCAGACATTCTGAAGGTGTATTATAACATCTAAAAATGTGCACTGTTAGTATTTATGCAATTAACGGAGTACGGGGGTAAATATTAGATGATGTTCTAACACCTAATAATGAAAAGAAATAAAGAATAATTGCTAAGTTGAACTTGTGCAGTTTATCTGCAAATTGCAGTGTCGCTTTCTTTACTCTAGGTATCAGCTGTTTCGATAAGATGGATACTTTATGGGGCATATAGGAAACTTATGCTTCAACACAAGAACTACTTGGACCGGGAACTACAATTATTATATATACACAGAGATTTATATCCGTTTCTGGGATTTAAATTCAGATCCTATAAAGGAGGCTCCTCCAGAGAGAGTTATTACACCTATTAAAGGGTCCACTATGTGTACAATGTTTGTGTTTGTTACTCAAAGAAATGTCTTGTTAAGAAGTTTTTAGACACGGGAAGCTTTAGGTTTCGCAATGAAAAACAACTGATATTTCCAAATTTTACTTTTGTAGTAATAATTGAAAGCACTTTTTATCACTCTAAAGTAAGAAAGATTAATAGTTTATGCCTACAAACAGATTAAATTCAATGCACATAAAGTCAGCATCTTTCGCGTTTTCCTAAAAATATCTTGCAAAACTTATATTTCGTTTTGAATTTGAGAAAGAGTTTCGATCAACTTAGGATTTAGAGCAAATTGATTATTGAATTATTATCATGGGTGAATTGATTTTATATTTTCAACTTCATAATCAACTTCTCACTCAAGTTTTGATGTATGATATGTATAAAACAAGCGTGTCCCAAATATTCGAAATTGAAGTACATGACAACGATCTTTAAGTCAGACCGCTTTTAAAGTTCGGAAAGTATTTCTCACAAATGTAATTGAATAGAAAGACTTAAGACGAAAGCAAAATTTTTAAATAATCGAATACTCCATTGAACAAATGTTTTGTACAGAATTCTGAAACGAACTGCCTGAACAAGAATTTTAGAAATTTAAACCCTTTGAAAATAAAGTTGTGTAATCTATATGGCACGATAGGCAGTCCAGTGACATTTTAAATGGAAATAAGTATTGATGAAAATTACTTAAAATAAACATTATACACAAATAACTTGTTAATAAAAAGGGCACAAAGATTATGATTGTACAAATAAACAAAAATAAACGCATTTTAAATTTTAATACATAAGTTATGCATTATCACAAGCAGAATCAGTTTATTTCATTTAATTTTAATTAATTGAATAATTATGGCGTTATTATCTTATAATCATTTTATTGCATTTCTGTTAGATTGGAACTTTGACAGTTATATTTATAAATAGTGGATAATGATTGTTTATAGTAATGTAATATATGGTCTTTAACTATTATACGTATATTCAGTGGTCACATTATTATGATTACTAAGTCGTTCTATGTAATATAGCTATCCCTCAGATATTGCTGATTTTAAATCGCTGAATTAGTTTAGGAAAGGGGAAAGCTAAAGGTATGTAGAGACCAACAAAGTGTATAGCTTAAGAAAATGATCTGATGATTTTAAATATAGATTGATCAACCTCCAGTTGCAATCTAATATCGGCTCAATATTGGTAGTCAATTTTGGAAATATTAGACTAGCATGAAAAAGTGGACATTTTGACGGAATGCCTTAGTATTGACTTAAAATATTGGGACAATATTGACGTTTCATTAGAAATATTTCCAATGTAACACCAATATTGGCGTAATATTGTAATGAAATATTTAGCCAATATTGGATTGGACGTAACCCCAATATATTTCCAATACTGGGATTACATTGGAGATATTTCCAATGTAATGCTAAGATATACAATATTGGTCTAAGACAAATTGCTACTAGGGATGAGCGTAGAATTTGCGAACTTTTTCAGTCTAAGACAGAAAGGCAGTAACAGTTAGTCTAATTGCACACAATCTGAATCAGTGACCAAGTTATATGGCCTGTCAAAGTTATCCGCTGTATATTATATCGTATGTGCCAATGGCGTTTAGAGTGAAATATAAGTTAATTGGATACTTCGCAATAGTTTTGCATGTTGTTATCTGGAAAAGTTCCATTTCAATGTTAAAACAATGTGCCTGAAATCTTATACGCCATTGTTCACCATGAAAGAAGTAAATTCATTGCATTATATAATGAAATCCATGTGCTACCCGCATAAGATTTTTTATTGTTAACTCGATAGCCCCTAGTCCTAGAAACTCGAAATATAGAGTAAATTTTAAGTGGAGCTATTTCAAGTTTACTCCGAAAATTTCATCAAATTCGGCTCAGCCATTTTCCCGTGATGATGAGACAAACACACACATAAACAAATAAATAAATAAACAGACATATTTTTAATCTTATTTATATAGATTACAAAACATGTTCACGATTTCAGAATCATTAGAAACATATGCATTTACCAGCAGAGTAATTATTAATAATATTAAAATGTATGTTTATATATAGCGATAATAAATCAGTTGGAATGACTAGATAATAGCTATATAACTAATTTGGTATATTCTATATAACATATACTGCTGAGATGTGCTGAGATAAAATTATCAGGATTTGCATTTATTTGTACTTTGTATAGACATAAATAAATGCTATATATTTCACTTTAAAAATATGCTATTCTATGAAATATTGAACATCCCTTCTCATTCCTTTTTTCCTGTGACAAAGTGCTACGAAAAACTAAGCTTCTCTTTCTGTAAAACACATGATTGCATTTTGAAATAGAAATCACGTTGTATTTTATCTGTAGTAGTATTTCTTAAATTGCAAAACTCACATTTCAAATATGATATAAAAAGAAACCACTTCCTGTGTACGATACAAAGAGAGCCAATAAAATAGAATATGGCTTACGGGAATATTTTATGTACGTATTATAGACAACCATGTTTTACGCATGACAAATAAAATGAAAATAAATTCTTCGTATACGTAAAATGCATTTCTAGGTAAAACTAACAATTATGTAATCCTTTATTGGTAAACAGTGAATAGCATTCAATAAGTACAATACACTTTGTGCGAAGGATAAGAGATATTTGAGAAATGTATAGAAGCACATATAACACATTGATGCAGAATACAGTTGTTTCGAGGATACGCTGGATCCCCATCACTGACAGAGAACCAATAAACCCGAAATTCAAAAGAGGAATGGGAGCGAAAGGAAGAAGCAGGAGGGGAGGGGGATTATATACCCAAAACCTCGAATAAGAGAGAACCAATCAGAAAGCATTATGAAGTAGGGTATGCAGGGAGATTACACCCAGGTCATGAGGAGCATATAATCCCCTTGCTTCTTCCTTTCGAGCCCATTCCTCTTTTAGACGTCAGGTTTGTTAGTTCTCCTGTACTGACGAAGGGGGATCTTGCATATTCTTGAAACAGCTGTACGCTGCATTATTGTCTTATTTGCGCTTTTATATATTATTCAAGTTTTTCAGGTTAATAACATTGTTTGGGTATATTAAAAGGGGCCAATTATTATAAATTATTAAACTAACACTTGTAATGTGTTAACAACAATACTAAAATATCCAACATACTTGAATTAACACATTTTTGGCATTCTTGGACCGTCTTCTAAATGAAGTATTTGTGCCCGTCACATCTTTATTTTTCTTAGAAAATTACAAAAATTTTAAAATATCATTTTGAATATTATTATTATTAGAATAATATATTCATATTATTTATAATTAATTTCTCTGAATATTTCTCTGCTCTCTGGTATAATGCTTAGGGAAATACTTGTGATGGAGAAAAAACAAATCTAATAATAGTTTACGACGGATTTATATATTTGGATCACCTATGAATGTGAATCGAACATTTTAAAACTAGTCTTTCTATATGTATGTGAGAGTGAGTGTGTGGATGTGATATGTCATGTATGAATAATTCGTTTTGAAAGAAATTTCGTGCGACTATCAAAACTAGTGAATACTTAAAGACCATTTATTTTTCATCTTAAAATTTCATTATTAGTTTTAACGTCATTAAACTAAAACAAACTTTGTTAACTCCACGGGGTTATGGCGCCAGCGAGTTTGCCACGGTTAGAATTTTCAAGGGTAGCGAACAGGCTGGTCGCCGAAGGCGGCTAGTGTTAAATAAACAACTATTTTATATGTAATTGTGGTGCACAAAACAATAAACTTTATTATTAAATGTAAAGCGCATTTTTACTTTACAATAAAACTTAAAGCTGGGATTTTAAATTATTAAATTCTACATAATTGACATGGCTGGAAATTATCGCATTCGTGGAATTCGTTAAATGATGCGTTGTGCCGCTGATAATCCTCCAATTTTGTATCTTTAGCGGGAGTTCTGTGGAATATTAATTAACATAATACTATTTTATTAATTGCACCATTTTAACTTTAACAATAAATCATTTATTAACAACATAGATTACTTAATTACGCAATTCATTACACAATTTGCATATTTATTTGCGGAGGAGCGAGCAAAATGTGAGAGATTAGCCGTGTGAGACCAGATCACCATTTGTTACCGACATAATTTAAGACCTGGTATCATATTTAATAAGCACATACCTGACCACAACGCTTGCAACCTTGTATATTGAACTGGTTTTGCTCATTTTATTGAAGTCTCCTTGGACTCTGACTGTCGTAGAATTGCATATTAGGACACCTTTCGCGGATTATCACCTTTCGCGGATTATTATGGCCTAATTTAACCTCTCGGGTCAAAGTGTTGTAAAATCTGGTGTCATTGAGACTGTCTGAGGTAGTCTGAGGTAGTTGAGACTGTCTGAGATATTGTTTGACGTTTCAGACACAATAAATATCGTATATATATATATATATATATATATATATATATATATATATATATATATATATATATAATAGTAAATACACAAACAGATTGAAAAAAGGGGAGGCATAAAGGAAGGGGGGAAAATGGAGAGTGTTTACAGGAACGACAGAAAAAAGGCCGGGGGGGATAGTGACCCCCCCGTTCCCGGTTAAAGCGCTTTTACTCTAGAAACACTCCCGGTGCCTCTGTCTTCCCGAAGCACCCCTCCGTCCGATGAAATCAATGAAACCTCCCGAAGTAAAAAGACCATGAAGCACAAAAGGGCTCAAGATATGCAGATAAACCTAACCTCACTGTACAGCAGAATTAATCATTTGAATCGATATAGACGTCTTAATACTGAAAAAGAGGGACAGCAACACTGTATCAATAAATTATTCCAAGAAGCAGCAAAATGCAATTACCCACTTCGATATCTAAGGCACTATGCAGACTTGGTATTTGAGAGGAAGAAAAACAGTTTTACATGATGATTGCAAGTCGGTGCGGTATGCTTGTATGGCGTTGCTTTCGGTCTTCAAGAATTCTGCTGTACAGCCAGGTTAGGTTTATCTTCATATCTTGAGCCCTTTTGTGCTTCTTGGTCTTTTTACTTCGGGATGTTTCATTGATTTCGTCGAACGGAGGGGTGCTTCGGGAAGACAGAGGCACCGGGAGTGTTTCTAGAGTAAAAGCGCTTTAACCGGGAACGGGGGGGTCACTATCCCCCCCGGCCTTTTTTCTGTCGTTCCTGTAAACACTCTCCATTTTCCCCCCTTCCTTTATGCCTCCCCTTTTTTCAATCTGTTTGTGTATTTACTATTATATAACTGCTAAACATGAAAGTGCGGCATTGCGCCTTAGTATTATGCTGTTTTATGATTATGTTTTTTATGTATCGTATTTTTAGATATTTTTCTTATATATATATATATATATATATATATATATATATATATATATATATATATATATATATATATATATATATATATATATATATATATATATATATATATTATATATATATATATATATATATAATATATATATAAAGCTGTCTCACAATAAACTGGTGTGAGATCGAGATTTCTAGTCTCACAGTAATGTATAACAAGAAAGATCAATCATGCTTAAAGCATTGATTATGAAACACTTTCCAACTTCAATGCAATTTTATTTAAACAAGTCTAAAATGCAATACATTCCTCGGTAATATTTTGAAACTTATCACAATACTGCATTAATTTATTATATTTGAAAACTTAAACCTTCATCGAAAAAAATGAACTTCATTCAAATGACGGCATTGAAATATAAATAGTCTGGTTTAAACATCTCTAAAATGTTATACATTCCTCGGTAATAGTTTTAGAATTATCATAATACTACGATAATTTATTATATTTGAAAACTTCATCGAAAACAACTGAAATTAATTCAATTGACGTCATAGAAAAAATAACACGCCTGGATCTCTCTATAAAAACAGGATTTCATTCATAACTTTCTCCCATTCATTTCATTCATCGCAATACTATAATAATTTATTTTATTTAAACATTTTGTTTAAGACCATGGAGCTACAAAAAATTAAACTCTATGCTTGAAACTTCATCGAAAATAATCGTCCTTCTCTTTATGAAATCAATTAATATTTCATTCATATCAGCCATGCAGACTCCATGGACTAAATTATTTTGTGTTATAAAAACACAGGGATTCTAATACAACTCATTCTATATATTTTGCTTTTTACATTTTACATAGGTGAAAAATCGGCTTAGTTGTAGAAATAATCAAATTTAGATGAGCATTTAAACTCAAATATATTGTCATTGCGTTGTTTCAGTATGTAGATGCACAGAATTTAAGCAAAAATAAAGTAGTTTTAGGACGGATACAACACTCAATATGAATTAAAAAGAACTTAAAAAAATCACGATTTTGAAACAAGATGGATGCCATATATAATTTTGAAGTGGGTCATGTGATCGTTTCATATCATGGTCACGTGATCGTTTCATATAAGAGGTGTAATTATTATTTTAATTTTTATTTAAAAAACTACTGAATATATTTCGCTGAATTTTTTTTTATATATTTTATGGAACAATTTGAATATCACCTAAAATTTTCGAAGCAATTTGTGAATTTTAAATCCGCTTAAAAAATGTTTGAAAAATTAGGTCCCATAGGGCTCAATGTATTTCATTTTTTCGACCCGGATTCAATCCAAAACTAATTGGGTAATATTATTCATTTATATTCCCATAGGTTCTACAGACCGTCTAAACAACATACTAAAATTTCATTTTGATTAAGTCATTTTTACGGCAGTTATCGTGCTAACGGACAGACAGACAGACAGACAGAATGAACAAAGTCATAAACACTTTTGAACTTTGTTGTAAGGTGTTAATAATAAAAATTGATGGCACTAATTTTAGAAGGCTGATATGAAACATTCTCGACGTATAACACAGTATTTCGAATAAATTTGTTAAAATCCCGTACATGAAACAAAATATATAATTAATTTGATTGAAAAAGTGTGCTTTCCATATGCAGTGTTATTCGATGTTCATTACATCATTCTCCTGGATTTATCATGTTCTGTTTACTAGTAAAGTTTTGTGTTGTTGCAAATTAATAATTTATGAGTGCAACTTCAGTTTTGTATTACTGCTAATTAAGAAGTTATTACTTCAACTTCAGTTTTGTGGTACTGCGACATAAGTGTTAATTACTGTAGCTTCAGTTTTGTGTAACTTAGGTTAATTACTATAACTTGAGCTTCGTGTTGCTTACATTAATTACGGAAATTTAAGTTTTGTTACTTCAGTTAATCGCGGCAATATACGTTTTGTGTTACATAAGATTACTACTGAAAATTTTGTTTTGTGGTACTAAAGAAAACTATAACATGTCTCTCTTTTCTAGAAATTATAATATTTTTAAAGTTTGACACGTTTTCAAATGAAAATTCAAATTAAACTATTTAATAGTTTAAATTGAACTAGTTTAGATATAAAGTTATAAATATTTTGTATGTATTAGATTGTCTAAATGTGTCTCACTGAATCCAATACGTATTTGATTTAGGACCACTTAAATAAGCTAGAGCGAGCCTAACTTTTGAAACCAATTTAAATCTAAAATATATTCGCCTGACTCTTAACTGATGTAATATTTTCTGCTTCATAATCTAGCACTTCGAGAGCTTACATTTAGATGTTGAAAACTCGGTAAAGCAGCAGGTTCCAAATATTTAAAATGTCAGTGTATGCAAATCATCTTCATGTCATACGACATTTTACGTTCAGAACTCCTTTTTAGATAAATTTAATGGAACTAACTGTGACAGCAAAATAGTTGGTAAAATACTTGGAAACTCCATTAAAGAGAATTTTCGCGTTACATTATTAAATGGATTGCCTAAAGAAATTGCATTAAGAAAAATGCTCTGTTTGAAAATAGAGTCGTTTGATGTAAATGGCTTAAAAGACAGTCAGAATTTTAAGTGACATTTTTAATTGAAATAAATGTTTGAACGAAATTTTGGAATTAATAATTTATACTCACATACTGACAGATAAAAATTATAGGAAGATTATAATTTTAAAAAGAAAATTAAAGCAAACAGTTAAATTTACTAGTGAGACTCTCGGCTGAATTAGAGTAAGTCTCGAGATTCAAAAATCGAGATTCTTTGGTACAAACTGCATACTTTTGACCAAATAATGTAAGTAAAGTAAGTGTAAATTAAAAGTATATTAAAATGTATGAGAAAGGAAAAAATGAATATATTGAGGTCAGATTGTCTTAATCTAAGAGGAGGGAAATGGGGTTACTGGTCCAAACAGGTTTCGGCCTGGCCCGGAGACGTAAAAGCTAGGCCCAGCCCGTGACAACTGCTGAATATATTTTTTTCAGAAAAATATTTCTCTTTAAAATTTCTCCCATATTTCCCTTTGGTTCTTCTGGGCAGTGTTGGGCTCGGATGTAGTTTGAAAATTTTCCGGCCTGAGATTGGCGGGGTCCCGGCTTAGAAACTTTTTAAATGAATGTTAACACAGAGTGGATGAAAAATTATGGTTAACTCTGGGGGAAAATTGCCTTAGTTAAAAACATCCTTTATTCTTTTAGATACCCTAGAGATCGTAATTGGTTTTAATTTATTATTTTAAGCATATCGGTGAAAACAACATTTTGAATTGGGGAAGGCTGAGAGTTAAAGATTTTGGCGCCAAGTCAGGCTCAAGATTTTGATTGGAAAATATCTTTGGGAAAGTAATGCATTTGGTCTCATTTTTTGTTCGCGGGGAGCCGAATCCATTCTAAAATTTCGGCTCGTGTTTATGTGGAAGTTCATTTCGTGTCTGGATAGATCAGTCATTTATGTCCTGATCTTCAATTTTGAGGCTGGAGTATAATTACTTTCTTGAGAAATTCTTTATAACTACTAATATAGTCTATTAATAAAATTGAGCTAATAAAATCCAATTTGATTATTATATATAATATATGAAAGAAAACTCCTCAATACACACTCTAAAATTAATATTTTATCAGCTGTATGATGAAGTGTGATGAATTGTTCTCAGCCAAAGAGGCTTCTTCCAGGAAATATTCTGATACCCTACAACCAAGTATCACCCTATAACGATTATCATCCAACAACGATTATCATCCTACAACGATTATTATCCTACAACGATTATCACCCTACAACGAATAATAACGAAAATTATGTTTCTGTCCTTCTACCATGCTTGCTTATATAGATCAGCTCTACGGATTTACATACTTTTTGTAGTGATTTGTTAAGCTAAAAGCGAAGCAGGTTTATGGTTAAAATATTTCCGTTTTGTACCGGTGTAAAATAGGATTTTGTAATGCTTCTAGCTAAATATCTCTTAAAACACCCAATCTAATTCTGTGAAATTTTTTTCAAGCAATCAGACTGGATCCAGGTAAAGGTTTAACATATATTTTCTACTTCTACACTTCCTCACGAAACAACGAGAATTAAAATGCCTGTTTGTCAGTTTGTATTCGAAAATGACTTAACCGATTTACATTCTTCTCTGATAGATTTGTGAAACTTAATATTCGTAGAACGAGTTTTGACTAAAATATTTCTAATTTTGTATTAATTATTTTAATTATATTACATTTTTATCGCCATCAACGGTGAGCATTTCTGCTAGTTATAAATAATTTAATACTGAAGTAAATTATTATAATTTCCCTGTATATAGTTCCGTCTTAGTTACATCTTACTTTCCTTACATACATAATACTATAATATATAAAGTATTGTGACGGGGCTGAAAACTCAAATTCCGAATTTTTGACGAAAGGGCATGTTTTAAGCATTCTGAACTCAAATCGAACGCTTTTGTGGTAATATCTTTGTGTATGTGTATGTATGCTAGTGTGTGTATGTGTGTATATGAGTCTCTGGACGCGATATTTCACGAACAAATAGAACGTTTCGATCAAAATTTGATACATATATTACAATCGGTAAATACTTGAAGACTGTTGATAGTAAATACAATCAGAAGACACTCATATTTTCGAATGAAATTTTGAAAAAAAAATATTAAGGGATCAAAACATTCAATGATGTTCTGTAAATTGCTATTTATGATGTAATTTTTCATTAGAAAATGATTGACACAAACTTAGCATGATCCGTTCTTGAGATGTTGCACGTTTTTCAGATTAATGTATAAATAATTTTATAAAATTAATAAAGGATTAACTATGAAATATGTTCACTTTTTATATGCGATGTTATGCGACAAAGTTAAAAACATGTTTTTCATGGAACTAGTTTGTTTCATTCGCGAGAAAAGATATTTTTGTAATAGTTTTAAATTTTGGTAATAGTTTTGACTCCCAACAATTGGCGAATGGACATTTATTGATACATAAGAAGAGCCCTTCTCTGCGTCGCTCTGTAACGCTTCGCTATGAATGTGGCAAACGTGGAATCTGGTTTGGCTAAATATCGTTAACTTGGCGACCTTTTTATAACAATGCCGAATGTGTGAAATAATCGCCAAAATTGCAGAAATGAAGCTAAATTAACGAAAATGATGCCAAACTGTTGAATTATTACAATAGATTAATATATTGATTACTGCGGATGCTATCAATATTGATAACTGCTCAGTTAGAACTCCGCAAAATATCTGTTGAGTACAGTTTTCCATGTTGAGATTTAGAAAAATGCTAAATGTAAAATTAACGGTAAAACATTGAGTTGTGAATCCTTATATCATTTTTTCACCGCAAAAGAAGCAAATTCATTGCAATATATAAAGTCATGTGCAGCCCACATCAGTTTTTTTTTATATTTAAATTCTTAATGTCATATTTATATTTATTTTGACCGTTTATAAAATACCCTATTGAACTATTTAGTACTAGTTACGAAGCAAACAATTTGTATTTGAATAAATAAACTGCTTTGCTTTGATTGTTGAAAAAGAATGTTTATTTAGTATATTTCAAACCAGATGATCTCATTTTTGTACTTATAATGTTAATAATATTATTTTATTGCAAATAGTGTACTGATTAAACAAAAATTCAAGAAGCAGAAATAATACCCACCATACCACAGACATAATATGCTCGATGCACAGATTATGTCATAAAATTATAGAAATGTTAATTTAATTATATTTTGTGTATATTTTGTGAGGATATCGTAGCAATGCATAAATTTTACTAAATTGAGAATGAACTTCTTAAATAAAATTCAAGCCGGAATAGTTCTAAATTGATTAAAATGAATACACGTCAACTCCACCTTGATACGTTCATTTTCTTATTAATAGACATGCCAAGATTTATTATTAAAACTCAAGATATTTTAATAGATAGCATTAAACTTATTATTTTATAAATAATCCTAATACAATTTAATTGGTATCTGTTTAGCAGTGCATTACGAGCATTTTTTATTTATATAATTCTTGTTGTTGTTGTTGTTGAAACTCAGACCGTCCGACCTACCAGAAAGGTGTAAGGTAACTGTTTGGACGGTCGGGAAGTGCCACCCAATTCAGACCGGAACCCAGTGGGGGAGGCATCCACAGGGACCGTACCCTCCTTCCCCTACCACCAACCTCTCGGAAGGACTTTCGGACCCACATGGTTAACGTGATCGTACTCCGCATGAACACGGCGGCAGTTTTGGCAGTGGCTGGAATCGAACCCGGGCCTACCGAGTGCAACTCCAGCGCGCTAACCAATGGGCTACCGCGCCCTATATAATTCTTGTGTAACTTTAAACATGTTTAAGACAGATGTAATGTCTACGTAACTGCGAGTTGTTGTTGTTGAGACCCAGACCGTCCGACATACCAGAAAGGTGTAAGGTAACCGTTTGGACGGCCGGGAAGTGCCACCCAATTTAGACCGGAACCAAGTGGGGGAGGTATCCACAGGAACCGTACCCTCCTTCCCCTACCACCAACCTCTCGGAAGGACTTACGGATCCACATGTTTAACGTTATCGTACTCCGCATGAACTCGGCGATAGTTGTGGCAGCGTGCAAATCCAGCGCATAAACCACCGGGCTACAGCGCCCGAAATGTACCAACAGCACGCGGTGTTCCCAGGTGGTCACCCACCCAAGTACTAACCGCGCCCGATGCTGCTTGACTTCGGTGATCTAACGAGAAACGGTGTTTTCAGCACGGTAAGGCCGTTAGCTCACGTAACTGTGAGTTTATGACTTTTAAGTTTCAGTATTATGATTTGTTCAGTTTTAGTGATTTTATAAATAAGAATAAAATTCAGAAAATAAAATTGTTCAACTCACAGTTTTTGAACTATTGTGCACCAATAACTACTCCGCTTCAGAACAGCACATCATTACTTCATAAAAAATACGTAACACTCTGTATAATCCGTAAATCAACCATCCGAATTGAAACTCATCAACTTCTTGCTTCAGTCCAACACAACCATAGGCGGTTACTTCAAAACTTAAGCAGGGCGATCGTAATGAATTTTTATTTATTTATTTATTTATTTTATTTTTATTTACTTATTTTGGGAAAGACTACAAGTTACAGGACGTAGTACCAGTTACAGCGTGCAGGAATAAAAACACATGAAAAAATACAGATTAAAATACCATAAAAACATTAAAAAGTTAAAATACATTAAAATTATCCTGCGAACTGCGCTAGTAAATTTTCTCGACTGTCGCCCATGGTGTCTTGAGTCATAAAAATCAGGCGTTTCTATTTGAATATTTTATTGAAACCCAACGATTACTCTTCTCCTTCTTCAATCCAGATCGTTCGACTTACCCGAAGGTGTAAGGTAACTGTTTGGACGACAGGAAGTGCCACCGAATTTATACAGGAACCCAGTGGGGATAGCATCCACAGCGTACCCTGCTTTCCCTACCATCAACCTCTCGGAAGGACTCAAGGATCCACATATTTAACGTGTCCGTACTTCGCGTGAACACGGGACAGTTTGGGTAAAGGCGATAATCGAATGCGGGTCGTCCGAGTACTATCCCCGTGCTCTAGCCACTGAGCTGTCCCACACCTTCAACCATTCTTATAATTTACATATATCTAGGTCTCACACAGTGCTACGCACTTATTTCTATGTTTTCTCAAATCGGAAGCCACATTTAAACTGCACTTCCTGTGCTCCAAACATCTCTAATCTTTTTCGAGCAAAAAACTCGTCATATACCAGACCCAAGAATCCCGTTCTATCCAATTGCTTTCGCAACGGCCGCTATACCGCTCACTTGCCGGGTTGCCAAGGAACGCCAACCATTGCCTTATTTGGCAATGCGATCCTTACATCTATTTTAAACTTTAGATCTCAGTCAAAGTAGTCACGTGAGCGTTTCTGTTAGGCATAGGGTTTATTCGCCCCCCCCCCCTCGGAGACATTTTATGTTAACCTGGTTTCTGTTTATGTTACAGGATTTAGATATATTTATATAAGGCAAATATAAAATTGCTCCCCCTAAATTTTCATCCCCCCGGCTAAACAGTCCTAAAATAAACACTGAGTCTCGGTTTGCCTGTGCGATAGAAATAACAGTAATGTGTCAAAATAATTTATTGCAATCAAATCTGAGACTTGCAGGCATTGGCGGAAGACAGTTCCATTACTTTCTTATATATAGAAAACATAGATCTTGATACCTACAGAGTAGTTTACTATATTTCTGCTTTCCACAGCACATATATAGATTTACGGTGCATGGCTTGATATGTTTAGTCGAAACAGAATAATTAAGCATATTTCCTCCTCAAAATCTAATTGTAGGATAAATTTATGTTTTAGGCGATACTCATTTTTCTATATAGGTAGAAAACCTGATGGAAGTTTAACTCCATTTAAATATTTCTCTTAGCAGAAACAAAGGTTTACATACGTCTTTAAGCATCTGCATTTAAAGATATTCCTGTCTCTAATGTTTTAATTATATCTCCAAATCACTTCCATTATGATAATAAATCCATATGATAAATAATGCTATACCTCTTATTCGTGTCCATTGCATAAACATTGTCTAAAATCTTAAAACGCAATAAAAATAAATCATTTCCATTTCATTTGGTTTCGCATTTACGCAGCAACTGATATCTGACCCAAACATACATATTCAAATCAACATGGAATAGCAATACAAATAGCGATATTATATTACTAAAGGGTATACCAATTCATATTTATCGCGAGATTATGAATCATTGTTTAAATTCAGTTTGCATCATATGTACTGTGTGCCTGGTGAATTTTGCACTGACAATAGACTCTAAAAGCTTTAGAAGCAAACTAACTTCCTGCAATTGCCAATTATGACAATACATGGTGTAATAGAAGGGACTAAAATATGATAATTAATTGTGGAAAAAGCAAAAATTAAGCACACATCCACAACAGAAGGTCTTTATTTTACTTCCAATAAGACGTACAAAAAGTTTCGTGATATTCTCCTTTTTGAATCCCTTTTTATTTATATCTACCACGAGTCCATTTGTAATTTTGACCCTGTTATGAATTTGAGTTACGCTTGGCGACTCATTCTCGACTCCAAGCAATTCAAGTCTCTGCAAAGTTATCTTTGACGTCTTCATCTTTGGGATTATGCTTGGTTGCCACCCCCCCCCCTTTTTTTTCGATTTCTGTAATTAAATTGTAATTTACTATGCTGCTCTTTTGTTGTTGGAATTTTTGAAACTCTAAAATAATTGTTTTATAGTTTTCGGTTTATCCTCGCCTAAACGTAGATTCTTTTGTAAATTGTATGTATGCATATTTTGTCGCTATATCTGGTCTATATATGAACGATTCAAATTTTATTTCCATGTAGCCACTGATGAAGAGCGTACTTATGCTCGAAAGCGCTCTGGCCCTTTTTTAAAAAAAAATTTGTACGTCTTATAAGAAGTAAAATAAAGACCTTCTGTTGTGGATGTGTGCTTAATTTTTGCTATTATAACATCAGACGTGTTGCCAAATTATTTGTTAATTGTGAAAATTTTACTATGCATAACTTTAACTTTTCTGAAATATTTATTATACGTTACAGGAAAGTATTTGGATATGCAAAATATTCAGTTAACATATTTTAAAGAAAGGGCCCTTTTGAGGTTTCTCGAATAAGAATTACCTGTTTTTACTTTCCTCGTGCGTGAGTTAGAGGAAATAATGGTAATAGTGATTGTGGCTTGTATCAATTTTCTTTATGTATAAGCTTTTAGCAGTTGTTTAAACAGCATTTTTACTTTAACCAACGTGGCTTAAGAAAAGTAATGTGATCGTGATTTAATCGAGTTTTCACAGTGTAGTCCCTGTACAGTGTAGCCCCTAGATCCTTAGATACCAGAAAATACTTTTGTCAGTCTGTGGGTGAATGTGTGTGTGTGCGCTATACAATGGGATTTCATCAAAATAACTTTGCCTTTTGTAATTTTGGAAACTCCCAAAGCGATTTGGGCTACGTTTGTGTGGTATACTACTTACATTGTCTAGATGTAAAATCAGAAAAAGAAAAAGCGAAAATATATATAATTTAGCTATAAAACGAGATTTTGTCAAAGTCAGTGGCCTTTCGTAATTTCGGAAGCATATAAAGGGATTTGGTTCCAATTTAAATGGTAAACTGTGCGGCAGCAAAGACATCTGATCAAAGATGCTTGGAACCTGTACCCGAATTATAAGAACGGAGAAGAAGCTCGCTTTTGCTCAGTGATTATAATGTCGGTCTTGTAATTAAAGGGTCCCTGGTTCGGGGCCCGGTGACTCCCCAATCACCACAATGATGACTGGACGTTTGAAATACGCAACCTTCCTCTCCAACGATCTCACCTATCATCACGAGATGGCAGCACCACACGGAGTCAGAACCCTTGACACTCCCTTCCTGGTTGACCACGAATGACCGTCACGCCCGAGGCGACACGCCTCTCGGCCCACTTCAGCCCCTCAACTGCATTTCGGGGGGACACGCGGGGGTTTTCTCAGCGGCCCCCTCCTCGCCGAAATTAGACTGGGACCTTCATCAGGTGAGGGAGTGTGCGGCAGCAAAGACATCTGATCAAAGATGCTTGGAACCTATACCCGAATTATAAGAACGGAGAAGAAGCTAGCTTTTGCTCAGTGATTATAGAGTCGGTCTTGTAAGCAAGATGTCTCGAGTTCGGGACTGGCGATGCTCCTTTCCACCGCAACTGCGTGTATTATGTAGATGTGAATTCACAAATACATTTTTAAAAATACATATAATTTGGGTCAGAGGTCGAATGTCAACTTGTTTCGCGAAAGTTTAGGGATTGCCCCGATAGTTTCATATTCCGATTTTATAGTTTTAATTTTTATGTGTTATCTGCGTGTATTGGTGAGAATTGTGAGGCTCAATATCTTTCGCACAAAACTTTTAGAATAAATTACGGTATTCTAATGCAATTTGCTATAAGATTTTGAAACGAAAAAGGCACAAAGCCTGTCTAGTTTCATTAAACTACAGGAAAACCTCGATTTTCAGGTGCGTTTATACCTTATAAATATGAAATATACCCTTATTGTTAACAGTCTATTATTGTTAACGGTTAGCATATAACACGGCAAAAGCTCCCAGTTAGATTTCACTGAACTTCATATATATAGTATCTAAAGAAAATTTTGTATAACCGAAATGAAATTTTTATAAATTGGTTAAAATTTTATAAAGTTCAAAGCAATTTTATATTTTTACTCTATTGTTTTTTATGGGAGAAGCAGGTGTTTTGAATTGAGTGAAACATATTTTGATAAACATTTGTTACCATTGATACGTTAAATATAGTTTACAGTTAATTAAAATGATTTTTAAATAATTAAACAACAGATTCATAATCTATATTGCAAAGTTAATTACTTACATCGTTGAAGGAAACACACCTAGTTACGCGATTAAATCCCACAATGATTATTATTGTTAGGCCAACTATATATAAAAACCAGCGACCTTAGTATGACTATATTTTGTGAACACGTCTTCTGTGAGATTCGTCCGCTTATAAATTTGTTCAGTTCGTAAAAATATACTTTAAAATTCAAGATGTATTTAAATAAATAATTATTTTATATGTAATGATCAATTTAGAAGCAAATGACATTTTATGCATTTCTAAGAAGGAAATTGGACTGCTATAGAGATATTGCATTATTTTGTGTTTAAACATCATAAAAGGAAAAGTTTATTACAATCTTTAACTATATGCATGTTTCATGCATAACTTGTATCAGAAACTATCTGTCTATTACTATTGATTAGGGATTAATGGCTCCGGGGGCATAGCTAGCTGCTGGTTTAAAAGACAATTGAATAAAAAAAAATAGTAGATTAAAATTTTTTGATGTTCGCCCGCTACAAGGACAAGTGACGGCAACAATAGATACCAAACGTGTTAAAACGGGCAAATACATCCATTATGCAATATTTTATACATTCAAAAACGTGCAATATCTTGAGAGAAATTGAAATTTGATACCGGTTGTGTGGTAAAGCTGAATTTATTGGTCCCCATGAATTCGCAAAATTATGAAATGCATCAAGTTTTCTTGCTGTTCTTGTAGGTATCAACTATTCCACGTGGACAAATTTATAGATGCTCTTATATGCAAGCGAGATATCTTATAGAGGAGCGATCCTATATCGAGAAGAATACATAACAACATTTTAAAATTTATGACGTTTGTTTTCAAATTCGTGTTCTAAATTATAGCATAAAATAATCATAAAAAATGATCGTAAGTGTCTTAGCAATAACGCATCCAACACAAAAACGAAATTATATCTTAAATGTTCATTTTCGGTGACACTCTTTGCCAAAGTCCTACCTCTGGTATCAATTAAATGTTTGTAATGCTAAATTTCATTTTTGTATTTTACAATAATGACTTCACCAACAACATATTTACAATGCACCAACTACGAATTAACCAACAATGAATTTACTTGACACTTACCCAGAATTTACAAAAAATGAAACTTCCAGAGAACAAACACGATTTAACCAACAATGAATTTATTTGAAACCAAACAAGAATTCACCAGCAATTAATTAATTTTAATTAATTAACTAATCCGTCAACCACGGATTTGGGGATTGCGAGTTATTTGAGTAAAACGTTGGATATCAACACATAGATACTTGGTCGCATGCATTTTAATAGTCTAGATCAGGGGTCGGCAAATTTTTGAGATGGAAGAACCAAACCTGTCCCTCATAACAAGTTAAAAATTATTCGAGAGCCATAAATTTATTTTTACAGATAAGGAAAATTTAAAGTAATATTATAACAACTTATAATATTAATTATATCTTTCTTAAATGAAAAAAAATTCACACCAAAAATTGCTCTCATTTGAGGATTGAGCTTGCATTTCCTTAGAAGGTTTCTGTATATCCGGTTTGCAACTAGTCGATTTTAATTCAAGACACAATTTCAAGTTGACATCAGTATTTTGGCTCCTAAATTTACATATAATGGAATTCATGTTAGTAAACGAATGCTCAGATAAATACGTTGACTCGAAGACTTTGAGAACACCAAATGGAAATTTTTTAACTCATGACACGAGTCCGGAAGACTATTACAAATATTGAAAATCGGAGTCTGCCTTCTGTAGGTCTTTTATAGCAGTATTTTTGTACTGTGAAATCAGACTACATTTTTCACCATTATGTGAATACAATCCCCATTATATGAATAAAATACTTTAAAAATTTTATAAATGAAACTATAATAGTTTTATTATTATTTCCAATTTTACTTCAGAGCTATATGTACGTAACCAAAGAGCCACATATGCCTATTTTATTCATTATATTGATATATTGCAATATTTTTCTTACATTTAACATGCTATGTTTAGAAATAATCGAGTTACAAAATTGCAATAAAATTATACGAAAACTCAGATATTTAAACTCAAACTGTGTCTAATGTTTACACACAACATAAAAATGTATTAATTCATAGACAGAGCCAATTGTTCTACACAAAAGTTTTTAATATTAGTTTTAGATTAAAATATTATTGTTTAAAGAAGGCACGAACTACTTTTGCTATGCTACTTAAAGTATTAATTACTTTATGTGGAAAAATGATTTTGCGTATAGGTGGAGCAAACAATTCCTAGCTTGTTTATTCTTTTTCAATAAACAGTCAGTTTGCAATTGAAAATCATTGAAATGATTTTTCAGTTTCCAATTGAAAATAAAAAAATAGTTATAAAGATATATTTTCGAAAACAATACTCGTATAAACTATATTGCAAAGAGAAAATAAATATATATATTTCTGCGTTAAGATACATAGGGAAAGATTGAATATTCAATATATTTGAACTTATCGAGAAAATCGTGAGGTAGAAAATAATTTGCATATAAATTGAGATCGCCTTCAATTCGCAGTAAGAAATTTATTTTATATTCTTAGCAGGGCAACCATAATGCAAGCTCTTTATATGTAAACAAAAACAGCGAGATATCAGAACAAAGATGGCTTTTGATATCACCAACTGGAAAGAAAATTAGGATGAGGTATTTTTTATACTTTTTTGAAATCATCTTCCTATCTGTCGGGAATTGTGTCTCTAATTAAAATTTCAGACAATGGTACGGTGGTTTTGCTCGGTATGCTTTGTTTTCCCAAACGCTCAACGTGCATGTGACACTTCTTTGAAAGGTAGGTGCAAAATTATTTTATTTATTTGCAATAGAAAATAATTAAAAATATTAACATGAATGTCTCTAAAAATGGTCACCAAATAGGAAATACAGAGAGTTTTCGCTTTTGAAAATTCAGATAATATTATTCCTCGAATATTTTATTTTTGCAATACATTATCAGAAATTTCAACTGAAACTTTCGTGGACACAGTCTCATATTAGAAAATACAAGAAAGCAACATTATTTATTTCGTTATTAGCTTTTTTGCTTAAAAATTATACCTTATTTCTTCTGATTTCACGGTTAATTAGTTACATTGAAGCCTCTATGGCTAGTAATATCATTAAAGTTACATTTATTAGAAATTATTTTGAAGTAATCGTATGTTTTGAAACTCAATGTATTGGCACTATATAAAATTTCTTATTTAATTTTTACTTTTCATACGTAGTATTGAGAAATTATTGTTTTCACGAAAATTTTCGATTTAGAGATTTTGAAGCCAATATATGTTTTAAGACGTACCGAATAAGTTTTGATTATTTTTGGAGTGTTGTTCGTTTGTATGTCTGTGGTCGGCATCTTGTGCACCCGATAGCGGCTACACATATTAATGTATTTTCAAATTTTATATCCGAATTTGTTATCAAAATGTCTAGAACTATGTAGAATTTTTTAAATTTAACTTAAAACTTTGAAATTTATTTGAAATTTTGTATTTTTAACATGGCAGCTTAGGGCAAAATTTGACATAATCATGCATAAAAGGGTTTATTTATAGCTTAATGATAATGAGACTTAATAGTTCCAATCATTGTTGCAAGAAATATCCGCGATACAGCTTGTTTTTTCAATGACTCCATTAGCCCTCCTCAGGAAGCAAGTTACCCGCCCCGAGAGGTATATTATCAAGTATGATATCAACCGAAAGATTTTTTCAAGCCTTTTAAAGTAAAAGGTAACACTTTATAATTGTGCCATGATACCGATTTTTTAAAAATTTTCTTGTAAAATTTCAGAAAAATAAAAGCTACTAAAAATGGATTCTGGCATGAGAAAGTTGAGTTGAGCTGCACTCCAATTAATTTCATATTAAAACCTGTTTTATATTTTTCTAAATCTGTTTACATTTTGTTTCTATCTGTTTTAGAACATAAGTTGCATCTATTTTAATGCTACTTGATAATTCATGGGCAGTGCTGTATTGGAAAAGAGATATGGTGTTATTATCAGCTAGTCCTAGCATGTAGAACGCCGTTAAAATAAAATATTCTGGTTTACCAAACAATATATTCAGTGCTATAAAACCAGAAAACCTAGAGTTATGTTCGAGAAAATTATTAGGAAAATGCCTCTGTGGAAAAATCAAAAGGAATAATGGTTTCAATAGAGTAATACGGCAGGGAATACAGAAGGATGCTTTTGATTGTTTTAGAGCTATGAAATTAGGAGCATGACTGGGACGGGAGTTTTAGCAGTGTAAACGGAAGTTTTATGTGTCCAAGGTGTTTTAATAGAATTTTGCATGACTTGGGGCTGATTTTGGTCACTGATCAGTTTTATTATATTGCAGTTCATATTTGTCACCCATTAGCTAAAGAAACAATTTATATTTTTAATATTTAAAAATTTAGTTTTTTTATTAAATGTTATTCCCCTGTGTGTCCCAACAGCTAAATAATGAAATGACAACTTCATTTACAAGCCTTCATTTTATAGTTTTCTTTTAATTTGATATTTTATTTTAAATTAGACAAATAAAATTTTATACAGCCAGTAATAAAAATTCCACTATGCATTACATCTATATTTCAAATTAATTTTTTACAATTATCCCCTAGCATTTTTGTCATTCACCTGTCTTTAAATTTTAACACCTCTTTCTGTACATAGATGAGAATAAAATATAATTAAAGTATTATTCTTTTTTACTAAAGTCAATATTCACCATTTCATGAGTTTGGCTATGTTCTAGCGATCATTATGTGCAGGGAAATATTATAAAATTGAACAATTTTAGGTAAGTATTGTTATTCCTGTCATTCACCTGTCTTTAATTATTCTCAGAATAAAAAAGTAAATAATATTTTTTAACATATATGTGTGCCTAGTTAGTGCAGCAAACTGAATACCAAGTTAGGCTTAAATGCAAATAAAACTCATATGCTCAGAAAGTAAAATCCCACGATTTGTTATTTCCCTGTTGTCATTTACCTGTCTTCTTGGTAAACAAGGAAATAGCACCAGAACAGGTGAATTACTTTTAAAAATTAGATTTTCTTTGTAGGAGATAAAACAAATAAGAAGTTAGTTCTAAATATAAAAATGCAATTAAAGGAACACAATTTTTTTGTTTTCTACTGATATATATATATACAAACAAAGCAGATGCCTATATTAAGTGCCATTCCACTGTCATGCTGTAGTTACTTGTCTTGAAAATAAAAATTTTCATTTCTTATTTAAATTCTCCAAAATGATCATTGCTGCTGTGTTTTTTTTTTGTTTAAACAACCCATATTAAAATATAATGAAGAAGACAAGAAAAAAATTTGATGTGGGCAACACATGACTTTACTTATATAATGCAATGGATTTACTGGTTTTACATAACAAAAGAATGTTATAAGATCCACGGCGCTGTGTTTTTATCGTTAAATTGTACATTGGGCGATTTTCAGGATGACAACATGTAAAATTATTTCAAAATACTCAATTAACTTATACTTTGCGCAACTCTAAACAGTCATCAATATTGATAGCATCCTCAATAACGGATATAGTCCATATATTAAAATACTTTAATAATTACTTCATTATCTAGCTGTCAATTTCATTGATTTAGAGTCATTCGTTAATTTGGCAACAATTAAAAAGTTGCCAAGTTGGCGACATTCTTCCAAAATCTTGTCAAACGTTATGGATGGATAAATAAGTTATTCTTGAAGCAGATAAATGATTATTGGCGTCCAAATACAAAAGCATTACCTAAAGTATCTTTTCTCATGAATGGAACTAGCTAGATCCACGAAAATGATATCACCCAATTTATTGCATGATATTATTTATGAAAAATGAATATATTTCACAATAGGTAATATTTTTTTTTATTTTATATGATTTTTTGATAATGTTTTTGCAAAATGTCCAATATCTCAAGAACGGTTTGTGCTAGCGTTCTAAAATTTATTTTAATCATTTGCTAATAAACAATTACATAAGATATGACTATTTACGTAACTTTATGAAAGGTTCTAATTTTTTATGATTTTTTCAAAATTTCACTCGAAAACTTAGCGGGGTTCTGAACATTCGATTGCGTATAAAAACAATAGGATTCCAGTATTAATAGATTGTAATTTTTGTACCAAATTTCGTTCGAATTAGTCCATTCATTCATCAGTTATCGTCTCCACAGACTCACTGACATACACACACACACATCATCTCAAAAACGTTTGATTTGTTTTCAGAGATGCTTGAAACATGCCCTCCCGTCGAAAATTCGAATTCGAATTTTCGACCCTGTCACAATACTTTCCGTATACATTATATGCATATAAGGAAAGTAATATATTGTGACAAGAAAGATGAAAAAATCCGTTTAGTGAAAATGGCCCATATAATAATTTTCAAGATTGCTTATAAATAGTAACTACAGTTCTCAAATATACAGGCTAAAGCAACCACTATTGTTACTTCAACAGGTGCAGTCTTTTTGTCGTCTGTCTGTGCAATGGTACACAGCTCATGGTACACAGCTCGCATGGTACACAGTTACGCATGGTATAAACATGGTCACATGGTATAAACGCGCGCATGGTACACAGCTCACATTTTATACGCAATTTAGCTGTAAAATGGATGTTTGTTTGATATTCTTATGCGAAAAATTAGTTAGCACCATTCTTGTGGATCTTGATTGTTCCATTCACCAGAGAAGATACTTGTGTAATATTTTTATATTTTGACGTCCAACAATTTGTCAATAGCCATTTATATATATGAAATACTCTACTTTCTGTCTGTAACGTTCGGCGATGAATTTGGTGAACATGGCGTCTAATTTGACAAAATATCACCAAAAGGGAGTTATTTCGTCCAAATTTACGAAGATATCGTCAAAATTATAAAATTGACGCCAAATTGATGAATTAATCATTAAAATAGTTTATATAGACTATTTTGATATGCAGGGTGTTAACAATATTGTAAATTGTCGATTAAAACTTACCAAATATGAATTAATTGGGTACTTTGAAATAATTATACATGTTGTCATCCGAAAAAGGGCCAAATGTACAATTTATCATTAAAAATACTGTGCGGTAGATTTTAAACATAATTTTCTCACAGTGAAAGAGGTAAATTCATTGCATTATAAAAGTCATGTGTGTCTCGAGATATTGCACTTTTTAAAATGAATTTAAAAAAAAAAATCCCATAAAAAAGAGTATTAACTATTGTAAAATATATTCACTTTTCGTATACAATATTATGCAATCAATTTTTAACATCATTCTTTTGGATCTAGTTTGTTCCATTTACGAGAAAATATATTACGTGTAATAATTTTGTATTTGATGCCGAACAATTCGCTAACATTTGTATATATATAAAAAATACTTCGTCTGTCTGTAACGCTTGGTGATAAACTGATTGATAAAGATTGACGTAAATAGAGATTGGGTGATAAAGATTGACAAAAATATCGTTAAAATTTAAAAAATGACGCTAAGTTAATGAAAGTGACATCACATTGATGAATTAATTATAAAATATATATGAACTATATCGTTTATTGCGGATGCTGTCAATATTGATAATTGCCAATTTATAGTTCCTTGAGATGTAAGTTAATTAGGTTTTCATGCAAAACATCATAACGCAACAATTATGCTTTAAATTCTTCATAATTTTACAGAAATACTTTGCAACAGTATATAAAGTGAATATACTATTTCCATGACTGTAGTTAAATTGCTTTCTTTTTGTCGGCATAATTTTTGAATTGCTAAAATTTTGAAAGGCTTTCCTTTCAAATAGTATTTTTACATTTACAGTTTTTTTAAATAACTGCGCTATAATAATGAGAATGATTTATTTCATAGAGTATGTTATTATCATCATAATAAAATTTACAACATAAAAATATATAGATTTAATTTTATATTTAATTATAATAATGAGAATGGTTTATTTCATATAGTATGTTATTATCAGCATAATAAAATTTACAACATAAAAATATATTGATTTAATTGAGTTATTATGTTTTGCGAAAGTGTTAAGATTTTCTATTTTTACAGATTTTTCGAGATAAAACAAAAAATCGAAATCTATGTTTTTTATATGTTACTTCGTGTTTTTAGCTATATCTGTAATAACAAAGGAAGATGTATGTTTATTTGTATGTTTGTCGGTAGCGCAGCGAAAAACAAAGCGATCCACAGCCATGAAATTTGGTACAGGGATAGCTCGACTCCCGACGGGAAAACACTTCCTTGAAATTTTTTTATAATTTGAATACATTTTATTTTACTTTTAGTTTTTTTTTAGTTATTTTTTTTAGTTTAGTTGAAGCCATTTTGAGGTTTCACTAAGGATTTTCACTCCCAATTTCGGCTCTCTTGCTCGAGTCCTTAGGATGAGTCGGATGGTCTGGGTCTTCAACACTCCCAATTTCGGAGATCCCATTTACATTTTTCCAAAAAGTCGTCTACCTATAGGAGCAAATTGTATTCCTAATGTGTAAAAGAACATAAAAATGATTGACAAATGAAGTATACACGCGGGTTGCCAATATATGAAGGCTTCTTTATAATATTCTTGTACGGGTTTTCTTCCTTCAGGACATTTATCCTAAGGAAAACTGAATCCGCTTTATAGTGAACGCTATTCATCACTATAAAATTGTCTAAAGTATCTAACGTGTTTCTGTCTTTCCACACCCTTCAGAAGCCCCCTGGTGATCTAGAAGGTTGGATCTTTGCACAATTATAGTATCGACTACTGTACAGATTCCAACTAAGCCGGATTCCTGTTATATCCCCCGGGAATAGAGTAAATAAAGGGGGGATGGATCTCGAAAACGTTTCAGACTTTTTAGAAACCCCTGGTGAGTTAGGCACTTAATCGTTGTTAACACTTAATCGATTAAGTTAACACTTATTCGTTGCACAATTATAGTATCAGCCATTAAATACAACTTAACGTAGCTGGGTTTTATATTTACCCCCCAGAAGGCAGTGAAAATGGAGTTTTTTCGAAATCTCTCTAGAAACCTCCAGAAGTCTCCCTGGTGACCTAGAAGGCTTAATCGTTCCACGCTTATACCGCGATCAGTTAACAGAATCTAATATAGTCGTATTTCAGATTTACCCACCTGGGGATGGAGGAAGTGAAGTTTTCGAAAAAAATTTCTAGATACATCAGAAACCCTCGATGACCTAAAAGTCTGATATTTTGTGCAAGACACAAGATACATGGGTTTTTGACCCTCCCTCCGAGGAGTAAATTCTCTCAAAATCTTCCTGAATCTCCTATTGGGGATATTAAACTCCTAACTTGGCCAATTTTGAATTAAGATAACTATTTTTAATGTCGAGCATCATACATTGTTAAACAAAATAAAACGCATTAAAAAGTGGCATATTAATTTAAGAGTGTTAGATTCCTGTCCTTTATAGGCAGAGTTTATTTATTTCTGTTATTTATTCAGCATCGAAATTTCAGTTCAGAGTTTATTTATTTATTTATAGATTATATCTATAGGTATATATTCTTTCGGAAAAACTAGTATAATGAATGTTATAATACAATTTGAGAATTCGGAACTTCATTTAATACTACTAAACAATAAAACGCAATGGATTTAATTTACTTAGATTTTCAATAAATGGGGTAGGTTAAGAATCTGGGTTGAAAAATAAATATTTAGTTTCAACAATACGAATATTTTCTTGAGTATCTTTTGAAATATATATACTATTTGGAATAATATGAATAACAATGAGTGTGATTTCAAATTTGAAGCCAATCGGAATTTTCAGGGATGGAAATATAGGTGGGAAAATATTTATATTCCACCGGGAAGATTGTTACTACAAACAATGAAGTATTCTTTTGCAAATTGAAATGTGCAATATTATTTTTGTAAGTAAAAGGTTAAGAAGTGTCTTTCAGAGTTTTATTTTTAAATAAGCGTGTTACAATGATATAATACAATTTGAGAACTCGAAACTTAATATTTGTATAAGTAAATTGATAAGCTCATTAAATGATGGATGTATAATGTTAAGGTTATAGAAAAAATTTAGCATCTCACTGCTTATAAGTTATGGGTGTTTATTTTTGTAGATATATACCTTTTTCAGAATAACTCGTATATGGAAGCACGTGAGGGGACGAATTAGACCGTATCTGTTTTGAATAAGAACATTTCTGATGAACGGAGAAATGTTGGTTTCATGCAAATTAAAAAATTAACTATAGTGAATTATTTAAACTATGATCTTTAAAGTTCGTCTATCTGTCTTTCCAGTTACATAAATCCATATCACTCATACCAGCTCAACCAAATTTGCCACGCTGACAAAACCGGCCAAATAGAAACACTTAGTGAGGTTTTGGAAGCCAACATAATAGTTCTAGAAGGCGTTTCAGAACATCAAGCGTTCTTTTCAAGTGTTGAATGTACATTCAGATGTCGCATAGCCTTCATATTTAATACACAGGTCGGGCAAAACTCTACGGATAATTTATACAAAAATACTGAAAATATAAATTTTGGGTGGTTTCCGATACTGAATAAAATGTTATAAGTCATTTAGAGTTTTCAAATGTAATTTGTAAAACGAGCGTTTGATAAATCAATTAGAAAATAAAAATTTCCAGTTTTATACATTTATGGAAGACATTGCCGAGTGAACCGTTTTAACACGAATACATCGTCTAACTGCCGACTAAACCATTTTATACATTGCCGACTAAAACGTTCGAATTCAAATTGAATTTAAATAGAAGCTTGAAATTGTCTATAGTGGATTATTATACAAGAACAACGAAAAAAAAATCAGTTTTAGAAAATGGAATATTTTTGGTTTTGCGCAGACAAAAGCATTCGAATTCGAACTTTCAAGTGGATACAAAATACATTTAAATTTAGGTAAGTAGATCGCTCCACAAAGTAAATAATAAAATAGAATATTAAAAATATTTTTGCAACTTCTGCATACATTCTGAATACTATCTGCTTTTAAGTTGACATATAACCTTAAAAATATCACCCTATCTTGACTGTCCGACAGAGCTAACCGAAAAATTGCAGTTTTCAAGTGTTTGCTTTTAAAATGTGCTGGAAACAGAATTTTTGGAATTCTGAGCAAACTACGTATATTCTACTTTGGGAGAAATGATAAGCCATTTTTTACGAAAAGTGGAAGATAATTGTGGTTTTAATTTTCAAATATTTATGTTTCTACGAGTTATGTGAGTGTCTAATTTAACTAACGTTCGAATCAACCGGCGAACATATAAATACAATTTATAAACTTATAAAATAACCTTAATGAAATATCTGTACTTGAAAGAAAACTAATTCAAATTTATTCAGTTAATAAAGTACTGCAGAACGAAAACGTTCGATTTCTGGAATAAATTCGAATCTCACATTACAATGTAAAGGAATGAAATTGTGTCGGTTGCATCTACAAAACTAACGGTAAAAAAGACTATTATTGAAATTTCATTATTTTGGGGATATCAAACATTTGGAAGACCAACATATTCGAATTATTAAGTGAATGCAAAACACCTGATTTAAAGTAATATATGGACATGAAATTATATATAAGCAAATAATGAGTTCTCGAATAGTATTTAGGGTTTGATGCAGAATAAAATGTTTAAACTAACGCATTCGTGAAAATTACTGCCAAACACGCAAAGGTATATGCATTTAGAATATAAAAACTCAACATCTGTATTTAGAATGTAATACTATGCTTGATAAATTGAAGTGCTACGTTTAATCACTGGTAACGCCGAGAAATTTTCTATTAAATGATAAAACTCAAATAAAATTGCATAACATTCATGTGACATTGAGATAAAAAGTTATAAATTATGATGTCATAAAATATGATCATGTCATAGGGCCCTTAAGAATAGTGTCCCGGGCACCCAATATTTTAAATCATTCGTCAATGTCAGAGATATTTAATCACTTGGTTTAACTCAAATATAGTCATTGATACGTAGTGTTCCTACTCAGTAGTTCTATAAATATCGTGTTCTGTATAAATATATAGTGTGATCTATAAATATAGTGTTCTGTAATCCAAATGTTTCAAACCATAAAAATCATATTAAAACTAGAATGTACTTTAATCTTTCCTTAAGTACAGATTAATGAATAGGTAAAAGTATAATTGATGCTTGTTAATGTTACTTTAAAATGGAGATAGAAACTATGGTACTGAATAAGTTTTTGGACATTACTTCTTGACACTGTGATAAAAATATGATGTGAGCCGTATATGGCTTCTCCTATTTAATACAATAGTTTTAATTCTTCCGCAGTAAAAAAAATCGTCTATAAGATGCTTGGCACATGTTTTTGGCATTGATTTTCCACCACATAAAATTAAATTTGGTGATAGTGGCAAATTTTTAGTCCAATCTTAATGAGTTATTCCGGCAAAATTCTCACTGAAATTCAATTGATATTCAATTAATAACCCGTAAAATAAATGGCTATTGGCGAATTTATTCTTGAACGTACAAAAAGTATCTTGTATCGTGAATAAAACGAACTAAATCTACGAAAATTATGTTAACAGATTTGTTGTATGAAAAGTAAACATATTGGATACCACTAACTACATATTTAATTTTATGTAATTTTTAACACATTCATTTTGAAAGCGGTCAATATTTCGAGAATGGTTCATGCCTGCGTACTAAAATGTGTGTCATTTGTTTTATAATGAAAATACATATGAAATAATTATTTATTTAAATGATTATTATTTAGTAGTGATGGTCCTGATTTTTAATTGAATGTTTTCAAAATTTGATTCAGAAGTTATGCAAAATATTGAAAATTTTATGTGCTAGCGTTTTAAAGTTTATATCATTTGTTTTCTGAGCAAAAATTATCCCAGGAGTGATTATTTATTTATCATTGGTAAAGGTTCTGATTTTTAATGATGTTTTCAAAAATTCATTCGAAAATTGTAAGGTCCTTCCGAACGTTTGATTGCTTTTAAAATCAAGTATTCCAGTATCCGCTGATTTTATGAGATGTATAAAAATAATTTCAGTTTTAATTATTAATATCATTTACCAAATGGACTCTATAGCTTAGAAGAAGCTTATTGTTTTTCAATAGCTCTCTATCTTAATTTTGCGCAAGTATACAGTGTAAACTTTTATTTAAATTATCTTTACATGATTATATCTTTTATTTACTACGCCAGAAAAAATTTCTTAAACCAGAAACTATTCTGTGTAATTATGCCACAGTATATTGCTCAGTTGCTTGGGGAATATGCTCTCCTATTTCTTTATTTTTCACTGCTTATTTTCTTACATTGTGAACGTAAGAACGCCCACGCCTGCCGTGAAATTTCCCAGTAACAAAGTACTTTAAAATAAGAGCTTAACAGATTTAATTCTTTAGAGAAAATTAAATCCGCAATGAGTATTGAATATTCATGGAATATTTTGTATTCTCTTTTTTGCTCCACATTCTTTGAAGAACGAGCCGGTATGAGTTGAGTTTGTGATTATTACTGATTGTAAAAAAATCTCTCAAACGGCTGCTAAAAATAATATGAAGTAAAAAAAGTTTATTAGTAAGAGCATGAACAGTTATAGTTAATTAAAGATATGAATCGATTTCGTGGATAAATAGTTTAGGATAAAAAGGGAGAGCAAACACATAACATGACATGCTCCCTTTTGATTATGGTGGCGTATTTGATTTTGGGGCGTGGTTTCTCTGTTTTTACACATTTTTTCAACCCAGGGCGTTCTACCTACCCGAAGGTATAAGGTACCTGTTTGCACGGTCGGAAAAGAGACCCAATTTAAACCGGAACACAATGGGGGTCACTGACATATTCATAGAGGGGTCCGGTGGATTCTGCCCCCCCCCCCTCCAAATAAAATTTCTGGATACGTCCTTGCCTGTACTTTCGTGTTTTCGTTCAATTGGGATCCCGTATCAATTTAGTCAAGTTTTAGCTTAGTTAGTTTTTTTCACCAGTTCCCGATAGATCACCGAAGTTAAGAAGCATCGTTCACGGTTAGTACTTGGATAGGTGACTACCTGGGAACTCGGCCGGCGTACTGTTGACTCATTTCAGTCGACGTGGTGGCCGAACGGTCAAGGCGAGCGTTTCCAGCGTTCCAACCCCTACTGGTGCCCTGGGGCAACGTCTTTGACGGCTAAGAGGTCCACTGTTCTGGCCGATGTATAGGCGAAGATGAAAGAGTCAATGCCTGGCCATTGGAGGAGCAAAAAAAAAGTTTTTTTCAACCTTTTTTGTTTGGATGGAAAGGTCACTATACTTTGCTGCGACAAATATGGCCGCCACAAATATGAACAAAAAAGATCAATCATGTATAAAGCACTGAATATGAAACACTTTCCAATTGGAATGCAATCTTATTTAAAGATCTCTAAAATGCGATACATTCAGCGGTGATATTTTTAAAATTATCATAGTAGAATAATTGGAAACTTGAAACTTCACCAAAAAAGGCAATGCCATCAAATCGCTTGCTTCCCTATTTAAGTAAAATCAATGAATAATCCAGTTATATTAATTATATTTCGGACTCCAAAGCTAAATAATTTTGCGTTAAAATTTCTACAATTCTTATACAACTCATCTTACAATGGCTTGTTTTGTTTACATTTTGCATACGTTAAAATTAGGCTTCATTGTAGAAATAATCAAAGTTAAATGATCATTTGAAATAAAAAATATTGTTATTGCGCCAGCACAGAATTTACAAACACAGATAGTATGTAAAGCGGTTTTAGGACAGATGCAACGCTAAATACATATACAAGAAAGATCAATCATGCCTAAAGCATTGATTATAAAACACTATCCAACTGTAATTTTATTTAAACATCTCTAAAATATGACACATTCGGCTGCGATATTATTTTAATTATCACAGAACTACAATAATTATTTTACTTGGAAAATTAAAATCATGGAGGTAAAAGTACTTTCTAACTCCATGCTTAAAACTTACTTCAAACTTTCATCAAATAACGTCATCGAAATATAAATCGTCCCGTTCTCTATGTAAAAGCAGATAGTATTTCATTCATACACTTTTATTCCAGATTCCAGAGTTAAATAATTTTGCGTGAAAAAAATTCAGCAATTCGTATATAACTCATCTTAGAATCACTTGTTTAAATTTTGCATTCATTGAAGTTAGGCTTCGTTGCAGAAATAATCAAAGATGGATGATCATTTAAACTAAAAAATATTGTAAGTAAGTTGGCGTAGAGTATGGATCTACACAAACACACAAAACAAAACCAGCAAAAATAAGGCGGTTTTAGGACGGATGCAACACTAAATTTAAATTAAGAAGAAATTTCAAAATCACTATTTTGACATAAGGCAGATGCCATATATCATTTTGAAGTGGGCTACGTGACCTATTCATATTATATGGGTGTCATTATTATTTTTATTTTTATTTAAAAAACTACTGAATATGTGTTGCTGACATTTTTTGATATATTTTATTTGTATTAATTTGTATATTTCCTAAAATTTTTAAAGCAATTTTTGAATTTTAATTTCGCTTAAAAAATGTTTGAAAAGTTAGGTCCCATAGGGATCAATGTATCTCACTATCAACCTGTGTTCAATCCAAAACTAATTGGGTGTTATTATTCATTTACTTTCCCATATGTCCCACAGATCGTCTGAATAACATACTAAAATTTCATTTTGATAAAGTCATTTTTACAGGACGGACAGACAGACAGACAGACAGAATGAACAAAGTCATAAACACTTTTCAACTATGCTGTAAAGTGTTAAAAATGTGCTTCGTCGCTTTAAGTAGAAAATTCCGCGTAAGCACCTTCCACCTACAAAAGCGGTCCTGATTTTTGTGGTCCCCTAAAGGATTTTTACGAACATTTTACTTTTGTACAAAAACAGAGTTATTATTTTAGGACTACATTTAACAGTTTAGAAAATAAATATATTACCTTCCCCTTTTTTTTAAAAGCATCTTTATATATTGCTTTTAGAGCATTAGTGTAATAGAAAAAGTCCAAAGTATAATTTGCAAAATACTAATATATAAACCACTAAAATTTCGAAATCCTCAGATTTCACCAACATCATTCAGCTATATGCAGTAAAATGTTACAGTAAAGTCCGCAGAACTTTCTTTGTTTTCCTTAAAAAAATGTAGAACTTTTGTTGTCAGGGTGGAATGGATATTTATTAAACAATCGTAGATGACTGATTAATGCTAAGGGGGGGGGGATGTATTTCATGGAGAAACTTTTTAGTAATTTGCACAACATGTTAGATAAACATGGGAAAGTTTGTTTATTCACGCAATTTGGGAAAAGAATCTGAGCAGATGAAATTCGAAACCTAAACCTAAATTCCCTACCATAACACTTGCTGTGTGAGAGTTGCAACCGCTTGTTTATGCTCGGTTTCTTGGGTGAAATCGTAAGTCCACCTTTTCGTGCTCGGATAAGTCATTTGGTGATGTATGTATTGCGCTTTGTTAGCAGAAGAATCGAATTTAAGATAGAAAAATTAGTTCCGCCTTGCAATGGGCGTTGTAATGAGCTAACAATTGGAACAATAGGCTTCTAATGTTCACGAATTCTAATTTTTGTTCCAAATGTCGTTCGAATCGTGCCATTTTTCCGTCAGATATCGTCTCCACAGGCTCACTGACAGACATACACCGACATCACCTCAAAAATGTTCTTGTTCAGGGATGCTTGAAAAGTGCTCCCCCGTCGAAAACGCGAATGCGAATTTGCGAATGCCCCCACGACTCTGTCACCTGTTCCTTATACATTATACTATATATATATAAGGAAAGTAAGAATGCGAATTACTGAATCTCTTTAAGGGTTTACTAATAATTTCACGACGTTAAAATATTCTAAATTTTAAGGATTCCTTTAAAATAAATAAAGTTTCGGTATATTTGCCGCGTGCACTAAATTTCAGTATGGTATGCATTTTCGGAATATAAAATAAATATATTGAATTTTAAAAATATAATTATTATTATTTCAATCGAATTAGTTAGTTACAATTTTTCAGAAGTAATGTGTATTTTGGAAACGAAATTACAGTAAGATCTCCATTTTTAGAAAAATATAAATTTATTGAAATTTTAGAAATTTACAAAAAAAATTAAAAGCGAGTTTTACAGAAAAAATGTTTACTTTCAATTCTTTTAAAATATATAGAGTGTGGTTTCAGGATATTAAATACGCCCACTCAAATTCAGTGCGATTTACATTTTCAAAATAAAAATGCTTATTGATTTTTTAACACTTTACATCACAGTTGAAAAGTGTTTATAACTTTGTTCATTCTGTCTGTATGTTTGTCTGTCCGTTAGCATGAAAACTGCCGTAAAAATGACTTTATCAAAATGGAATTTTAGGATGTTGTTCAGACGGCCTGTGGAACCTATGAGAATATAAATGAATAATATTACCCAATTAGTTTTGGATTGAACCCTGTGGAACCTAATTTTTCAAACATTTTTTAAACGAATTTAAAATTCACAAATTGCTTCGAAAGTTTTAGAAAATATTTAAATTATCCTATAAAAAATATAAAAAATTTTCTGAAAAATATATTCCGTTGTTTTTTAAATAAAAATTAAAATAATAATTACACCTATTATATGAAGAGATCACGTGACCATTATATGAAGAGATCACCTGACCCACTTCAAAATAAAATATGGCTTCCATCTTGTGTCAAAATCGTGATTTTTAAAATTCTTTTTAATTTATATTAATGTTGTATCCGTTTTAAAACCGTTTTATTTTTGCTTAATTGCTGTGCATCTATATTTTAAAAGAGCGGAATTACAATATATTTGAGTTTAACTGATCAATGTTGTCCATCTTGTGTCAAAATCGTGATTTTCAAAGTTCTTTTTAATTTATAATTAGTGTTGTGTCCGTCCTAAAACCGCTTTATTTTTGCTTAATTTCTGTACATCAATGTTCCGAAACAACGCAATTATAATATATTTAAGTTTAAATGATTATCAAACATTGATTATTTCTACAGTGAAGCCTAATTTTTACTTATGGAGAATGTAAACACATCAAGCTGTAGGATTAGTTGTATAAGAATTGCTGAATTTCTTTAACGCAAAATTATTTAGCGCTGGAGTCTACAATATAGTTGATATGAATGAAACAGCCATTGATTTTACATAGAGAACAGACGATTTTATACGATACTTTTTCGGTAAAGTTTTAAGCACAGAGTTTAATTACTTTTACCTCCATGATTTTAAGTTTTAAAGTAAAATAAATTATTGTAGTATTGTGATGAATTTAAGGAATAATGAAAAATTTATCAATGAAATTTTTACTGCTTTTTCATAGAGAGCCAGGCGATTTATTCAATGACGTCATTTGAATAAAGTTCATTTTTTTTTATGAAGTTTTTAAAAGTAATAAATTATTGTAGTATTGTGATAATTTAAAAAATATTACCACTGAATATATCGCATTTTAGAGATGTTTAAATAAAATTGTATTGCAGTTGGAAAGTGTTTCATAATCAATACTTTATGCATGATTGATATTTCTTGTTTTATAATCTTGAAATAAAAAAATTAGTTCATGTGTGAAATGTGAGTTTTTTTTTGTCATTTAAAAAACCGTAAGTGTCATTTCAGGATATAAACCCCAACAGTAATTTTTAATTTTTGTGCAGGATTTGCACTTAAGAAATTCAAATAAATATTTTTAGTTTTTAAAAACTTTCAAGAAAATGAAAAGTGATCTTCAGAAGGTGTTATTTAGATTTGCATCACCGTATAAATGATTCAATAAAATTATTTTTTTTCCTTTATGTGCCTTGAAATTAAAAAGCTCTATCTGATTAACGGGTAACTTCCACATTAGTAAAATACATTTTCATTTTCTGAAAGTTGTTTTTCTAAATCTGTTTCAAAAATAATAATTTAATAAATGAGGTGACCTTAGTAAGTATAAACACTTTTTCTCCCAAATTATTACTTTAGCACAGGACAGATTTTTAAAGTCTAGAGATTTTTGTAGTGGGCACGTTGGATTTGAAACCATGTGCAGTAATTTATGTCTCTGCGAACACTCTTGTAGGACCTGAGTATCCACTTTAATTTCTAGCAAGCCTCCATTATTCACAACAGTTTACTTGCTTAAACATTTTTCTTTAGACTTGCGATTAAACAAAATTTTACATTTTATAAAATATCCTAAAAAATTATTTATGGTAACTAACTTCCATGTATCTCTGATCTCTGTATCTCCTGAAATCTCTGTATGTGAGCGTTAAACGCGCATCCATTCTAACCTTTGCGGACGGCAGATGCGTCTGCGCGTCGAAGGTGAAGCTGCGTTCAAAGACAATACTCACGCATTTGCGTCGAGTATATATTTACCATAAAGGTCGATGGACACCAATGCACGTTTTCACATGGAACATTTTTATTTAAATTTATTTGAATACTAGATGGCGCTAAATCTCCATTCTAACATTTACTAAGTATTTTAACAATACTTGACCTTGTCATAGGGAGGGGGGGGGTCAATGAATCATCACTTCTTCTAGGGCTGTAAAACGTGTTTTTGTAATGTAAAAAATCTGATGTGGGCAGCACATGACTTTCCTTATATAATGCAATGAATTTACTACTTTTCATTTCATTAAACGTGAAGTTGCGTTCAAAGACGATACTCACGCATTTGCGTCGAGTATATATTTACCATAAAGGTCGATGGACACTGTTACATAGTAAATATGTAACATTGTAAGTTGTGGAGGGATTACAATCTATAAAGATGGCCCCTGTATTATTTCTACAATAAATATATGTTTCTCCAGAAGAACACCTTCGAAGGAAGTCAGAACACCGCTTCTTCGACTTGGGGAACAGAGACGTCTCAATTACAAAGAGGGTCACAGTGGGGCGCCTCGGAAAGAGGTGACCTCTTGACGCCACTGGTCGCACGTGCGCGTGAGAATTTTGGGCCAGCTGGTACGTATTAATTCTTGGATGTTAACCAAACCTCCGAGATGACAGCACCCAATTACAGACATGTAAACTTATGAAAATTGCAGGGCTACAGGGTCAGGCCAATGACGACCAGGGGCGTAGCTTTTGTTGGAGGTGACAATTTTCAGATGTTCAAGAGAGAGTCAGATTTTGAGGGAAGTCTCAACACTTGATATTTTGAGCTTGTGGAGAGAAGTGTTCTAAAACCACGATAGAGATGACGGACACCAGACTCCTTCCGACTCGATGACGAGCGATACAACGAAGTACCGAGGTATGCCATGCATGTCTTTTTACATAACTGCTAGCCAGATCCTATCTCTCTCTCGACATCTTATGTAAATTAGTTTAATTGTATTTTTAGATAGTATATGTTTGGATACGAATTAACTTTAATCTTAATGAGATTTAATCGTGATGGAATTTAATTATACGTGTTTAAATATGTGTCATTTTGAGAGAAGTTCTTGTGGAACGGAACAAATATTATTGCAAGGAAAATAGGTGTAAATACCACTAAGGTTGTATTAATTAGAGTAACTTTGCGGAGATTATATTGAGAAGTAATCATGTTTAAGTTAGAATGTCAATGGAATGTTTTCTTATTGTTTTAATCATATGTAAATAAATTTGTTATTGTTTTATTTTATACTCGCTGTCCTCATTGTCTACTTATATTTTAGAATTTATTTATATGTGTTTTATATTCGACACGGCCAATGTCGAATTTCACTTTACTGGGGAGAATTAATTTAGGAACTCGCGCCCTGACCGGACGTGTGGCTAAGATCCACGCATCAGACACCAATCCGCGTTTTCATATGGATCGATTTTATTTAAATTTATTCGAATGATATATGGCGCTAAATGTCCATTCTAACATTTATTAAGTATTTTACTAATACTTGACCTTGGCATAGGAGGGGATGTCAATGAATCATCACTTCATATAGAGTAGTAAAACGTGGTTTTGTAGTGTAAAAAATCTGATGTGGGCAGAACGTGACTTTCCTTATATAATGCAATGAATTTACTACTTTTACAGTAAAAAAATAAGTTATTCTTATAGTAGATACATATATTATTTCCAAGATATTGAATTTTCGTCAATTAGTTGTCATTTTCATCGCTTTAGCGTCATTTTTATCCATCTGGCGAGATTTTCGTTAATTTGGCAACATTTCGAAAGTCGCCAAGTTGGCTACATTCAGCCAAATTCGTTGCCAAAATATCGTCAAACGTTATGGACGAAGCACTAAGTTATTCTTATAATAAATAAATAATTATTTGCGTTCAAATACAAAAGTATTACTCAAAGTATCTTTCCTCATGAATGCAACGAGCTAGATCCACGAGAATGACGCTGCCAAATTTATCGCATGATATTACATACATATGAAAAGTAAACATGTTTCTCATCAGTTAATATCTTTTTTAATTTATGGGATTATTTGATACATTTATTTGAAAAACTGTGCAATATCTCGAGAACGGTTCATGCTAGCGTTCTAAAGTTTAAGTCAATCGTTTTCTAAGGAAAAATTACATAAGAAATGTAGTATTGTGATTATTTTAAAAATATTACCTCTGAATGTATCGCATTTTAGAGATGTTTAAATAAAATTGCTTTGTAGTTGAAAGTGTTTCATAATTAATGCTTTATGTATGATTGACCTTTCTTGTTTTTGATTTCAGTTTAATGATTGCGTTGGTGAATTATTGGAATGCAAGAGAGTACTTTCTTTCAAGTTTGGGTTTTAAAGGAATGTGCGGTAGTGAATTTATTAGGTAATTTCAGATAAAAGAATGGCTACGTTTTCCACGAATGGAAGAATATACTCGCATGGTAATTGAACCATATACTTGCGAAAGTAATGCCGATAGTGAAAATTCATGGAAATTTGAATTTCTGATAGGCGTAAGGATAGCTCAGGTCCGTGCTGGCCCGACGGGACAGGGGGACGTGTCCCCCCCTGCGCTCTACCCTGTCTGAGGTGCCTTAAGCCAACGAAAGAAATTGTGACAGTATTTAATTAGCATGTATAAAAAATTAAATGTTTAAAACTTTTTCTAATGAAATTAAAGTTTTTCTCTAGCGTGCGTTCTAATTTTTGAAAAACAAAAATTGCTGCACTGTTAGAAAGAAGAATGTGATGCGCAAAGTTTAATATTTTAAATATCTATTGACTTTGAGACAGTTTTAACATTAGATTTCTTAGTTTTGAACTCCACCTACATGGGTGACGAATCGTCTGTGATTTTTGAATAGTGTCGACATTAAGTCTGCTTTTGCTACTACCATTCGTTGATATTTTCTATTCACCCCTGTTGACGGGAAAAGACGATCTTAGAGAATATTCGCGACTTTTCGTGTTCAGAATGTCTAGAACTTTGTTCTTGAAATTATAAAAGGTCGGAAAAGGTTGGAAAAATAGCCATTCATTCAGTCTGTGATTCAGCCATTCAGTCAGTGAGCGATTGATTCAGTTAGTTAGTCAGAATCGGAGTCTTGTTAAAGAGGAAGAGGTTCAAAATACTCTCAGTTTTGTTATTTGAGTCCTTACTATAACGGTTTACTTCCCGTAAAGTTCTTATAGTATTTTGAAAACGTGAAGAAGACCGACTTTGTGATTGTCAAAAGGGCCTTTAGTGATACAAGAATTTACGTACTACAAATGGATTTTTTTGGATATCGTTAGTGACTTTCTTGTGTTAAAGCTTGTTCACAATGGATATAGTGGAAATAACTCTTTGACGTTATAATTTTTCATTTTCCTTATTTGTGAACGACACCTTAAAATAAAGGGAAAGGAATGGAAATCGTGAGCCGACCCTTCGGCTACTGTAAAGAGGTAAGATTTTTATATTTTAGAAATCGCACATTTATTTTTATTCTTAAAAAGATTTTATTTTTTAAATAATAAAGTTCGTAATTGTAATCGTAAAGGATTATTTATTTATTTAATTTTTTGTATTGAAGTTTATAAAAGAGATTGAACTTCTTTAAAGAGATAACCACTGAAACTTATTTTAGAAGAAATCGATAAAGGGAAATCAAGAAGATGGCATCGGAAGTGTGTGATGACGAAAAAGTTTAATCTTCACCTGAACACGAATTTAGAGTCCATGTATTTAACTGCATTGTGAATACAATTATCCAAGCAATGGAAAATAGATTTGTGAAACTCAAATATCTGTACTTGGACATAACTTTGTTCGATCTAAAAGGAGATTTAACCAAAATAAACCTGACAAACTTCCAACAAATGCGCTGGAAAATATATGTGAGTTGACTCCTTCATTAGATAAGGGGAAATTTAAGGAAGAAATAAATAATTTCTTTTGTAAATGTTTGACCTAGCCTTTGTATGAAATCCATGGATGAAGATTACAAGACTGATGCGTTTAAAGAGACTGAATGTGACCAGCGTGACCAACACCTTGAAGAGAATTCGGATGAGGTCGAAGAGGATATAATTTCTACACCATGCAATGCCGAAACTCAGTGTAATACATGCATTAAATGTGCATTTGGTGTGATTGTTGAGTATAACATGTATAGTCTCCCATATACAGAACTTTATAAGGTTTACAAATATTTACTTACTATTCCATTAACGTAGGTCAGCTGTGAAAGAGTTTACTCCAAATTAAAGCTCATAAAATCTAGACTGAGGGCATCCATGACCAATGAAACCTTTGAAGCGTTCTTTATGCACACTGAGAGAGATATTTTAAATACCTAATTTCGTAATCAGCAAACTCTGTGAACCGAGTTCAGAAATGAGGCGACTGCTTGTTTTATAATTCAACTACTCTGGACAATGCCGACATTATGTTTATTGTTTATTATATCAATGAATCAATTTTTTTAAGCTTGTTTTAACTTTAGAGTGTTTCTTGTGAATAAGTTTATTCTAATTCAATTTGAAAATTCATGGATGTTACAAGCAGGTGGTTGGAAAATGCCATCAGGTATAATTGACTCCAAACCATAAATCACCAGTTAAACAGAAAGACTCGTTAAACAGAATGCCATTATTTTATATAGGTTTTGCCCATGCAGACAAAAACACGAGCGCGTGACGGCATACTATTATTTAGTACTAGCAGCATACCCGTTCTTCGTACGGAGTATATAATATAAAGAAACTTGAAATTCATAATCATGCCCAAATTCTTATAGTATACTAAATGACATGTTTAATCAAAATATTATGTTAAAATATTTAATATAATGCTCCTAAAAAGAAGTTTAAGAATCTCTGTTCTCGCTATATAAAATTATCTTCATGGACATATCTGAAGAATAAAACATCTTGGACCCCTTATGTAAGCAAATATAAAAAAAAAATTATGGAATTGAATCAATATATGCAAAATAAAAGCGTTAAAATTGTATGGGACCCGTACTAATTATATACGCGAATATTAGAAAATATAACCTGCATTAGTAGATTACATGTATAAATTGAAAATACCAATAAACCCGTAATCTTTAAATCTGAAGACAGTCATTTATTCCAATATATGTCAAAATTAAAGTGCTAAAATTATATGGGAAGATATACACGTACTACTTATAATGTCCGATTATTAGTAGAAGATTACCCGTTTTGCAATATGAGTCAAAAATGTTTTTTGGTAAAATACAACAGACGACGTAATAAATTGAATATATAATTAATCCCCTTAATCTTCATACCAGAAGACCGTACTTGATTCCAATATATATGCCAATATATGTCAAAATATATGCCAATATACCTGTACTACTTATATTCTCGTAGGTTAGAAGATATACCCGTGCATTCCTAGAAGATTACTCGTACAACGTACAATATGCGTGTGTCAGCAATTTTTACCGCAATAAAACAATGGCGTAATAACTTAAAAATATCAATAATCCCTGAATCAATAATTCCGGAAAATATCAATAATAATAATGTTTAAACCTGAAGAGTATAATTGATATTATCCAGTCCAAAATGAAATGGCAATGACATTTATTTTATATACATATCTTCATTATTCAAATCGGAAAGGATTTAATAAAAATCGTTTGCCGCATAAACACATTGGATTTAAATCCGTTGCTAAGCGACATGATATCATTTGCTTCAAATAAATTGGTAGAAAAAATATCGTCTAAATAGTTATATTTCTATGGAACATTTGGCGACAGTTTCGTCAAATTAGCGACATTTTAAAAAATCGCCAAATTTATCGCCAAGTGGGACTGTAGAACTGACAGTTCCACTTTGCGACAAATTGACGAAATATCATCACAATACTATCCCCTAACAAAAAACAATTAATATCATTTATGTAGCGCAATTTTATCAATTTCAAGATATTTTTATAGATTTGAAAAAAATTTTATCAATTTGGTGACATTTTAAAAATTCGCTAAATGTATTACTAAGTAGGATGGTTGGTCTGAGAGATAAATGCTAACCAAACATCATTTCAGTACTCTCTTCTAACAAAACAAAAAAAAATTTCATTGATATGTAGAAGACCCAAGCCACACGACCAACCCGAAGGTTTATGGCAGCTGTTTGTGTGTCGTTTATATCAATTTGGCGACATTTCCGTCAATTTGGCAAAGTTTAAGAAAAGTTGTCAAATTAGCCATATCCCTCCAAATTCGTAGCTTTGAATTTGCAGATCTGAATGAAACATTCTTATCCCGTTTCAATATACTAAATGAAAACACTACAATTGTATTAGAAGATATACCCTCTCTACTCTTTTCCTGTTTCAACAATCGGCTATATGAATTTATTGGCTAGACGCAATATATGAGTTTAGTAGCTAAATACGATATAAGCTTGAAAACTCTTTGCCAAAATAAATGAAATTGATGTACGCAGTCAGCAATTAATATAATTAAAAGAAAAATCAAACCGTCCATTCATAAGATATACTTTTATATCCATTTATCCATTTATTTATTATTTAAATCGAAAAAAAATAATGAAAACATTAACAAACACATTTAATTTAATTGCGATGCCGAGCAACATGATATATCCTCCTAAAATGTTAAAATTTATTAACCACTAACAGCACACCCGTTATTCGTACGGAGTGTATAATTTAAAGAAACTTATAGTTCGCAATCATGTGCAAATTCTGTTAAAATATTAAATTTATTGCTCCTAAAGAGAAGTTTAAGAATATATGTTCTCACTATGCAAAATTATCTTCACGATCAGATCTGAAGAATAAAACATCCTGCCCCCTTTTGTAAGCAAATTTACAGAAGAAAAAATAGGAATTGAATGAATATATGCAACCCCGTACTAATTATATTGTCGCAGATCAGAAAATATGCCAATGTGTTAGTAGAAGATTACCCGTATTACAATATGCTTCTCAAAAATATTTGCCAAAATAAAAGAGATGACGTAATAAATTGAAAACATCAATAATATCCGTACTCTTTATACCAGAAGGTCGTAATTGATTCCAATATATGCCAATATATATCAAAACATATGTCAATATACCTGTACTACTTATATTCTCGTAGATTAAAAGATATACACGTGTATTTGTAGAAGATTCGTACAACATACAATATATGAGTTTAAACAATTTTTGTCATAATAAAATAATTGCATAATAACTTGAAAATATCAATAATCCTTGAATCAATAATCCCCGAAAATATAAATAATAATAATTTTTAAACCTGAAGACCGTAATTGATATTATCCAGTCAAAAATGCTATAAGAAAAATCAAATCGTTCTTTTCTAAAATATATTTTTATATCCATTTATTTATTATTCAAATCGAAAAAATAATTATTAAAATTAACAGACAGATTTAATTTAATTTCGTTTCTGAGTAACATGATATAAGATAGAATCTTATAACATGTTAAATATGTCATGTCTTATAACATAAACTGCGAAATTAAATAACGATTTTGATTTCTATATACTTCTCATTGTTCCGCAAAAGCTTGTTTTAAATAAACCATGAACCATGGAGATAGATTTCCCCTTTAAATCATGTTTCAAACAATTCATTTTTTCAGAAAGTGACTAATTAACGCAAAAAATCTCCCATCAAACTCAGAGATTAAATTTTAATTCACTTTCAAACGATTTTCAAGCTTTTCGTTTGGATAAACCACGGAGTTAGGGAGTAGAACTCCTAGGAAAAAAGTTCCGTTTTTCATTAATATCTCAACAACCCCAGGTCTTAGAAACTCGAAACTAGGACAACATTTATGGGGGGATATTTCAAGGCCATTCACCAAATTTCATTAAATTCGGTTCAGCCGTTTTTCCGTGATGATGAGACAAACGAAAATTTCGTTTTTTACTAATATCTCGAGAACCACTGGTCGTAGAAACTCAAAACACGGATATAATTTTAAGTGGGGCTATTTCTGGGCTACCCACAAAATTTCATCAAATTCGGTTCAGCCGTTCTCCCGTGATGGTGTGACAAACAGACAGACAGACAGACAGACAGACAGACAGACAGACAGATTTTCATTTTTATTTATATAGATGAAGGCGTCCTCATCGCCCTTTGTCCATCGCCCTCCCAAGGCACCCAGCACGGGTCTGGGATAGTTTTTATGAATGCAAAGATTGTAATGTTGGTCTGTGCGTGAATCCATATTTTGAAATACATCATGCATCAAAGACGTAATAATTAATAACAACGCTATTTTCTTCTTAAAAATTGTACATAATCTTTATTAATTATGCAAAGTTTTAAGTACAATCATTTGGATATTTTTCCTGCGTAGCAAATAATCATTTTATTCAACTTAAGAATTTTTAATGATTTAAATTTTTAATATTTAAATAAAAGATAATTTGTGTGGAGCTTATGCATCAAATGTAAATTAAGTATATCTTTTCTTCCTGAAAAAAGTAGAATGCTGTGTTGGATGGGTGATATTTACTGAATTTTTCTCAGGAGTTAGGCTTAGTAAAAAACAAATGCGCCGTCCTTTGGGAGCGTACGGTTTGCCCTTTGGGCCACTGTAGTTCCGGAATGTCGCCGTCTGCAAATGGTTCTATTGCAATGGTTCTATCAATGGTTCTATCCGCATATAGATTGAAATTAAATTACACAACTTCGAAAGCATCCGCTAGATGACAGATAAAATAAAACGATTTAGTTTTCTTTTCTCAATATTGTGTTACTGCAAGTAGTGTTTGTGGTCAGCTTTCGTATATTAACTTTTATATTAACTTATTTCTTATTATTTGAAGAAATTCATAAAACCAGTTTGCTAAATTCATTTAGAAAACGTATGGGAGATCATATCCCGATTCGTTTTTGTAATACTCAGATTTGATTGAAGTGAGCCTGCTTGTGTACATATGGGCGTATGAGTGCGTTTGCTTGCGTACTTTTGAGTTAAAATATTCGTATGTGCGGCCTATGAGCCTCTAACAGACTCAAATACGGCCGTGGTTCATTAAAAGTTGAAGACCACTGCCCTATATACTTCACGTTTTTTCGTCGCATTTAAGGGAGAATATTGATGGGATTCTATTTGTATCTTTATCAACAAATTCCTAAAATTTTGCGTTTTTTAGTAATATCTCAACAACCACTGGTTCTAGAAACTCGAAATATAAACTTGGTTACTCGAATTGAAGTAGACAGTAACCATATGGAATAAAAGAAAACATTAAAATCTGTGGTTCGTTCAAACTTGTAAATATGGAGCTTGTTATGTTCATAGGTTAGTAGAATCAGTTTTGATCTCTAGGCAATAGATGACCCAGTGATACAAAGAACTACTTGCTTTCGTCATTAAGAAAATTATTCACTGCTTACAATGATAGTGAACAATCGTCGTCGCATCAGAGAATTATAATTCAGACGCATTTTAAAAGCAAGGAAGAAAAAGGCGTCAATGATCAAATGCACTTAGAATTTTCAAAAAGCCTATTATAAACTTTGAAGCCCAAGATCATTTAGATCTCATATTTTGGGCAGAGTATGACGTTACACTTGTCTACTAATTCTTGATGCATTATGAAATATTCAATCAGCAGAATTTATTAAGAAATTTTTTGACATTGATTTCAGTTTAGATCCATGTAACACGCAGAATGTTGAAAGATATGACTGTTGTCTGAAGCCTTCGTTTCTGTAATAAGGTCTGGAGTCAGTGATGAATTCGTCAGAGCAACATCAAAATCAAGACAAATTCTGTCAAACTTTGACAACAAAACGCAATACTTAAGTCTTATAACTATGATTCTAAATTTTCTTTCCGTTATTGAATTTCTAGTATTTTTTAGTAATTTACATATTATATTACATTATATTTAGATATTATATTTACATATTATATTGCATTATATTTACATATTATATTACAATAATATTGAGTTTTAAACTGTCAAATGACAAAACTATTAAAACGTAACTTTTCTATAAATAAATATAAAAAACTCATTGCAAAAAACAATTGCATATAAAACTTTGGATGGATCGGTTTTGCACATATTAGGTGCTCTTCATTAAGCAAAAGCCAATATCTGCTATTACTTAATGAAGCATATATATCTTATTGCATATAAAACCTATTGCATGGATCGGTTTTGCACATATTAGGTGCTCTTCATTAAGAAATAGCCAATATATGCTATTTCTTAATGAAGCATATAAAACTTATTGCATATAAAACTTATTGCATGGATCGGTTTTGCACATATTAGGTGCTGCTCTTCATTAAGAAATAGCCAACATCTGCTATTTCTTAATGAAGCATATAAAACTTATTTCACATAAAACTTATTGCATATAAAACTTATTGCATGAATCGGTTTTGCACATATTAGGTGCTGGTGCTCTTCATTAAGAAATAGCTACTAACTGCAATGATAGAGAAAACAAGAGAAATCAATCATGCTTAAAGCATTGATTATGAAACACTTTCCAACTTCAATCCAATTTTATTTAAACATGTCTAAAATGCAATGCATTCCTCAGTAATATTTTAAAACTTATCACGATACTACATTAATTTATTATATTCGAAAACTTAAACCTTCATCGAAAAAAATGAACTTCATTCAAATGACGGCATTGAACTATAAATTGCCTGGTTTAAACATCTCTAAAATGTGATACATTTCTCGGTAATGATTTTAGAATTATCATAATACTACGATAATTTATTATATTTGAAAACTTCATCGAAAACAACTGAAATTCATTCAAATGACGTCATAGAAAAAATAACACGCCTGGCTCTCTCTATAAAAGCAGAATTTCATTCATAAATAATTTCCCATTCATGTAATTCATCACACTACTATAATAATTTATTTTATTTAAAAATTAAGATCATGGAGCTAAAAGTAATTAAACTCTATGCGTAAAACTTCATAAAAAAAAATCATCCTGCTCTTTGTAAAATCAATGAATATTTCATTCATATCAGCTATGCAGACTCCATGAACTAAATGGTTTTGTGTTAAAGAAATACAGTAATTCTAATACAACTCATTCTACATAGTTTACTGTTTACATTTTACATAGGTGAAAAATAGGCTTCGTTGTAGAAATAATCAAATTTGGATGAGCATTTAAACTCAAATATATTGTCATTGCGCTGTTTCAGTATGTAGATGCACACAATTTAGGCAAAAATAAAGTGGTTTTAGGACGGATACAATACTCAATATGAATTAAAAATAACTTTAAAAATCACGATTTTGAGACAAGATGGATGCCATATATCATTTTGAAGTGGGTCACGTGATCTTTTCATATCGTGGTCACGTGATCGCTTCATATAAGATGTGTTATTATTATTTTAATTTTTATTGAAAAAAACTACTGAATATATTTCGCTGAATTTTTTTTTATACATTTTATGGAATAATTTGAATATTACCAAATATTTTCGAAGCAATCTGTGGATTTTAAATCCGCTTAAAAAATGTTTGAAAAATTAGGTCCCATAGGGCTCAATGTATTTCATTTTTTCAACCCGGGTTCAATCCAAAACTTATTGGGTGATATTATTCATTTATATTCCCATAGGTCCTACGGACCGTCTGAACAACATACTAAAATTTCATTTTGGTTAAGTCATTTTTACGGCAGTTATCGTGCTAACGGTCAGACAGACAGGCAAACAGACAGACAGAATGAACAAAGTCATAAACACTTTCTAACTTTGTTGTAAAGTGTTAAAACCCCCCAAAAACTTGATAATAGATCTATGGATCGATCCTATCTGAAACTGATGTGTAAAATAAGCTAAACATAAAAATATTTCGCTAGCTTCATCATAAACAGTTCATACTGAGAATCAACAAGTCTAAAAGGTGAGGAATTGCTTTCTTCAATAAATATAAGATAAAACCGCGACTGTAGCAAAGGTGAGTAAATATCTATAAAAAAAGAAATTACCATGACTTATCGTAGTGTTATCCAACTGCGTAATGTTACTAACAGTAATTTTGCATTTTGTGGGGTAATCGACTGTTCTACATAACTGTTAAGCATGACTTTATCAGCAAATGATGTTTCATGATATTGAAGATAAGTTATGGCTTGAATTTTTGGATAAATGCAGAGTCTTAAAGAATGTTTTTGAAAGTCTCAAAACCTGCCAGTTGTAATATCTAGAAAATATAAACTACTTCTAGAACTACAAGTTGAAAGCATACAGGTATGATTCCAGTATTTAAAATCTACATCAATATATCTGATCTCTGCTAAATACATTTTAAAATAGAGCGAATTTCTCAGCACTACATGGATTCTAAACAGACTATGTAAATTATACAGATAAAACCACTCACACAATTTACAATATATAATGTTTAAATCATTATATAGAATGTCCTGTTCAAATCCTTCCCGTGTTTAGTACGTCATTCAGACAGGAGAAGGACATTTCCCTCTGCTGATATTAAGACTTCTAAATATATCTGTTGGTGTGCAACAACGGCCATCTTGACTTATATCTCTAGAAGAAAAACCAACCGGTAACTTCTCCTCAAATGATTAGAGACTAAAAATTTATTAATTTCTTGGTTTCGACACAATCTTGAAATTTTTTCAAGGAGTCCTTTAATGTGGGGTATATTTCACCAATATGCGATTGTCCGAGTTGGCAAGGAATTTGATAAATTCCGCAATCATTGAAATTTTTCAGTAGGTTCTTTAAAAGAACATATATATAGTTATATATATATATCCTTTATTGATAGAGGAAAATATCACTTTTAAGTCAAATTTATTCATCTAGCGATTATAGCAATTTTATGAAAATTATTAGGGTAGAATGGAAGCAAACAATAATTGGACTTTCTTTGCTTGGGTCCTTTAGAAAGTTTAGGCATTTTTTAGGATACCTGTCAATGCTGTTTTCCCAAACTGCATTAACCTGAGATTTCCGATATGAAATTTCCAACGAGATTTCCGAGACGTATGCTTACTAACTTAATTGTAACTGTGTTGTATTTTCGTTGTAAATAATCCATTATTGATTGTATGTGAAGTCATGTTCTATACATATATGTATAATGTTCTGTATTATTTCTTGGGACATTTTGTAAATGCATCAACCCTACTTATGGGTCAAACCTTTACATTCATGTTTGGAAATTTCATATTTTGATATCCAGCATTTGGAACGTGACAAAAACGAGAAATCCGCAAGTCAAAGTTTATTTCAAATCCTCTTTCATCTAATGTTCGAAAGTCAAAATACTTTGAGGAAATAAGTTGACCACTGCATAAGTTTTGTTCTCTTCAAAGACATCCTGCGTTTGTCAGGCACTTAGAACTCCTCTCTTTCAAAAGAAGAAATGTTATTCAATATTTTTATACGAATGTATTGCGTACCATTTCGGAGCTTCTATAGACATAAAAAAGTGCTTTATGTTAGATTTTTACTCAAGGGATCAAAAGATAAGGTAAATACTACTTTGGTATTCCGATTGTTAAAATCTTTATTGAATCGCACTTAACTTTTACTGGCAACGATCTCCTAAAAAAAAATCTAGGAAGAAATATTCTTATTTTGAAATATTTTCAATTCTCACAGAGATCTTAAATCAATTCCATATATCTATACAATACTTGTCAAACGTCTTTACAGACCCTCTAGAAAACACCCGGAGATCTCTAGAGGATTTAAACTTTGCACACTATCGTATGGACCTCAATAAAGACTCTAATGTAGGTCCTAACGAAGGACCTAACGCAGCAGAATTTATTTTTATTTTTCCTTTCTGGGCACAAAAAATGAGAAATATTTGAAAAGTTTTTCCAGATCCTCTAGAAGCAGGTGACTTAGAAGTTTGCACTTTGTACATTTATATTATAGATGTGGGGTGAAAACTAAACAGAGCCTCATTTTCAAATCTCCCTTAGAAGGCATAAATATAGGGGGATTTTGAAATATCTTTCCAGATTCTACAAAATAACCTAAAATAATTGGATATTTGATTAAGACGACTATTTTCACTGTTAAGCGTCATTAATTGCTAAACGAAATAAAATCCAATAAAAAAAGGTGTACTTTATTTCTAAGAATGTCCCTGCCTTTAAGTTTTCCCTGTCAATTTTTAAGAGTGCCCCTGTTTTTAAGTTATTCCCTATTTAATTTTAAGAGTGTCCATGTCTTTAAGTTTTCCCAGTCTATTAAGAATATCCCCGTCTATGGTGAAGAGTGTTTTTTGTCTATTTATAAGAGTGCCCCTGTCTTTAAGTTTTTCTTGTCTTTGGCAGACTTAAATATTTGTGGTAATACATGATGTTTCAGCATTGTTGACCTCGCTCATCGTGTTTCGGCAATTGTTTTCAGAGACATACTTCCAATTTCAAAGTTTGTTTAAATTCAATGAGGAGTTTTGGAAGTATAAATAATTGTATACTCCCTCGAGAAAAAAAAATTGAAAAAGTTTACAGTAACTAGTCTATGAAAATTCCCTAGTGCAATTATCTGCCATATTTTTTATTATAGCGTATTAGATAAGTCGAGAATTTCCCTACTCTATAAATCAATATCAGATGTAAATAATATTGCGTAGATGCTATTTATGCTATGTCTGGTTTCCATTTTGGATTCCACTCCTGCAACAATCGAAAGTCAGCAATCGTAAGAAAATCGTGGAATCAAGGGGGAAATACGTCAAATCGAGGAAAAATCGGATTCTGATTTACTATTTCGGTAGTTTCTTACGTTACTGCTATTCAATTATTTCCATAAATACTGAAAATACTTACAATGTGTTATAAAGCATAACGTAGGATTTAAACATTGTGCAACTCCCTCTCACACTCACCGGGTGACCCCTAAAGACCAATTACTCAGTGTAGGTAATGTATACGTAAAATTTAATTGCTAGCACGATGCCTCCTCACAGACACGATGGGACAATTCGGTGCCCAGGTTTGAGTGGTACATACCAGGAGATGTACATTTCCATAAAAAGAGATGTCGTAGCAAATGCCAAATTGAAACTACAAATCTCGTAAAATTTATAGCCCCTGTCAGGTGTCAAGTCATCCAGGGCTCGGATGAGATCTACCGTCTGCTGGGAGACCCGCAGGTCATTGAATTTTATTGGAACACATATAAAATGAGCTTCACTTTGCTATCCAATAATTTGTCCGGGATTGGCACCACTCATTCCTCACGCATAAGTGATATAACAAATGAGCGGATAAGGAAACTTTCCACTCCATTTTCGTTTCTCCTTCTTAAGAAGGTGAACGGAGTCAATTTTAAAAGTTAAGTCACATTCCATTTTCATTTTCATTGAGAGAGGGTCTCGATTTTTTCCGTGATTTGCCCCGGCTGCGGATCGAGTCGTTCAAAACTCTTGCAGTCTACGGTAAGCGGGAAATCTATATTCCTGTTACTCCTGTAGCGGTGGTTATAAGAACCTACAGCAGGGAACAGAATTCGAGGCACTAGATGTTGGAGCATTATCTACTACTGTAGAGATCGGCCACCTGAAATAGATTAATCACGTACTAGAGTAGCATCACGCAGAATGAACTGGGGTTGAAACGGACGTTTGTGAAAACCATAATAGGTCAGCAGCGGAAGTCCCTTTTCCTGTCACCTCACGGGCTCTTATGCAGAGGGCATCCCGGCACTTAGTGATAGTTTAAATCGCCAGCGAGTAGCCAGTGCATTGACGTACGCAAGTACCTTTTGGAGGGATCTGACACCAACCGGCAGTTGGAAGGTGTAGATTATAGCAGTCACCGCACCAGCCTACTCCCAATCTCCACAACGTTGTCTGTAACAGTAGGCCCTAGTGAACTGTGTGCGCTCCTATCCCCAAGCCCTTAGCACTATGAACTCGTTTGAGTGGTACATGCCAGGAGTTGTAAGTTTTCATAAAAAGATATGTCGTAGCAAATTTCAAATTGAAACTACAAATGTTGTGAAATGTATAGCCTCTGTCAAGTGTCAAGTCATCTAGGGCTCGGACGAGACCACCCGGCTGCTGGGCGACCTGCAGGTCAGTGAATATTATTGGAAAACATATAAAATGAGCGTCGCTTCGCTATCCATTAATTTGCCTGGGATTGGCACCACTTATTCCTCACGCATAAGTGATATAACGAATGAGAAGACAAGGAAACTTTCCACCCCATTTTCGTTCCTCCGTCTTCAAAATGTGAAGGGACCTAGTTTAAGAAAATTAAATCAGACCCAATTTTGATCTCTGCAAAGAAGGTCTCCAAGTAATAGATGCTTGATCGAAGCCCGATCCAAGACGCATTTTGATACATCGTTGAAAAACCGGTATCCACCTCTATTTTTCCGTACTGGTAGTTCTATGTCCTAAGGTAGGAACCGGCGTATTTAGTCCCTGATGAGAGCCCATAACTCAAGAGTGTAGCTCGAATCCAGGCACGGATATTCAGCAAATTACGTTTTTGGCCATTCCAAGCCAAAGTCAGGTAGTGTGGAACCAGACGAATATTTGCAAATCATCGGGCTGGGCGGTCATCGGGGCAACGATGACTTCGCCACGCAGCTCTGGAAATAGAGGGCGTAGTATGAGCTACCATTTGGACCCTTTAACTACATCTAAACCGGGACAACTGTGTGGATCTGAAGAACGGTACTCGATAGCTCAGTGTTGATCTTACCTTACGGACAAGTAGACATGGGCGGAGTGTTTTCGAGGTACTAATCATGGTCTCCTATGCAACATATAACACCAGCCAGCTGAGTGCGTCTATTGTCATCGATTTGGTATGTGTAAGGAATGCAACCGTAACGTTTATTCGGGATACGTCGCAACCGGCATCGGCCTTCACGTAGTTCCCTGACATCCAAAAAACGCTGGACCAACCGGCAATTGTGCAGTGGGGAATATAGCGGACAGTGATACCCAATCCGTGATGGAATCCAAATCTCAGTGAGATCCCCGAACCAATGTGTCCTTATGAACTGTGTACGATCCTATCCCAAACCCATAGCAGTATGAACTCTTGAATGATATATTGTGGGATTACAAAACATTTCATCTGAGTTTGAGGTATTGTGTTTTTAATTTTCACTTGTGATTTTAATATATACCGGTTTTGATTTCTCGTTGTCGGGGATACCTAAAATCACGGGTGCAAGATCTGGGGATCTCGCAGGCCAGTCATGTGTGCAATTACCTCCCTGCATAAGTCATCTCCATGGCTTTACCTGCCGTAGTCCCCCGAGTATCGAGTGTTTGAACTAATTTTTTTTACGCCACACAAAATTCCCCACCTCGGTGAATATTAATCTGCAAACCGCATGTCTCTCCGACCTATAGATATTTTTTTATAGCGTTTTACTTTTGCTCCTAACTTTTGAATCACCCGGTATATCTAAATATTAATCTAGCTATAGCTGTGTCAACAAGTTTGAGCTTTGGGAAATTTTCCTTATGCCAAATTAAGATTTAATTGAATGATAATTTAAATCAACAATTAGCATAATCACCCAGTACATCCTGAGGTTAAGTTAAGTACGTTTAAGTGTATAATGTTGTGTATTATTAATGTGTTTCATAACTTATGTGTTTAAATAAATGTGTTAGTGGCTACAAATCGACTGGATTTCTAAATGTCTACGCAATGTACTTAATCTTTATTAGATGCATTATACGATTTCAGAGTTAACTGGGGGGACATATTGGTAAAAGTTAGTAGCATATTTATGTAAATTTTACTTCACTATAGAATATGTTTTTACAATGTGTCTCTAAATAAACTTTTTATTATTATTTCCCTTAGTTTGCATTATAATTTATGTTTCTTTGAACTAACGATCCTAACTGGTTCGGTTGTTAGACGAATCACCGAACTAATCAGCATTTTCTGAGTTCCTACGGTAGAATAGAAATATGTTTTGGATCGTGAGAGTTGAGTGGCTTCTTGACGTGTAGGTTTTCTTGAGTAGTGGCTGAGGGAGTAGAGTATTCTTGAATAGAGGGTTCGTTGAATGAAAGGCGGGTTCTGAGTAGATTATGAAGGATTCGAGTAGTGAGTGGAAGAAAACCCCATTCAATACATCGATGACTAGGAAGTGTCTAGTATTCGGGTGTGGCCGCAATACGGAGCGAAGTAACAGAATGCAGGGGTAAGAATATAAGCTATGTAAATGCGTATCCATATAAGCATTATCATCAGCCTAGTATATTGTAGTAGCTTGTATATTTGTCATTCATTCTGGGCGTGTGGAATAGCAATTAGTATATATGTAGTCCGTTGCTTTAAACAGCAAGCAGCTGTAATTTCTGTGAATTCCCCAATAAACCGAGTTATATTTAAACAATGCCGTCCTATGTTATTGCCCTTGGGCCGAAAGATCAAAATATCAAGAACTCTAAGTGTGAATTTGACACTTTTGACAGTTTAAGTAAAAATCCTTTTCAAAGGCATCTAAAAAGGATAAGAGATATTTTGCTCCTTACAATGGCGCCCGAACATAAGAAAAGGCAATAACACAAGAAAGTTCTATTTCATAATAAATTTGTTTAAAGAAGTTAGAAATGCACAATAGTTTGTTAATCGCAGCTCTAGCGATGTCAAGAATGCCAAAGTTTTGTTTTAGTGGAAAGGGATCAGCAAAAGCATATGTTGAACGTTGAAGATCCAGGTCACTGGACTCACCCTAAGGTATGAGCAGCAGATTGAGTGACCGGGATGAGAAGCAAGCGACAACCTGCCTCCAAGGTTAGTGAACTATTAATAATTTATGAAGAATTCAAAATTTACACTTGAAGAAATATATGAGTAATGACAGACAGTTTTACATCAAATGAAGTAGGTTTAAAATTAATGGGAAAAGCAATGTGAAAAATTGAGAAAAGACAGAAATTGAAACGATAGTTTAGAAGAAGGTCCAAAACTAAAATTTAGAAAAGGTCCAAAAGGCCCAAAGGTGAAAAAACGTGGAGAAATTTAGTTGAAAATGAAATTAACATGGGAGGAGGGGGTTAAAAATCTGTACAAAGTTATTTACAATAGAACATTATAGAATAAATGTAGTAAAATCAAAATATATATACAATAGAGCAATGTAGAATAGATGCAGTAATATCAAAATATATGTACAAAAAACATAAACAATAGATATAATCTACGTACAAGAAATGGAAATAACAACAAAGAAGTAAAGATGGAACAGTGCGTGAATCACTGACCAAAGCGGTACGTGAAAGCAAAATTACTCACAAGCCAGTTAAGAAATTTTGTTTGAAATATCTCTTGCAATGATAATACAGTTTTTGATTTTTTGAATAGCATTTTTATTGTTGCATACACCCGAAAATCATGTCGCTTGATTAGCAGCAAAAGCATATGTCCCAGGCCACTCAACTGATCCGAGGATTTTCAATAGTCGTTTGGGTGGCCGAAGCAAAAGCACATGTGAAAAACTTCTAATTTTTCAAAAATCGTCGAGAAGTGACAAACAAAAGTTAGCCATGGTAGGAGATACGTTAAACGGCGAGGCTAAGCGGTGGTGGAATATTATCACAGAAAAGAAGTGTAAAACATGGGTTGAATGTAAAGATAAAATAGAAGGAAACTTTACAGAAAAATGGAACAAAGTGGATTCGGAAATCGAGCTGTATAGTGTGAAAAACTCGCCAACAGAATCCGTGAAGATATTTTTAATGAGGAAATTCGAATTGAAAGAGAAATTAGAATTAGAAATAAGTTAGGAAAGCATGACTGAGCCAATCTATGAGAGACCCAGACAAGATTTTTCTTTTGCAGGGTGCCGAGAACTTTTAATGAGTTTTATGAAGTAGCAAATAAGTACAATGCACGACATCCGATCGAACGGAGGGAGGTAAACAGATGTAATTCAAATCAAAGATTTAGAAGTCAACAAGCACCACAGGGAGGTCCAAATAACAGATATGGGCAATCAAGAATGATGGGGTCACAGGACACTCAAAGAAATGTATTGCAAGAAATAGATGATCAAAGAAGGAATTTTAGGGAGTGGCGATTCAAGAAGGAAGAAAGGTCATCTAAGCCCATACAAACAGTGAATGTGAAAGATAGTAAGCCCGTAATGGGAAAAGTGGAGAAACGACCTGTTGAGAAGTTAAGGGTTCCTCAACTAGATGATGCAGACGAAAAGTGCGTTGAAAGAAGGAACACTAAATGATTATTTTAATTGAAAGAAATTAGAAAGCAACCATCAGAAAGACAGTTACAATCGCAGGAAGTAGGGGAGACGCAAATATTTGAAACTGAAGAGATAATTTCAAAAACTGAAGTTAAAAAGCCGGTTGAGAAAGGAAAGGTGGAAGAGAAGTTAAAAGGTGAGTTAGAGGGTCAACGGAAAGTTTAAAATAAGTTTGACCAACTATCTGAGTTGAATAAAAGTGCGTGCGGTAGAGGCCCAACGAGGGGAACTGAAAAAAAATCCGGTTTCGAAAAAATACAAGCTTCGAAAAGGGCCAGCTACTCAAAATATCGCAACACCGGCTCAAAATATCGCACCACCAAAGTGAATCACCTCGAGTTCAAATGAAAAGAACAGACAAAAGAGAGTCAGCAGTGATCAAGAAAATGGAGAGACAGGAGGATGCCGAACGAGGACCAAACCCAAACAGAACTCCTATGGAAGCCAGGCTGGGAACGTCAACGACCACTAAAGCGATCATGGAAGGACATTCCTCCAGATAGACGAAAAGAGTGGACCTGGGAGCCAAGGCAACAACATAGAAACCGAAAGAGAGGATTCCGAGATCCAGACTGGCCGGCGTGGAAGGACATTGACAAGCATGAAATTAGTTAAGTAAAATGTTTTATAAAAGTATATTCTACAGTATAAAAATTGATATGTGAAAAGTGTATATATTGTTTTTTTTATTTCTTGCAGCAGCACTTGATACAAATCATTCACTGGTGTATAAATGCACAACACCAATACATGAGAAAAACTATTACAAGACACATGAACAAACAACAATAAAACCAATATAGGATATACATGGACGGTAGCCAAAAACACAAATTCAAAACAGTCAGACAGCTTGAAGAGCCTGCATCCTCTCCCTTTCACTCCATTACCTTTAGTACATGTCACCAGAGAGTCCTGGACAGTTCATTAGTTGATTCGCGTCCATAGCTGCGTTAGCACCACACACTACACAGTTTGGGCTTGATATTAGATTAAATCTATGAAGATATTTAGCCAAATAGTCGTAACCAGTTTCCAGGCGAAACGCTGCAACTGCATGACATCTCGTAAAACTGGGGATCTTATTAAGCGTAGACTTCCAAGTTTTGTTTTCGATTAGCCTCGACTGTACAGATTCAAAATTATTTTTCATGGAATGTTTAATGATTCTTGTCATAGTTGTATAAGGGATTGAGCTATTTGGGGACTGAGCAATTCTTGTTCCTTCCTTCGCCAGCAAATCAGCCCTCTCATTACCAAAAATTCCACAATGAGAAGGGATCCACTAAAGCACAATGGCCTTTAATTTGGTTTTCAAAATGTTCAGATTCAGAATGCAGTCTCTAACTCTTGAAGAATGCACGCAATTGAAATTGGTAACCGCTTGAATTGCAGCCTTTGAGTCGGACAAAATCACTGCATTAATAAAAACATCTGTACTCAACAATAGATGTTGCGTTTCTATTATGATGGCCTCAATCTCACCTTCGAAGGAAGATGCATGTGGACTAAAAGATACACGATATGAAAACATATCCGAGTAAACGCTGGCCCCGATGTATAAAATGTAGTGTTTTAAAGTATTGTATTGCTATGGTTTGACATAAGTTTTAGAAGTTAAAAGTGTATTGCTATGATTCGACATAAGTTTTAGAAGTTAAAATTGTATTGCTATGGTTTTACATAAGTTTTAGAAGTTGAAATTGCATTGCTATGGTTTTACATATGTTTTAGAAGTTAAAATTGAATTGAAATGTTTGGCATATGTTTTAGAAGTTAAAATTATATTGATACGGTTGAAATATGTTGTTAGAAGTTACAATTGTATTGATGCTTTGAAATAAGCTAAAATTATATTGTATCGTTTACTAAGTTTTAGAAATTAGTAAGTGCTATTTATGTCTTTTGAATAAGTTTCAGATATTAGAAAATGGTATTGATGTATTTTGAACAAGTTTTAGAATGTAAAGTTATATTGATGTGCTTTAAGTAGTATTTAGAAATCAAAATTTAAAATTGAAATGTATTGAGTAGTATGTTAGAAAGTTCATTGAGTTTTGATGTGTTTAGAATTTAAGAAATTGAAATTTACGTGTATTTAGTAATTATAGCTGAAATTGCATTTGAATTGATGTAGTAGTTATAGTAATTGATGTGATGTTTTAAAGAAGTTGAAATTGCAATTGATTGATTTGATGTTTAAGCATTTTTGAAGTATTTGAAACTGTATAATGTAGTTTGTTTCTGCAGTAAGAAAGAAGAATGATTGTAGTTTTGGGTTAGATCGGATAAGCGTTTGCTTGATTAAGAGGGTTGTTGTTGAGATGTAGATTTTGCAAAATATGGAAAATACACTTTGCATTTTTATGATGTAAAATAATGTTAAAACTTAAAAAGGCAGTGAGTAAAATACGTGCCAGACAAAACCGTTCACAGCTTGTTGTCTGAAATCGGCTAAAACTTGTAAAAATAAATAATATTTTATCGTCATCTAGATTTTAAAGTTGCAGTTAAATCACCTTTTAAGAAAATAAGTATAAAAATGATAATATTCATATAATTAGGTATAAGTAATCTAATGACATTATGTTAGTTAATAACATTGATATACAAATCAGAGACAAAAGATGACATTTTAGGACTAAAAGTAGATACTATGCAACAACTAAAGCCACAGCAACTCTATTTGAAGTCTAGTGGAAAGTAATTTTGCGTACACCTGTTTCCCAATATTTTGTATCGATGAGGGCGAAGCAGTGCGTCCATATCGAAACGACGCCTTGTGCGGAGGCACTGCTTGAACTATTCTTGCTACGGCGCTGGCAACGACAAACATTGAACGCTAGGCAATAAATTTAGAAATTAGCAAACAGGTACACGAGACAATCTTCTTCTTCGACCCAGACCATCCGACCTACCCGAAAGTGTAAGGTATATGTTTGAACGGCCAGGAAGTGCACCCAATTTAGACCGGAACCCAGTGGCGGAAGACATCCACAGTGACCGTACCCTCCTACTCCTACCACCAACCTCTCGGAAGGACGTACAGACCCATATAGTTAACGTGCCCGTACTCCGAGTTAATACGGCGACAGTTTGGGCAGAGGTAAGAAACGAACGTGAGCTTCAAAAATATGTCTCTATGAAATTACAAATACGGGCACTACCTTAAAATTTGAACACTGACTCAACAGGATGTCATAAGCGTAATGTGCAGAAATTCCTAAATGTTTTCAGCAACATGTTAGCTCTATAAATGAGCATACGTGTGATGTAAAACAGTGATTCTTATTTATGTTGCATATAGTGGGGTACCTACTTTACATTGCGTTGTAAAAAAAATCCGAAGAAACCTGCCAATGTCCTCCACTTACGTTTTTATTGTTATATATACTTTCATTGAATGACACGTATTAGTATGGCCATTAATTACACCCTTAAGAGTTTCAATTTAATTATTTTATTATTATAGTAATTGGATAGATATATATCACTAACAAAAACATTTCTTCATTTTATTTGAAATATTGAATTTGGAGTATTTAAATTTGTTGTATTAGCTGAGTTTATCGGGGAGATAATCATTCATTACATTTACTTCAAAAGGCCAGACCAGTATTTTTCACAAATATTAAATTATCTTGATATGTACTTGATGACGACAGTTTAGAAGAGGGCCCATACCTCTAACTGTACGACACACTCGTCAAATGTTGGCGTCTCGTTGATTATAAGTCCCATCGTGGACTACCGGCTCGTTCCTAAAATCAACCTCACACCCTTGCAGTTTTTTCAGTTGAGCAATATTTCTTAACATGGCTTTAGGGCAAGAAGTCCTCCTTGATTTGATTGATTCTTACTGGATGACCTGTGTACTGTAGCGTTTAGCCTGCCAAGAACTGGGTATAGAGGACCTAACTCCCTTCTTGAAGTTAACATATATTTATAGGGCAATAAATACAATGATTAAATTTAATGTCAACTTTGTCGCCAGTTTGTCTCCTCCTTTGCTAGGCTTACGATTCTTATAATACAGTACATTAGTATCCCAGAAAATTGGTATTTCTGGTCTCACTATGCGTGCACGATGAATAAGCAAGTTTGGCAAAGTATTGATAGTGTTCTATCCTAACCAAACAAAAAGATGATAAAGTGACGAATTATTTTTACTTTTTTTATTAATTATTGGATTTATAAAGGTAATATTAGAGGGAAAGGTGGTAATAAGGACCCTGCAGGTATTATGAATCCCCCCGGTTCCTCGGCCGGAACGAGGCTCACTGTAGTGGCGGAGTGGTAAATCAACTATAATTACACCCCCTGAGATAAGAGATCGCCTCTGCCGTGCATTATTGAAGGAGCATTTGTGTTGTGAGCGTTGGTAGTTTCATCCTATTCGCAAACGTTTAGCAAGGTAAGTGATATACAAGTTTTATGGGTATTCATGTTGCAGATTTTGATGTCATACCTTGAACTACACTAGTTAGACGATAATGTGGCGAAACCAGAATTCAACTTTTTGGTTAGGTTTGGGAGTAGTGATGTAATAATTTCAATATGCTGTTGCTGGTAATATGGATCCTGACCAATCATTCCATTCTGATCATTCCGGTGACTCACCGCTCGATTTCCAAGTGGGAGGAGGATCAACCTGGTGTACAAAACGTCAACTGCCTCTTTTTTACTGATCTCAGTTTTTACTGATGACTGCCATGGAGAACGATGTGTCATGTGTGTTATGTGTGAATTATGGGCACACAGTGAATGTGCTGGAGAAGAGAAAAAAATTATATTTGCCACTTTTGTAAATAATTTATATTATCCCAACAATGAAATTCATTTTTGACGAATAAACTGTGACTATTTCATGGGGTCCATAATACCCGCTTTTTTTTTAAAAACCTGTGATTTCATTTTTTTTTTGGTAATCGCAATATGGAGGTTACTGTAAATATTCTAAAAATTATTCCTCCTATTGTGGTCATAGCTGATTAGACTATGCGACCAACCATTCCCAAAACGAGTGAAATTGGCATGGAATGTTGGCGTACTTTTTAGTTTGGTCAAATTTGAAGTGCGGACTGTCGGTGGGTATGGTGCACAGTTACTCATTGGATTTAAGGTCATCACACTCCTAAACTTTTATGAGCTTTCTTTAGAAATTTGTAAACAATGGACGTAAGAAATTGTATGAACAATTTATTAAATTAATTTTTGTAAGGTAAAGTTACGATCAGTAGCAATAGTAATGGTAATTAAAATAAATAATTTAATTTACAACTGATTTCTCTTTTTTTATTATGCAGTTTAATGCTATTTATTCTAGCAACATTTCGTAAGAATTAAAGGAAGTTTTTCTATAATGCATAACAATTAGCGTGTTCCTTAAATCAAAAGAACGCGATGCACAGTTTTCAAAATTGAATTAAATATTTAATTTAAGAACCAACAATAATTTGATGATTTGAAATTTCATAAATACAATTTTTATACAATTATTACGCTTTGAAATTTGTGTTACAACTAAAATAAAATATTATTGCAATAGATGATATAAAGTGTGATATAAAATGTAATAAAATACAGTTAAAGATAAAAACATAGTTTTCAACTTTTCATTTAGCAGATTTAAAAATTTCTTTGATAGATATTTTTCATTACAATATATCTTTTGATTTAAAACTAATACCTTTAGTTGTACCAACCTTTAGGCAGTTTTATATAGTTTAAAAGAATAGTGCCATTAGTGAAAGGTCAGAAATATATTTATCCGTAAAGGAATAGTTTATTAGAAATAAATCTAAAGAATATCAAAAGCTATCTATAGTCCTTTGTTGATCATGCCATTAAATAACATAGTGGAATACAAAAGTTGGAAAAAATATGTGTATAAGTAGTAAAAATTTTTTCTTCACTTGATACAATAATAAACTAAATCAAAATGTATTTAAATATTATTTCCATTAAAATTCAGTCTTGAGTTACGTTTCTCTTCCGTTTCTCTTCGGCTTCTCATGCTGTTAAACCTACCAACTTGGATGCCTCGATATCCTGACACCTCCCTAATGTAAAGATTTTACAGAAGAACGGGAAATAATAATTTTACTTGCATTAGAGCACTGCGTCCTACGTAACTTGAACCAGTCCTTATGCTGGACGCATTTTAGTGGAAACAGAGATGGCCAAATGTAACTAGATGTCCAAAATAAGCACAGCCAATCAAAATTATATCCGGAAACCTCTTGTTATTTACGCCTCTTGGATCTCGTAGACGAATTGAAATTATCATTAGTCTCGGTATAATATCTATTATATATGCATATTATGTGTACGAATCTACGTATCAAAGTTACAAATATAAATTGGGTAGAATAGGATGGATTGTATTTTAAAAGTATCATTGTTGAACATGATTCATAAAACGAAGAAAGAACAATTGAGGTCACTCTCATTGCAGGTACCAGTATCTATGGACCAATGATGCTTTGTAGATTCGTGTGGTCTGAACTAAATTGTAAATGAATTATGATCTTTGCCTTCGCAACTTCGTCTGACCTGCGCTCAAGTGTACATGAATTATAAATATTGCCTTAGTAGCTTCGTTTGACCTGAGCTAAATTGTAAATGGATTGTGAACTTTGCCTTTACAGCATCGTGTGGCGGCCTGAGCAAAATTGTTTATTTTATGCCGGGCATTTGGAAGGACAAAATTTGCCAGTTCTTATAGAAGTTCGAAAGAATTGTGGGTTGTAGAAAATTTCTGGCTGCCATTATAGATATTGGCTGTTCCATTCTGATCTGATGAGCACGAAACCGGTCCATGCATACTGTTATCTGCAATAGGAGTATATTTCGAATTTGGCAAATGCTCCATATAAGTGGGTTTTATGTTTAACATAAAATGTTTTATGTTTAATCAACATGTTTTGCAGTTCCCTTTTCGGGAGAGTTTGACGCAATTTGCAGTCGGGCAAGTAACACTACGTGAACCAAATAACGGATCAATCAGAGTTGAAGGCGGATCATTCTTGTCCGTATCTAACACTCCAGTGAAAGAAGGCGAAGCTTGAGTACTTCACCAAAAAGTTGTATTGAGAGCATAAAAATATACCGGTGTGAAGGAATTGAGTTTAAAAAAATTTTCAAAACGCTTTTAATAATATTTTCAAAAACACAAATATTTTTAACAACTCAATATTTTTAACAACTCAGAATATTTTTAATAATAAGCTCAACTTTTCGAATTTATTAAAAATAATTTAATTAAAAAGCCATGAAGTAACCCATACTATAAATATCGCGCGTATGTACAATTATAGATAAGTTATTAAAATTCAAAATATTCAGGAGATTATCACCAATGAACCAGAAGAAGTCAAAAACACAAGAATGGATGCAAATCCGAAAATATGCAAAATCATCAGGAATTCCACGCTCATTCTGACTTTCGGTTGTTTTTTACATTAACTGATATTCTAACTATGTACAGATTCGAGAAAAGATAAAAAAATCAAAATATATATTAATCAAAACTGTATTGACAAAAATTACACACTCAACTCGTGCTTAAAGAATATCAAAATCAATCACTATTTTCACTGTTACAGTTTTGTTTTAGTTTGTTTTCTAAACAAAAATAATAAAACATGAAAAATGATCCCATTCAAATCTTCAAAGTGTTTTCTTTTTAAAGCCTTCTTTACTCTGTATTAAAACCATCAAGCTCGAATCTGCATTTAAACAATTAACGAACTGTTAAATTAACGATATCCCATTGAGATTCGCAATTACTTACTGCAAGAGTACGGAATTGGATGAAGGCCATTGTGAAAGATTTTGAAACAAAGCAAATGTCACTGCTTTGTCGATAAAAAGTACTAGAATTCAATATAACTTTCATTAACCTTACTTTCCGCTTTAGTGTAGTAAAAATTCAAGGAAACTTTTACAATTCTTTGTTGTATTATATGACTGTCAATAAACTAATGGACTTCGTGTTGGCAATAATTGTTCTTTGTTTGAAACAAAATAACTTTCCAGTTTATTGTGAAATTTAAAGGAATTCAGTGCGAATAAAAATTTTGATGTATTTGAAAAGTAGTTCTCTTTCATATATCTTAATATGACTATGCGGAGTTTCTGCTTCTAGTATTGATACTAATTTATTTTTTATGGATTTTCTAGCGTTTTGACTGACTTCAAAATCGAACATACTTTTGCATGCCATTGATATAGTTCAAATGTGTCGTTGAAGCAGTTGACTTAAAAGTCAACAGACATATTGAGTAGCGCTGCTGATTCACATGCTCTATCACGGACTTTAAATGCAAATGACTCTAAATATTATAAATATGTAGTTCTTTTTTAATAAATTAAAATATTAGTGTAACAAAGATCAAAATTATAAATTTTTCATTTTCTGGTTCGAGATTACAAAATGTTTATTTAGTATTGCATGAAACATATTGTGACAACACTCAAACCGAGTGTGGCTATAACAAAATTAAATTCATTAGGGATATAAAAGCACCTTGACATTGTTTAGGATCAGGTATTAACATAGTAACTTAAATAAACTTATTTAAAGAACTAAATTATAATATTGTGTAACATTATTTTTAAAACAATGTATGTTCTAAAATATACTATGCATCACTTTTTCCATTAAATCATTCTAAATTACAGTATGTGTTAACTTGCTGTGTGCAGCATATTCAAATGCTTATAATTACTTACTTTTGGTACAGGAACACTTTGTTAGAATTATATTATCTAAAAACCGTTTTTCAAGTTCGTTTTCATTATTTCAGTTACTATATAATATTCTTTCTAAAAAGACATATGCATAAAGTGTTAAGATTCTTTTATTTGAGATCGAATCAGCATAGCTACTCCTAGGTTTTATGTTATCAGAAAACCATTCGCTGCATTTCTAAAATATTTTTTTATTTCCTTTTGGAGCTAGGTTATTTTATTTTATACCCGAACACATAAAAAGCACTGTTACATTTCCTCGTTATTGCAAATTAGTTGTGCCTTGGTTATTTGGTTTCCCTGATGCAGAACATTTCATTAATGATAAATCTTAAAAATATTTTCCTTTTTATTGTGTTTCTTATGGTATTATGTTATACTTCTGTTTATAACTGCATTCTTTCAAAGAGTAAATGAGGATATGTATGCTTTTGATGTATGTATTATGTCATTTTTTTTATTTATACCTTGTTCTCCGGATGTTTTTTATTTTTCCTGTCGATATAAGATTTTCTGTAAACTGCAAATATAAAACATGTATTTTTCCTCTACATTTTCTTTATATAACTTTTATCAAAATATATATATTTATGTCATTCCTGAGAAAATGTATTTTTCTTGTTCAATTTGGAATAAAATTTATATTTCTGTTTTGTTTTGCTCTGTTTAAATAAGCATTTAATGGTCACAGAATCTGTAATAGAGAGCTTTGTTAAATTTTTGAATCACTCTTTCAGTGCACCGACTAACATCGGTAATTTTTGTGATTTTAAGTATTATTGAATAGCTGATAATTGTACTAGCAACAATAAAAGTCTTATATGACAGTTATGATTACCCCCTATCATCCTATTTGTTGATTGTGAATTTACAGTATCATGCAGTTGAGCTGAATCTTTAAATTTGAATCCGGCTGATGTAGTGCTTTTAAATACTCTTACTAAATAGTTGATACTTGCACTGTCAGCAAAAATTGTTGTATGGTAGTTATGAACACCCTCTATCATCCAGTTCTTTGAATGTGAACTTGGCCATAACAGCCTCGTATAGGCTGAGCCCAATCTTTTAATTTGAATCTTACTGATTTAGCGCTTTTAAGTACTCTTACTGAATAGTTGATAATTGCAATGGCAGCAAAATAAATCGTTATACGGTAGTTATGATCACACTCTATCACCTAGATCTTTGAATATGAACTTAGTCATTCAGCTTCATACAGACTGAGCTCAATCTTTTAATTTTAATCCGACTGATTTTGCGCTTTTAAATACTTTTACTGAAAATATAATTACACTGGCAGCAAAAAGTTACTGTATGGTAGTTATTTATGATCACCCTCTACCATCCAGTTCTTTGAATGTGGACTTGGTCACAGCAGCCTTATACAGGCTGAGCTCAATCTTTTAATTTCAATTCGGACGATTAATAGTTTTTAAGTGCTTTTACTGAATAGTTGCTAATTGCACTGATAACAAAAAAACATTGCTGTATGGTAGTTATGATCCCCCTCCTATCACGCATTTGTTAATGTCAACTTGGTCATTGAAGACTCATACAGGCTGAGCCTAATCCTTTAATTTGAATCCAACTGAACAGTTGGACTGACTTTTACGTTACCATAAGTGTTCGCAAAACTTTACAAGCATCGTTTCAGCAAAAACGTTTCAAGCATCCCTGATCACGAATCAGATGTTTTGAGACGATGTATGTGTGTGTGTGTGTGAAAGTGTGTGTGTGTGTGTGTGTGTGTGTGTGTGTGTGTGAAAGTGTGTATGGGTGTGTGAAAGTATGTGTGTTTGAAAGTATATATGTGTGTGAGTGTAAATGAGTGGAGACGATAACTGACGAACGAATGCAGCGATTCGAAGGAAATTTGGTACAAAAATTATAATGCATGAATACTGGAAGCCTCTTGTTTTTATACGCAATCAAATGTTCAGAACCCTCTTAAATTTTCGAGTGAAATTTTGAAAAAAATCATAAAATAGAAACCTCTAATAAAGTTACACAAATTGTCAATTCTTATGTAATTTTTCATTAGAAAACGATTGCCATAAATTTTAGAACGCTAGCATGAACCGTTCTCGTTATATTGTACATTTTTCAAAATAATTATCAAAAAATCATAAAAAATGAAAAACATATTACCTTTTGTGAAATATATTCACTTTTCATAAGTAATATCATGCGATAAATTGGGTGACATCATTTTCGTGGATCTAGCTCGTTCCATTCATGAGAAAAGATACTTTAGGTAATGCTTTTGTATTTGAACGCCAATAGTCATTTATCTGCTACGAGAATAACTTATTTCTCTGTCCATAACGTTTGGTGAGATTTGGGCGACATGTCGTCCACTTAGCAACTTTTTTAAATGTTGCCCAATTAACGAAAATGGCGCCAAATGGATAAAAATGACGCTAGATCAATGAAAATGACGACTAAATGATGAAAGTTTTGAAAAGAACATAAGTGTAGACTATAAGAATAACACATTTCTCCGTTCGTAACGCTTGGCGAGAAATTTAGCGAGGCGTCGATAACTTGACGACTATTTTAAATGTTGCTAAAGTGACAAAAATGTAGACAAATTGATAAAAATTGCGCCAAAGGGCAAGTAATGCATCGGAAATTTTTATTTCCGTCACATGTACTAGAAGGTATGCCCGTCATAAGAAATACTCTTCTTTCCGTTTGTCTGTAACACTTGGTGATGCATTTGGTGAATTTAATGAATAATTTAGCAAAGTATTGCCAACTTGGCGATAGTTTGCCACAGATTGACAAAAAATTTAAAAAAATGACGTTAAATTAATGAAAATTAAGCCTAATTGAAGTAATTTTTGAAGTATTTTAATATATGGACTATATCGCTTATTGAGAATACTATCAATATTGATAATTGTTTATTTAGAGTTATCCTAAGTATAAATTAATTGAGTATATTGAAATAGTTTTACATGTTGTCATCTGAAAAATCGCCAAATGTACAATTCAACGTTAAAACACAGCGTCTTGGATCTTATACATTGTATGTTGACTGTAAAACTAGTAAATCCATTGCATTATATAAGGAAAGTCACGTGCTGCTCACATCAGATTTTTTAGAGGTTGTCACAGATTCTAACGCTTATTTTCTTTTTCCTTTTATTATACTATTGTTTAACGAATTACAGAGCAGAATGCCGGAGGGTTTCGGTTTCGCTAGTATAAATAAATTTCTTATAAATACGTATGAAAAGTACATGAAAAAATTGAAGTGTGTCTTTAACTCAATCGAATGCATTTCATATTCGAAAACGTTTACTTTCGATTTGGTAAACAACTCTCTTAGCAAATAAAAGAAAAATTAGATGGGGGAAAAAATCCATTTTGGATCTTCACTTCACAACCCGAATCTCCTACTACCGACAATGCAGAGAACCTTTTTAAATATTAAAATTTAAATTTTGATACGACGCAAACACAAAGGAAATGAATTTTGAATATTTCCCCGCTTATTGCTGAAACTTCTTTAAATGAGAAGTTTATGTTTATGCAAATATGAAGTTCCTTTTAAAGTACGGAAAGGAAATGAGTCTTTGAGCATAATGCGGCAAAAATAATGTTTACTTTACATTTCATGAACATTGTATAAGATGTTTCAGCATTGTTAAGATAATGATGATTTGCAAATTATTATATCGGCTTCAAATCAGTTATCATAGGATCTTTTGGAGTGTAGGTAACTACGTTTCAATTAAAATTATTTTGCATAATATTACGTGCAATGTATAAGTATATTAACAATAATTAATATTGCGTCAAAATTTAATACTGTTAATTTATTTTCTTTATAGCTAGACCTTCCGATCTACTTGAAGGTGTAAGATCGGACGGTTTGAACGGCCGGAACGCAGTGGGGGCGACACTCACAGGGACATTACTTTCCGTCTTCACTTTCCGTCTTCTGCCACTAACTTCTCTACAGGACCTACAGATTCACCGTGCTCATACTCCGCGTAAACACGGGGATAGTTTGAGCAGAGCCAAGAGCCGAATTCGGGTCCCCAGAGCGCATACCCCGTGCCTTAACCATTGGGCTATCCTGCTTTGATACTGGTATTAGCATTCTTAAGAATCCAGGTAACAGTATTTAACTTGTGCATTTCAGAACATCATTATCATTCCAGATCACACATATATATTCCGATCCAATGCGTATTTTATGTTGTCCATGAACCTATTTAAAATTTTATAATTATTTTTTGTACAGTATATAGTTTTTAGCAAAAATGCCAGGCGTTGCCCAAGTAAATCTATAAAAATAAATGTAGATGGCCATTTGTTTGTTTGTCGCTTGCATAGCGATGGAACTAGGCAAACTAAAGTCATCAAAGTTGGTCACCCACTGGGTTCTGGTCTAAAATTAGGTGGCACTTCCCGGCCGTCCAAGCAGATGATACCTTACACTTTCGGGTAGGTCGGACAGTCTGTGTCGAAGAAGAAGTCATGAAAATTTGAGCAGGTACTTCGTTTTCCGAAAAGAAACACATTGTCAAAATGTTTTTCATATGCGAATGAGTTTTTAGTTATTAAATATTAGAGCCGTTTTAAGCGATTTTCGTACAAAAGTCGTTTCTTAGCGATCAAAAATAATATTGCAGACTAATATTGCAAACTCATCTTGACACCAAAATTTAAAAAATCAAAATGAACATTTTAAACCGGCTCTGTAGGGTAATTCTATCGTATTTGAAAAAAAAAATTGAAATTTCTTCGAAATACGAATAGTTTATGAAGCTTCATATGTATATCATAGGTATATTTCATATACCAAAATTGAAGAGTCTCCCAATTCTAAATAATAAAAAATACATAAAATCACCAAATGAAAAAGAAAATTAAATAAAACTCAAATACAGTGGAATTTCAATTAATTATCTATGTTAATTTGTGCAATGAATTGAATTTAATGGATTAAGAAAGAGAAAATAAACTCAAATCTGTAAGGAAAGTCATGTGGTGCTCACATCGGATTTTTTCTTCTTTGTTCCATACTGACACATTTACATTGGCTGGCAGTGTGCGTATGAGGTGGAGTTGAGTTGGTGTTTGAGAATTCGCTGCGAGTTCCTGTGTAATTTGATTCAGAGGATAAACAAATTTTTTAGCGATCGAAAATATCATAGAATTTGCAAGCATTTTCATGTCTTCTTCTTCTCTGACCCAGACCATTCGACCTATCCGAAGGTGTAAAGTATCTGTTTGGACGGCCGGGAAGTGCCACCAAATTTAGACCGGAACCTACTGAGGCCCGTACACTCCTTCCCTTACCACCAACCTCTCGGAAGGACTTACGGACCCACATATTTAACGTGCTACTACTCCGCATGAAGAAGGAGACAGTTTGGGCAGAACTTGAGTCGTCCGAGTGCAGTCCTTTCGCTCTAACCAGTGAGCTGTCCCATCCCTCAAGTCATTTTACTTAGAAAACGTGGTGTGATTTTACCCCCCCCCCATTTGAATGCGTCCTGTTCACTTAGGAAGTATCAAAAAAGCCTATCGTAGCGCCAAGGAAGTATCTTGAAAATGCTGAGTCGACTGAAAGTGCGTATAATGTTTCTTATGGCGAAATATTGAACATAACAAAATTAATTCGGAAATTAGCAAAAATGTGCAAGAAATCCAAATACAAAATGAACGAGCTTTGTTTAATTAGCACAATTCGATACTCGGTTCAACAAAAACAAAGACCAAACATGTAAAAATAGTTTTCATTCATAACAACACTGACGTAAAGCAAAGTTCGTCCCATAGAGGCGCAATCTCTTGGCCGAGAAATCTAGGTACACAGTGTTCAAAATATGTATCATCAGCGACAATGTACATCTGGATTCGGTATAGAACCGCATCTAGAATACCATACAGCATCACAAGATTCATAGAATTACAGTCCTGAGTGTGAGTTGCTTTACCAAACTTACTTGACCCAAGTATCGCCTTGCATTAAATCAAAATCTGGAGGTATTAAATTAAAATCTGGAGGCATGAAATCAAAATTATAATTCAAAATCTAGATTGATAGAAATTTTGGGTAAAAACTTTTTACTTTCCCTACATATATAGTAAGTATTATGTATCAGGAAGGTATGTGACGGGGTCGAAAATTTAAATTCGACTTTTCGACGAAAGAGAACGTTTCAAACATCCCTAAAATCGAATTGTGCGTTTTGCGTCTATGGAAGCAATATTTAATGAATTAATGAAGCGTTTCGAAAATAATTCGGTACGATTATTACAATTGGTGAATACTGGAACCTTTGTTCTAACACTTTACAACGTAGTTGAAAAGTGTTTATGACTTTGTTCATTCTGTCTGATTGTCTGTCTGTCTGTCCGTCCGCACGATAACTGCCGTAGAAATGACTTTCAAAATGAAATTTTAGTATGTTGTTGAGATTGGCTGCGGAACACATGGGAATGTAAATGAATAATATCACCCAATTAGTTTTGGATTGAACTCGGGTGGAAGAAATGAAATGCATTGAACCCTATGGGACCTAAGTTTTCAAACATTTTTTAAGCAAATTTAAAATTCACAAATTGCTTCGAAAGTTTTAAGAAAAATTCAAACTATTTCATAAAATATATAAAAAACATCAGAAAAATATATTTGGTAGTTTTTTAAATAAAAATTGAAATAATAATTAAAACCATATAATACGAAGAGATCATGTGCCTCACTTCAAAATAAAATATGGCATCCATATATTTTCCCAGAATAAAAATCGTGATTTTAAAAGTTCTTTTCAATTTATATTTTGTGTTGCATCCGTCCTAAAACCGCTTTATTTTGCGTATTTTTTGTGCATCTACATTCTGCGTCAACGTAATTACAATATTATTGAGTTTAAATGATCATCAAACTTTGATTATTTCTACAATGAAGCCTAATTTTAATGGGTGCAGAATGTAAAAAAGTGAATGTAAAGCTGAGTTGTATAAAAATTGCTGAATTTTTTCACGCAAAATTATTTAACTCTGGAAACTGGATTAAAAGTGTGTGAATGAGAAATATTCACTGCTTTTACACAGAGAGCCAGACGATTTATATTTCGATGACGTCATTTGAATAAAGTTCATTTTTCTTCGATGAAGTTTTAAGTTTTCAAGTAAAATAAATTATCGTAGCTCTGTGATAATTAAATAACTGTCACGTCTGAATTCATCACATTTTGCATTTCAGTTGGAAAGGGATTCATAATCAATGCGTTAATCATCATTGATCATCCCTGTTTGATTTTAAACGTGATCGAATATTCGAAAGATCCCCCTCCCCAATTCTAGAATACATTAAAACAAATTATTAAAAATTCAGGAATTTTAGTAGTAATAAATACATAATTATTTTTGGCGTAATTTTTATTAAAAATGAATGACACCATTTATAAAACTCTAACGCTCACATGAACTGACCTCAAGATTTTGCCGTTTTTCGAATAAATTTATAGAAATATGACGTATAAATAAAAAGTAATAAATATTATCGAATATGTTTACTTTCCACATGCAATATTATGTAGCAAATCTGTCAACATCATTCTCGTGGATCTAGTTCATTCCATTCATGAGAAAAGATATTTTATGTACTTGTTTTGTATTTTAACGCCAAAGAATTAGACTAAAGTCATTTATTACACAGGATTAACATTTAATTGTATTTTGATGAGGATTTTGCCCTGTGAGTATAAGTCACTCATTTGTACTCATAATTTAGTAAAAGCGATAAATTTCAATTTACATGGTTTTAATTCAATTCCAAATTTATTGTACCGTGAATCTTACCATTAATTTGTTGTACCATTAATTCATTGTGAAAGGAATGAAGTCATGTAGGAAATATTATATGCTGTCCACATCAGAAATTTTCTATGAAATAGTATGAAAAAGTAAAAATGTATTCACATATAATAGAACTTTCTCCTTATATATATACCTTTATGCACTGAAATTCATAAGAAAACTTTGTTACCATTTTGACAAAAGTCTTTATCTATGCCTTAGCAATATAGACTCCCGTCCTTCATCAACTTATTTCTCTTTATAACTTTACTTTTAGCGAATTCTATTATGATTAAATGGAAGGCCAAATTGATTTCTGCCTTCCCCAAGAAAATGGCTGGAGAGATTCTTCTTGTATCGCAAAATAAGAGTTCCGTCTTATACGACAGTAAATGAACAGAGATTTATAGCAGTTGCCATAGCAACAGACGACCCAGGGATGGCAATTTTGCTGAAACGTATTGTTTCGACTTAGAATTTCAATATTCACTTGCTTCAATAGTGCGTTATGGCTTTGCTTTATATCATTGAATGTTGCGTGTTTGAAGTTCATTGTGGCTGAATGCATTGTTGATTGGAATAAGGCTAATGTGATAAGGACGAAATTTCGTTTTAATGTTCTTAGTTAAGGGGCACTAATAAACCCTCAGAAATATATCATAACTATCTATTTTTAATACGTCAGACGATAATATGACCACACATCTCCATTTTATCAATCGAAGAATATATCGTTTTAATAAAGTGAAATAGTTTTTAGACTTTAGAATAATATTTAATCCATTCTTATGGGAGATTGTGGAGTTTTAGATAAAAGTATATGTTATATATACTTATTTCCAAGTATCAGTCTGTCCGTTTGTCACGTTTTTTTAGACACTTTCAAAATAGATATAGACTTGCAATTTGGTACATGGGTCGATTGTTTGATAACCCCCCCCCCCCTAAAAAATCGAATTTTTCAAAAATATTCTGTAGAGGGGATGCATCACCTCAAAACGGTCAAAAAGTGAAATGATAGGAAAACATACTTTGCGATGAGATAGACTTCAAATTTAGTGTATGGGTAAACCGGTCGAAAGGGAGAAAGTGTGCGATTTTAGATTTTCAATATTTGCTACTCCAGGGGTTGTCGCCTGTCGAAATGTTCGATTCAGCGAACAAATGAGAAATATCTGCTTTAAAATTTGACAGAGGTTTGAAATTTGGTATATGTTCTAAACATTTAATGAAAAAATTTAAGACAAAATAGTTTTTCAAAAATGTTCTTTTAAGGGGATGCTCCAGTCACAAAGGTTCGAAAGGTGAAATGACAAAAAACCATGCTTCGGGATGCGATAGAGACTTCAAATTTATGTACGGATAATTAGTTCAAAATCATGTGCAATTTCAGTTTTCCAATATTTTCTTCTATAGGGTGTTCCGCACACCAAAAATTAATTACTCAAAGTTATTCGGGGGTTGTTTATTATGGGACCGTTGATTTCCAAAGGGTATTCGGCTAATATATACTAATTGGCAAGTGGCAGTCTGTCACTCTTTTTAGGCACTTCCCGAATAGATAGAGACTTGAAATCTGGAACATGGGTCCATCGTTCTATAGAAACCCTGAATCGTTCTATATAACCTGAAGGAGAGTTTGCTCTACACCAAAACGTTCGAAATGTGAATTGATAGAAAAGCATATTTTGCGATAAGATAGACATTTCAAATTTGGTATATGGGTACATCATTCGAAATGCAGAAAGTGAGTAATTTCAGATTTTAAATATTTGCTACTTTAGGGGGCGCCGCGGACAGAAATGTTCGATTTTTCGAACAAATACGAAACGTCTATTTTAAAATTTGATAGAGACTTGTAATATTTGGACATGGGTTAATAATTTGGTGAAAACACCCAAGACAAGAGTTTTTGAAAAATGATCAATTAAAGTTGTGCTGCAGAGAAAAACTTTCGAAAGGTAAAATGACAAAAAACCATGTTTTGATTTCAAATTTGGTGTACAGGTAGATAGCTCGAAAAGAAGAGCATGTACAATTTCAGTTTTCGGATATTTTCTACTTTAGGGCGTGCAGCAAACCCAAACGTTCGATTTTACGAATAAATGAGAAAGGCCTCTTTTTAAAACGTAATAGAGGCTTGATATTTGGTATATGGGATAATTATCTGATAAAAAACAGAGTTTTTAAAAATTGTTCATTTAAGGGGTGTGTTTACACTGTTCATTTAAGGGGGTTAACTGTCATTTAAGGAGGTTAACTGTTCATTTAAGGGGATCCACATGAAAATGTTCGAAAAGTAAAATGATAGAAAAAATATGATTCATGATGGAATAGAAACTTTAAATCTGGTGTACAGGTGGTAGGCCAAAATAAAGTGTGCAACAGAAAATTGCCAATATTTGTAATTTTTGGAGGTTCCGCACACCAAAACGTTCGAAAAGTGAAATGATAGAAACACTTGCTTTGCGATAAGATAGAAACTTCAAATTTGGTGCATGGGTATATCGTTCGAAAGATAAAATGTGTGCAATTTCAGATTTCCAATATTTGCTACTTAAGGGGTGTGTCATACACTAAAATATTCGAGTTTCCTAATAAATGAAAAACGCTTACTTTTAAAATCAATAGAGGCTTGCAATTTGGTATATGGGCTAATCATTTGACAAAAAATCCAAGATTAATAGAGTTTTTCATAAATGTTCATTTAAGAGGCTGCTCCATATAAAAACATTCGAAAGGTAAAATGACAGCATTGCACACTTCAGTATAAGATAGAGACTTCAAATTTGGTGTATGGGTAGATAGTTTGAAAAAAAGAAAGTGAACAGCTTCAGTTTTTCAATATTTTCTTCTAAGGGGGTTCAGCACACACAAATTTTTTATTTTCCGAATAAATACGAAACGCGAATTATTCAAAAGTGTACGCTATTTGGAGGTTAGTTATTGTGTGAGCGTTAATTTTCAAAGGGCATTTGGCTAGTCATACTTTAATACCCGTAACATTTCAACTATCACGATGATAGTAAAACATTTGCAAAGAACTAGATCTATTGCAGATAAATTTATAGCAGGCAGGTTTCCCATTAACAGATACAGTAATGATCTATATGAATGGCTAGAAAAGTATTGCTCTATAATAAATATTGTTTTACTCTGAAGAAACAGATTAATAACAGTTCTTTGATTAATAAACAAGAAATCTCTCACCATCATCTGAAGAATCAAACTGTAGACGATATTTCTGATACATTTTAAAGTGCATATTAACAAGCAATTGAAAAGAAAAAAAAATTATATCAATTTCTTGGTGCATAATATAATATTTAAATTTAATATGCACGAATTTTAGATCACCAGTACTTTTCCTGCAAGAATTCTAATTGATCAGATTTGGATAAACTGAAACAAAACAGAACCTTAGACTCGCTCCTTAAAATAATGAAATTAAAATAGTGTTAAGGATTTAAAGGTATTAGAATTGCGCTCCTATTTTAGGTAGCAACATCCATGGAGCGGTTTCGCATTTATTTTGCGCTCATTTAAGTGGAATAGCTGATACTTGCAATTGTAGAAATGAACTTGCTATGTGCCACAATTTTGTGAACCGCAATCGAGACGGATGAATTCAGTATTACCATGCAGCTGACTTCAAATTTCTTTAGAAAAATGAGCTTAGGCTACAAGAATCTGCAACGACTAGCAACAAACATACTGGGGGGTTCCTAGTGTTAGAAAAATTGTGAAAAATAACAAATTTTATTTTTGCCGTTTTAGGATATTCATTTTTGGCAAACGCGTACTAAGTAAGAAACCAGTTCATGGATTCTGTTATTTATACTCCTGTTTGTAAAAATTACATCATCATGAAGGAATCATCAGCATTGATTGAAATGTATTGATAAAAATAAAAGATTAACTTTACAAAGAAAAAAACATATTACATGTCGAAAATATGTATTTAGTGAAGCTACCACACGCAGCAATAAGTGCTTCTTTACGATGTGGCATAGAATCAAACATATTTTTAATGTGTACTTGAGGAAAATTATTTCATATTGCTTCTGTTCGAATCCAAAGTTCTGCTGTATTAACTACGGGACTGACGTCACGAGCGAGACGGCGACAGACGAAATCCCAGACATGTTCAACAGACGACATATCCGTTGAATAGGGTAGGCCAATGAAGAAGCTGTATTTGTTTTGCTGAAAAGTAGTCTTGAACATTTATGCAACATGTGTACGGGCACTGTTCTGTGGAACTTCAGCTTCAGGAATGCGTTGAAGAAAGCGTACGACTTCGGACTCCAGAATTTATCTGATGTACCTGCTGATATTGAGATTACCCACAATAATTTCAATCCGGCTGCTCACTTTGCTGTTCATACCTTCGGTTGAGTCTGGCGGCCTGGACTTTCTACAACAATTTTAGCTGAGATCGTCCAATATACCCAATGGCGTCCTAGACCATCATTCTTGACGATCGTCCACTATAACGTTGGATAACGAACTCTGGAAGATGGCGTTCACCACTATGACGTCTAACGTGAATGCGGCCATCAATGTACCCAAAATTAAAGCGGGATTCATTGGAAAAGACTATGTGTTGCCAATCGGCACGCCAGTGTCCATATTGATGAGTTTATTGTAGCCGCAGGCATCGATGGTTTTGCGTCAGGTGAATCATGTGCAAAGGACTGCTTGCGCACAGTCCAAGGTGCAGCAGACGCCGACGAATTGCTGGAACAGACGATGGCATACCAGTAGCAGTGCTCTAACGTTCTGTCAACTGTCGAGATGGATCTGTACAGTCTATCACTGCCATACGGATATGGTGTCTATCATCGAATGCTGACTTAACATTTAGTCGTTCACTGTCAAATTTGTGACTCGTCCGGTTCTTTTCAGAACACTGTTTTCACTCTCGAACTACTGTCGTGGTACTGCGCTCCAAACGAGCTGCTATTGCATGATAAAAAAAAAACCTTCACGAAGGCCGGTCATTCGTCCCCGTTCAAAGTCCATAACTTGTTCATATGGCGCCCTCTGTCGTTGTATAGGCATAGTGACTTCTCATGAAACGTTTATCGCTGGCAGACAACCATAGACTATTTCCAACGTCCCGCTACAGCTCTCCATTTTTATACGGCTAAAACATCAGTTCAGAGAGCGCAGTTCAGCCTACACTGTGATTCCCGGGGTTACTGAAGCGTAGCGAGCAGGAGGTGGATCCCTCGAGCAATTAAACATATGTATACACGTCAACCTCAAAATGTCCTCAGCGAAGTTTAATAATAAATTGTTTCTGCTTCTGCCCCGTGTTCACGAGTAGTTCGGGTACGTTAAATATGTAGGTCTGCAAGTCCTTCCGAGATGTTGGTGATAGGCTAAGGAGGTGAATGTCGCGACCACTGGGTTACGGTCTAAATGGGGTTGCACTTCACGGGCATCCAAACAGATATCTTACACTTTCGGGTAGGTCGGACTGTCTGGGCGAAGAAGAAGAAGAAGAAGAAATTCTGTAGGCGAGTTGTTAATAATAAATTCTATAAGTGTGTAGTAACGTATAGGTATTCCCACCTTGAAACAAATGTAAACTGTAAATTTTAACCTAACTATTTTCTTCTCTTTGAAACACTTGTAATTCCAAATAAAAGACCTCATTTACAATTTAATATGAAATAGGACAATAATGTGCGTATTTTTAATAATGAGTATGCAAATTTCAACGCAATAAGTTGAAATACATTTTATTTCGTTTTTAAACTGCTCATATCGAGATAATTTATCAATATTAATTTAGTGTGTATGGTATAGAAAGTCGGAAATTGCAGTATGTGCGTAAGCAATGGGCGCGACAAATATCCAGAAAAATTCATCATTATGCATTCTAATTTTGTGCTAAATGTATATTTAATGGGTTAATTATTATAAAATACTTATTAGAAGGTATTTATTACATTAGTATAAAATACTTATTGGGAAGTACTTATTAGATTATTACAAAATGCTTATTACATTAATACAAAATGCATATTACATTAGTACAAAGTCCGAACGTGTGTCAAATGACATGAATTTCTTTAGAAAAAATCGTAACGTTGGTTTCATCTTCTTTTTTCACAGTTGTACCATATTTGTGTTATATACCGGTTGTTAGTTAGTTACTTTGCTTCTTTATATATAATGGTGATTAATCAATATATAATACGTATATAATTTCTCGATATATCAATGGATATGACAATACTTACTACAGTCAAATTGTGTTATAGTGAAAAGCTTTATAATGAGAATATTCATTTAACGACATTAAGGTTAATATTAGCAAAATATATCTCTTTTGGTATTTTGGTATGAAATTTTGGCTCACGGAATTCGTTACAACGAAATAATTTGGTGATTATGTAAAATCCATTTTAAAGCAATTATATTATAACTAGTACGATTTATTTTTTATATATTTAATTTCCTGAAATGTTATCTTCCGTTTGTAAATAAATATACTTAATAATAGCAAATAAACATATTTTCGAATAAAATAAATAAAATTATTTATATTTGAAAGTTTTTTCCTTATTTCTATCCATTCTATTGCAACCAAATTTGCATTTCAATTGTAAAAGATTGAATTTTTGATTACGAAAATATAAGCAAACACTTTTTGAATAAGTCTTACTTTAAAGCTAATAACTCTCCCAAGTGTTTTATTGCGCTTGTTTATCGCAGTATTTGCCTCTTCACTGTGAGCAAGAAATGCGAATTTTAACATTAAGGGAAAAGACAAAAGTTATTTCGCATTTCAAATAAACGTGAGATTCAAAATGTTTTCATCAAATTATGTTTTAGAATTATTTATTTTTCTTTTGGGATAGAGATGTGATCGTTGAAACATTAAGGCATGTTTATGGTTGAATATCGACGCATCTTAATCTCGTAAAAGGCACTGCTGCATATGTGGTGAAGATATAATAACATAGTAAATAGTTTGATTTTTCTGCCTGAATTTCATTTTCTCTCTAAATTTCGAAGATATATATTACGAATTTTATATGTTTGGATTATAACACAAAAAATTAAATAAAGCCTCATATAAATAATATAATATATAAATGATCTTGATGTAATATATTATTTTTTGATATAATATATTATATTAAGACATATGTATTAATTTTGAAGGAATAGATCGATTTCGAATATCGAATACTATTACTGTAGAATATCAAAGAATGCAATTGATTCTTTATTTAGAAATATTAATCGTTGTTATAATACGTATGAGTTGTTGGTACTAATCTCACTAGTCTGGAATTAAACCAGCAAAAGTTCAGAACACATAAGTCCATAATAGAAGAAGACAGTTTGCAGCTTCTTTTAGTCCAAAGACCATAGGCACTCCATGGTAGAAGTCTGATTTTTACCTAATACCCCCCCAATTTAAGCCATAACTATAGACGTATAAGGCGTCTTATGTAAAGGCGTCTTATGTAAAGGCGTCTATGACCTACATTCGATGGAGGGAGGGGGGCATCCATAGAAAGCGTACTCATTTTCTCTTGACCCACCATTGTTCGTTTTCTATTGATTTATCAAATCTACAGATTTATCTAGTCCATATTTTGCTTCGACAAGGAGATACTTTTAGCTGGTGTCGAAGATTGAACTTGGGAGCAGCGCGTGTGATCCTCTCGTCTTAACCAGTAGGCCATCCCTATAATAATAGCTCAGCAATAGCTATATAATAATGTCCACGACAACATGCGTTCCCTCCTGTTTATATCGATCTGCTTATCATAACACATCAAAATAAATGTTTTAGTGCGTTTTATCACAGATTGGTTAGCAACGGATTTTTTCGATAATACAAAGTATTACATGTAATTTCATTTAGCAAGATATGATTTATATACTTCAGGTTTTTAAATTTCATTAGAAAGTACCCGAGGAAGAAATATCAATATATGCTTTTATCATAATCTATAAACAATTCATTTAAATTTAGAGATAAAAATTAAGAATGTATCATGGTGGAAAATTAAATATATGTTTAGAACTAATGGTATAATTTTTAAGAATCAATATGTAGCGAATGCTTGAAGGTAGAATTTAAATACCTACATTTGGCGACATATTTAGCTCAGTATTATGATGCTTGCTTACTGGACTTTGGGCATGGGATCCATCACATTCATGTTACAATAATCTTTCATTGCCTACTCTTAGAAATCCCTTTCTCTCTTCTGCATTTGTACAGTATCATTCCATTAGGTGTATATACCATAGAAAATGGATTATATATTTTCCTGTATGTAATAAATCTTTTGTATGTATTCTTTCACGAGTAAATCTTGGTTAACGATTAAATATATCCACATTCAGAGAGAATAACACTATAGGTTTAGACTTGGTAATTCTTCCTCTATTACTTACCTTATTACTTCCTCTATCTGCGTGTGTTTCGATATTAGAGAAGGTATACATAAAAAATCGCGCAAAAATGAATAAGTGTTAAATAAGATCGATTTTTTCAAATATATTGCTGATAAAAATTAAATTAAATTAAAATTATATTTATTAAAATATACATAAGTATTAATTTTTAATTAAGTAACTTGAACTTGTCACTAATTTAATTTAAAATAGAACAGTTCATGATATTTTGCTCCAGAACTTATATTCTGGAATCATTAATTAACTTCCCAAGCCCTTCTGACATTCAATGGTGAATACATATCAGTCATCATCCAAGCTCTGGCTATAGCCAATCTTGAGAAATAGATTTTTAAAGACATTTTTTTAACTGGGAGTGGGAATCTTTAGTGGATCACCATTTCTCCTACAAAATTTGATGATGAATCAATATCATTCTAAGCTAAATCTATAGCAGATCCGGAGAAATAGATGTTTGAAGGAAAATGTATATTTTCAAATCAGTAGTGACCTATTCAGAACCAATAGTGGAAATTCTTAATGAATCTCTCCTTATTCGCCAGAATTTTATGCTTAATCCAAATCAGTTATCATTTGAGCTCTATATATAGCAGATTCTAAGAAATAGACACTTCAAGGATTTTTTTTTCTCAAAAACAATAGTAATGCAAAATTTTTGGCACTGATTATCCTTCATTTCGAAAAGTGTTGAGGTATTCAAATACACTCAGGTCCAAAAATTAAGCGACAAACTGAAATGTTAGCATATTTGGAGAAAGAAAGCAACAAAATATGCATACATGATAGACGCACGCACGCAGAAACCAGCCTGCAGAAAACATTTTGCATACCAATATCTTTTAACAAGGAAACGTATTAGGTATAAAAAAGGCCTGTTTTGTGCACAGCCGCTTTCCGGATTCCAGAAGGAAAATCGAAATAGCCAAATTTTGAAAAATGAGTAAAGAATATCATTTGAGTTACGCCAGTCGATGGAACGTAATAAGGCGTCGCGTCTCGAAGGGGGCCAGCGACAGTCAAAAGTAGCCCGAGCCCTACATGTCAATCGTTTCGTCATTTGCCGCTTATGGAACAGGTATCATAGTGAAGAAATATTGTCACAAAGTAAGTGACCGTACAAGGGTCACAATCGCTCAAGATGCCCGTTTTCTATATCAGCAAGCACTACGCCTTAGGTCAACCACTGTACATCAACTCGGTTCCGACCTTGCAGAGTCGGCAGGAAGAGCTGTATCTCCGCAAACTATTTATATACAAGTACATGCAGATGAGTTGTATGCAAGACGACCAGTGATTTACGCCCCAGTGATTTACGAGGTGGTTTGATGTTTTGAGCAGGAATTGCTGTCGGAGCCAGCACTGATCTCCAGATCTTCCCTCGCGTACTGCAAGCCAAGTGTGGTATAGAGATGTTCAAAATGTTCGGCCATTTCTTGCTGCCATGGGTCCATGATGCCATTTTTATGGACGATAATGTGCGCGTTAACAAGGCTCGCATTGTCAACTAGTACTTCAGAATCAGAAACAGTCCCTCGTATGGAATGGTCATTGAGATCACTCGACATGAATCCCATCGAGCATGTAAGGAACACGCCTGGGAGACGTTTAAGTTCTCTCCCTAGGATATCTTAACCTTTAAGAGCTAAGAACTTGTCTGCTCCGCGAATGTATACAGATATCACAAATCGCCATAGATCATCTTAGGCTTTGCATGAATCGACGCTGTCGGAAGTACATGATCTGTGAAAGTTTTAATGAAATCGAATGAATTATTTCCTTTTTATCTGCTTTTTTCCGCGTGTTGCTTTGCTTACCTTTTGGGCTTGGGTGTATTAAATTGACTAGAGTTCGATTACCCATGTTCATAAAATGCATGATGCATGAGAGATGTTTCTTTGAAAAGTAAATAGAACAACAAGCTAGTATTGAAACATTTACATTCTAAATCTGGTAAATTCCATTTAAATTTTCGTAGAGCAGTTTTCCTTGTCAATTACTCTGATGCAAGTCGGTTGTGCTTAATTTTAATTGATTTCATTAAATTTCAGATTCATCTCTATTAAAATCGACGCTAAATCTGTATTTGAATTAGATTACGTTGAGTAATTAGTATTGACAAGAGTTTCTGAAATATAGATGATAGATATGAATTAGGAACTCAGATGATTTGACTAGATTATTGTGTTAAGAAAGGAAATTGGGGTAAGTTAAGAAGTTCATTCTAAATACTTCAATGTACATGAAATATGATTGAAAACATTTTGATGTCATGAGTTGTTACATTGTTCACTGCTATAAGAACATTAATAAACGTGAAATTTCTGTTATGTAATTTTAAACTGGAAATAGGATATCTTATTTATAGGAGAGCCAAATGAAAAAAAGCTGCAGTCAAAAGACATTTATTCGTTATTTTTAATCCGAAATTCATTTAAATTTTTTTAATATTCAGAATAGAAAACAATTATAAAAAATCTGATGTGGGCAACACATGACTTTCCTTATTATGCAATGAATTTACTACTTTTACAGTAAAAAGAATAGGTTTTTCTTATAGTAATTATATTCTTTCCAAGATATTGAAGTTTCGACAATGAGTCGTCATTTTCATTGATTTAGCGTCATTTTTATCCATTTGGCGGTATTTTCGTTAATTTGGCAACATTTTAAAACGTCGCCAAGTTGGCTACATTCCACCAAATTCATCGCCAAAATCTCGCTAAGCGTTATGGACAGAGAAATAAGTTATTCTTATGGCATACTATTGGCGTTCAAATACAACAGTATTACTCAAAGTGCCTTTTCTCATAAATGGCACGAGCTAGATCCACGACAATGATGTCACTAAATTTATCACATGATATTTCATATGAAAAGTGAACATGTTTCTCACCAGTTAATTTTTTTTTAATTTATGGGGTTTTTTGATAAATTTATTTGAAAAATGTGCAGTATCTCGAGAACGGTTTATGCTAGCGTTCTAAAGTTTATGTCAATCGTTTTTTTAAGGGGGACATTTAGGGGGGTTCTGAGCATTCGATTGTGTTTAAGAACAATAAGCTTCTAGTATTCACGGATTATAATTTTTGTACCAAATTTTGTTCGAATCGGTCCATTCGTTCGTCAGTTATCGTCTCCCCAGACTCACTGACACACACACACACACACACACACACACACACACACTTTCACACACACACACACACACACACACACACACACACACACACACACATACGTTCACACACACAGGCATCATCTTAAAAACGTCTGATTCGTGTTTAGGGATGCTTGAAACGTGCTCTCCTGTCGAAAACTCGAATTCTAATTTTCGATCCCGTCACAATACTTTCCTTATACATTATGTATATAAGGAAAGTAATACTTGCTAAATTGTTTCAGAGGTCATTTCAGAAGGTTAAAAAAAATGAGATGTGAGGTGAATGAAACTTCGATAGAGCTTCTAACATTTTTTTATTTTTTTTATACACATAATGTATAAGGAAAGTATTGTGACGGGGTTTAAAATTCGAATTCGAGTTTTCGACGGGAGAACACGTTTCAAGCATCTCTGATCACGAATCAAACATTTTTGAGATGATGTCCGTGTGTGTGTGTGTGTGAAAGTATGTGTGTGTGTGTGTATGTATGGCAGTGAGTCTGTGGAGACGATATCTCACGAATGGAGCGATTCGAATGAAATTTGGTACAAAAATCACAATCCGTGAATACTGGAAGCCTGTTGTTTTTCAATGCAATCGAATGCTCAGAACCCTCTAAATTTTCGACTGAAATTTTTAAAAAATCGTCTGAAAAATCAAAACCTTTAATAAGGTTACACAAATAGACATTTCTTATGTAATTTTTCCTTAGAAAACGATTGGCATGAACTTTAGAACGCTAGCATGAACCGTTCTCGAAATATTGCACATTTTTTAAATAAATTCATCAAAAAATCCCATAAATTAAAAAAAAATATATTAACTCTTGAGAAAAATGATCGCTTTTCATATGTAATATCAGGCGATAAATTTGGTGACATTCTTCTCGTGGATTTAGCTCGTTCCATTCATGAGAAAAGATACTTTGAGTAATACTTTTGTATTTGAACGCCAATAGTTATTTATCTGCTATAAGAATAACTTAGTTCTCCATCCATAACGTTTGGCGAGATTTTGGCGCTGAATTTGACAGAATGTCGCCAACTTAGCGAATTTTTAAATCTTGCCAAATAACCGAAAATCTCGCCAAATGGATAGAAATGACGCTAAATCAATGAAAATGGTGACTAATTGGCGAAAATTCAGTATCTTGGATAGAATATAAGTATCTACTATAAGAAAACCCTATTTTTTACTGTTAATGTAGTAAATTCATTTCATTATATAAGGAAAGTCATGTTTTTTGTAATTGTTTTAAATCTGTGAGGGGAAGGATTCTCAAGAGAGAAGAAAAATACCCATCAGTAAGTCCGTTTCTAATATCACTTTCCCAATGTTAGTTGAAAATATTTGTTCATATGAATATGAGGATGCAAACATTGCCATTTATTTTTGGACATGATTTATCAAATTCAAGAATGTTGATTTTGGCATGATTTTAAAAAAATCCAGTTTTCCTGTGGACCGTATTTAAAACATCGGCGGTAGTGCACCGTTAAAGTTGTTTGGCCTGTCATAAACTATAGTGATCAATTTCAGAAAATATGGTTTTGATATAATAATTGTAATTTTGCCTTAAAAATGTTTGCAATGAAATAGAACCATCGACAATTTTGAACACAATTTCGAAGTAGCAACACAGATCGTTAATGATATTTTTAATGTTGAAACACGCGTTTCAGCCTTGCTGAATGGTTATTCAGAAAATTAACAACTTTTTCCATTTTTACTTTCCTTATATACAATAATGTAAGTATAAGGAAAGCATTGTGACGGGGTCGAAAATTCGAATTCGAGTTTTCAACGGGCGAGCACGTTTCAAGCATCCCTGATCACGAATCGAGCATTTTTAAAGTGATCTCTGTGTGTGTGTGTGTGTTTGTGAAAGTATGTGTGTCTGTGTGTGTGTGAAAGTATGTGTGTCTGTGTGTGTGTGAAAGTATGTGTGTCTGTGTGTGTGTATGAAAGTATGTGTGTGTGTGAAAGTGTGTGTGTGTGTGTGTATGTGTGTGTGTGTGTCAGCGAGCCTGTGGAGACGATAACTGACGAACGAATGGACCAATTCGAACGAAATTTGGTATACAAATTACAGCTCGTTCCATTCATGAAAAAAGATACTTTTGTACTTGAACGCCAATAGTCATTTATCTGCTATGAGAATAACTTATAACTCCTTCCATAGCGCTTGGCGAGATTTTGAGGACGGCGATTTTTTCAAATGTTTCTAAATTAACGAAAAACTCGCAAATGGATAAAAATGACGTTAAATCAATAAAAATGACGACTCATTGACAAAAATTCAATATCTTGGAAAGAATATAAATATCTACTATAAAATAATATATTTTATTTGCTGTAAAAATAGTAAATTCACTGCATTATATAAGGAAAGTCATGTGCTGCCCACATCAGATTTTTTCGATTATAGCTGACGGGTTTAAATGCAAGTCCGTATAAGTTCTGAGTGTTAAGATATATACTGGCGTGGAATTTGGCCATTATCGTTCTTTTCGCTGACTGGGGTAATTGAAGATGATGTGTTATATACATTTTCATCGCTGGGTAAATCTTTCCCATGTGTGGTGTTTAAAAACTAGTAAAATGGATAATGGATAGATGGAATATATTGCAATAATACTTGAGTGTTTAATAACTGAGTGTGATATTTTGTGTATATTAAGATGTATTTTTTGTAGATCGAGGTTGGAAGAACTTGCCCCAAAACGCTCATTTGCATTGTGGGCTAAAAATTTTTCTACACCTTTGTGAGTGAATTCATAGACGTTTATGTTAGAGTATATTTTGGTTTCACATGTATAACCTATATAAATAAAATTGAAAATCTGTCAGTGTGTCTGTCTGATTGCCAATTTGGCAACATTTAAAAAACTCGCCAAGTTGGCGACATGTCGCCAAAATCTCGCAAGCGTTATGGACTGAGAAATAAGTTATTCTTGTAGCAAGTAACTGAATATTGGCGCCCAAATACGAAAGTATTACCTAAAGTGTCTTTTCTCATAAATGGATCTAGCTAGATCCACGAGAATTATGTTATCCAACATATCGCATGATATAACTTATGAAAAGTAAACATATTTCACAATAGGTAATATATATTTTTAATTATGATTTTTTTGAAATTTTTTTGAAAAATGTGCAATATCTCGAGAACGGTTCATGCTAGCGTTCTAAAATTTATTTTCATCGTTTTCTAATGAAAAATGATATAAGGAATATCTATTTACGTAACTTTATTAAATGTTTTAATTTTTTGATGGTTACTCAAAATTTCACTTGAAAATTTACGGGGGGGGGGGGTCTGAACATTCGATTTCTTATAAAAACAATAGGCTTCCAGTATTCATGGATTGTAATTGTTCAAGAAATTTCGTTTGATTCGGTCCATTGGTTCGTCAGTTATCGTCTCCACAGACTCACTGACACACACACACACACTTTCACACACAAACACATACACTTTCACACACCCGCACACAGACATCATCTCAAAAACGTCTGATTCGTGTTCAGGAATGCTTGAAACGTGCTCTGCCGTCGAAAACTCGAATTCGAATTTTCGACCCCGTCACAATACTTTCCTTATATATGTATATAAGAAAAGTAATAAATGAATATAAAAATATATCTTATAAATGAACGGTTTGATTCTTTATAACTATATTAATTGCGGACTGCTTACAACACTTTCATTTATTCTCGCAAAGAGTTTTCAAGCTTATATATTTTGTTTAGCTAATAAATTCATATATTGTCTTTAGCCAATAAATTCATTTAGCTGTCATGTCGCAATTCTGCGCGCCATGAGCCTTTCGAGTTTTTCTGTGAGAAAAACTCTTTTCTTTCCTTCCGTGCCTGTGCTGTGTTTTTCGGTAGGCCTTGTTTGGATTTGTTTTACATTAAAAACTGTGTTTCGTCGAGATCCGTTGGCTCGAGCCAGGATTTCTGTCTCGCCTGGATGTGTGACGTGTGGTCTGAGGAGAAGGCTGTTGCTGGGCGCGCTTGCCTGCCAATCAGGAAGCTGCGCTGAGGAGAACTTTTTGCTGGACTCTTGAGACCCGGGGATTCGGCTTGGAAGTTTCGTTTGGAGTAGTCGCATCGAATTTTGTCTTAAAAACTTTAAGACAAAGGCTTTGGCCAAAATGGCTAATTGTCCTCGGATGGAGATATTTTGTTTTTGATGAAACCACGATCCATTCCTGGAGCCTGGATGAAGAAGTTCCTGGAGAAGATTCGACGTTCTATATCAAAATTCTAAAATTATTTTTTTTATTCCAGGATGATTTTTGCATTGGATCGAGTTGGTCACTGTTGGTTATATCGGGACGGATGATCTACTTGGAATTGATCTGGCGTAAAGCCCTGTTGAAATTCGAGAAATCTTGGATCCTAATTTTTTTGGAATTAATTCGGTTCCCTTCAAGTAGTGTTTCCGAACTTGAAACTTTTCTGTGAAATTTTGGTTTAGTTCAACGGTACAGGTAATCCCTTTTGTAATTGGAACCAGAAGTTCCAACTGAAATATGGCACAAATTAATATAATACAGGCACACTAAATATTGGTTGATTTTGAATAATACTAGCATTGTTGAATTTACGAAATATTATTGAAATATTATTGAAATATATAATTATTGAAATATTATTGAGCAGAGCATAATTTGAATGATAAATGTTTAATGATAACGGAAGCTCTGAATCATACTGAATAATAATTTGAAAGTAAATGAATATTGATAAATAAATGCTAATGATTGAATAAAATTTGATTTGTTTAAATTGATAAATGTGCCCTTTCTCTTGTATTCCATCATGTTGTTTGCTCACTGATTACCATCTAGAATCTAATTCTTCTAGACTGGGAAAACCTCATCTAAATAACATTGCCTGGGTTAAGTTAAGTATGATAATTACCACTATAAATTTCTATATTGTTTTTGTTGTGATATACGATCACCTGGCCGTTTTGTGCGTGGCGGAATCTCTTCCCACAATTTGGTTCTGAGACCGCTACCACATAGCAGATTGTTGAATCAGAAAAACAGTAGAATGGACATATCTTTAAATACAATTTTAGTGTTTTCATTTAGTATATACAAACGGGATCAGGATATTGTATTTAGATCTGTAAATTCACAGTTACGAATTTGTCGGATATCGCTAACTTGACAGCTTTTCTTAAACGTTGCCAAATTGACGGAAATGTCGCCAAATTGTTAAAACCGACGCAGTAGTATGATGTTTCGTTAGCTTTTGTCTGTCAATCCAACTAGTCATTTTGTCTGTCAATCCAACTAGTCATTTTGTCTGTCAATACTACTTAGTAACACATTTAGCGAATTTTTAATGATGTTTCGTCAATTTGTCGCCAAGTGGGGCTGTCAGTTCTACAGTTCCATTTGGAGATACATTTGGCGATTTTTTAAGATGTCTCTAAATTGACGAAAATGTCGCCAAACCATCCATAAAGATTGCAATATTCAGACGATATTTTTCAGCCAATTTACTTGAAGGAAATAATATCATGTTACTTAGCAACTGATTTAAATCCAATGTGTGTATGCGACAGATAATTATTATTAAATCTTTTCCGATTTGAATAATGAAGATCTGCATATAAAATAAATTTTATTGCCATTGCATTTTTGACTAGATAATATCAATTACGGTTTTCAGGTTTAAACATTATTATTATTGATATTTTTGGAAGATTTTTGATTCAGAGATTATCGATATTTTCAAGTTATTATGTCATTGTTTTATTCCAGCAAAAATTGTTGAAACTCATATACTGTACGTTGTACGAGTAATCTTCTACAAATGCAGGGGCATATCTTTTAATCTACGAGAATATAAGTAGTACAGGTATATTGGCATATATTACTATCCTTATATACATATAATGTATAAGGAAAGTATTGTGACTGGGTCGAAAATTAGAATTCGGGTTTTCGACGGGAGAGCACGTTTCAAGAATCCCTGAACACGAATCAGGCGTTTTTGAGGTGTGTATGTGTGTGCGTGAAAGTATCTGTGTTTATGTCTGTGGAGATGATAACTAACGAAGGAATGGAGCGATTTGAACAGAATTTGGTACAAGTAATCTTCTACAAATGCAGGGGCATATCTTTTAATCTACGAGAATATAAGTAGTACAGGTATATTGGCATATATTACTATCCTTATATACATATAATGTATAAGGAAAGTATTATGACTGGGTTGAAAATTAGAATTCGGTTTTTCGACGGGAGAGCACGTTTCAAGAATCCCTGAACACGAATCAGGCGTTTTTGAGGTGTGTATGTGTGTGCGTGAAAGTATCTGTGTTTATGTCTGTGGAGATGATAACTAACGAACGAATGGAGCGATTTGAACAGAATTTGGTACAAAACTATAATCCATGAACACTGGAAACTTACTGTTTTTAAACACAATCGAATGTTCAGAATTCCCCTAAGTTTTCGAGTGAAATTTTGAAAAAATCATACAAAAACAAAATCTTTAATAAAGTTACGCAAATAAACATTTCCTATGTAATTTTTCTTTAGAAAGCGATTGACATAAACTTTAGAACGCTAGCATGAACCATTCTCTAGATATTGCACATTTTCAAATAAAGTTATCAAAAAGCCCATAAATTAAAAAGAAATTATTAAACGTTGAGAAACATGTTTACTTTTCATATGTATTATCATGCGATAGAGTTGGTGACATCATTCTCGTGGATCTAGCTCGTTCCATTAATATGAAAAAAATACTTCGAGCAATACTTTTTTATTTAAACGACAATAGTCATTTATCTGATATAAGAATTACTTATTTCTCCATCCATCACACTTAACGAGATTTTGGCGAGAAATTTGGCGGAATGTCGCCAACTTGGCAACTTTTTTAAATGTTGCCAAATTAACGAAAATCTCGCCAAATGGATAAAAATGGCGCTAAAACAATGAAAATAACGACTGCTTGACGAAAATTCAATACCCTGGAAAGAATATAAGTATCTAAGAATGACCTACTTTTTTACTGTAAAAGTAGTAAATTCATTGCATTATATAAGAAAAATCATGTGTTGCCCACATCAGATTTTTTTTACATATATTGGCATATATTGGAATTAAGTACGGCCATCTGGTATGAAGATTACGGGTTTATTGATATTTTCAATTTATGCATGTAATCTACTAATACAGGTTATATCGTCTGATATTCGCCTTTATAAGTAGTATGAGTCTCATATAATTTTAACGCTTTTATTTTGCATATATTGATTCAATTCCATATTTTTTGTAAATTTGCTTACAAAAGGAGCCAGGATGTTTTATTCTTCATATTTGTCCGTGAAGATAATTTTGTATAGCGAGAACAGAGATTCTTAAACTTCTTTTTGGAGCATTAATTTAAATATTTGAAGAGAATATTCTGAAAAATGTCATTTTGTATGCTATAGGAATTTGCACATGATTGTGAATTTTAAGTCTCTTTATATTATATACTCCGTACGAAGAACGGGTATGCTGCTATTAATAAATATTTTCCATTTTTTGGTACACATCTACATATCAAGAAATTTCAATAACTCGAAGTTACTTAATTTTGAAAAATATACAGGATTTAAAGCTTTTTGAATAGTTCTCTTTGATTAATGGTATCCTACAGTCTTTCTCGTACTTCGTTCTTTATTAAATTAGGAAAATATTTATACAGAATAAAGTTAAATAAATTGTAATTGTATACAGCGTCGTAAGTTTCATTAATAGTGCCTCTGATATCTGTGGAATTTGACAAGGAACTATAGAAATTTGTGAAAATTTTACTGGCGTAAAGCATGTCTACCTACGAGAAGTCATTTTCAAGGATGAATTAGTTCACTGAAGAAGTTTCTTTTGAAATCGTTTCCACTATCAATTCATAACACTCACTAAAGCTTCTGATTGGTGTACTAAGGCTGTATATTGGTGTACTAAGGCTGTATAAGGCTGTAACAGTATAGACATTCCTGTACCCTACCAGAATTGTTAAAATCTCATTTTTGAAAAAAAAAAATTAGTTTGTTCACTAGGGTTTACAAAAATCCAATTAACTTCTACAGTATAAGAGATAGGAAATATACTTTGTTTTATAAAAACATATGCACCCATAAAAATTGAGCTATAGTCGCAAAATTCGGCATGCGACTGTCATTTTAAGAGTTGTGCAAATGATTAAACTCTCAGAACTTATGCTGTTAGAGGAATCATGCAACAAACATGAGAACGGCGCATTGTTCAGCATTAATAATGACCGTAATGCATGACTTTTTCAACAATGCAACAATGTCTTCGAGGATTTAATACCCTCCCATGGCCATCTCGGTCGGCAAAACCATCATCAATAGAATACGTCCAGGACACGTTGGGACGGCAGTTGCGGCCTTCTCAGAATACCACGGAATTAGCTGACCAGTTTCGATATTTGTGGCGGAATCTTTTGCAGAGTACCTTAAGCAACCTTATTGACTTTATGCCGCACCGAATACCGGCTTGTATAGCTGCCAGGGGAGGATTCACCACTTACTAAAATGTCACCTTCTTGTTGTCACCATTTCTTAATAAAGCATTTCTTGCTCCTAAATTCTAATCAGTTCATACCTTCTCAAACGATACATACATGCCGAATTTCGCGACTGTTGCTCAATTTCTTATACGCGCATATACACTCTGTTGCAAATACATATACACTTATTGCCATAAAAATTTGCGCACTAAGAAAGAGTTGTCAGAATCGAACGAAATTTTATATATGTTTAGTGCAACGTTGATATAAGTAAGCGATGCAAAATCAAAGCAAAAGGATAATTTATTACAGGAAAAACTACAAATGAAATGAGGTTCTAGTACCCTGTTTCGCCTCCTCTAGCGTGAATACACGATATACACAATAGATACGGGCGGAAATTGAGGCATACAGGTCCCGTATGGTGTCCTGCTTCATCTTATTCTACAGTTGTTGTAAGCGCGCCTCTAGTTCGACCAAACTCGTCGGCTGTCCAACTTGCCGTCACTAGAATGTCACGAACGTACAGCTGGACTGTGATGGTTCCGTGGATCAATATTAGAGGTGACCGGGTGTCGTATACGACGGTACCCCATTCCATCACACCAGCTGTGGGAGCGGTGTGCCGCTGTGAAATAAAGGCAGGATTAAAGTGTTCACCACGGAGTCTTTACACACGTACACGGTTGTCATCACTGCCCAAATTGAATCTCGATTCATCGCTGAAAGCGACCTGGTTCCATTCGGTTGCTACCCAATCCCGTCGAGCGTGACATCATTCCAAGCGGAGGCGACGGTGGGTGTCATTGACTGCGCACATAATGGACGCCACGATCCCAACTGTCCTTCAACCAGTCGCCTAGCGATGGTACGGACAGACACAGGGGCCCGTAGTGAAGGTGCTGCCTGTATCCGGATGGAGGGCAATGATGAAGTTGGCGCTGTGCGTGCGTGTCTGGTCATGCGACGGTTTTCTCGACTACTGGTCTGCCGGGGGCGTGCTGAGCCTGACTGCCGTGTATGCGACCTCTCTTTTATCCACTGGTACCAAAACTTCCTCACAGTAAAGTGAGAACGACCTAAGTGGCGGGTTACTGGCCGCGCTGATCACCCGGCTTCCATCATCCCGCCGATTCTTCCCCTCTCGAACTCTGACATCTATATCGTATCGAATCATATCGTCTTCGATGGCAGTGTAACGGCATCCCTAATGAAAAAGCAGATTGCAACAGGTTAAGTGCAGGCATAAAGCCTCCGTACCTTTTTTCTGCAACAAAGTTCAACGTCCTCTGGTGGTATTGCGCAATGCGCAATCACGCTGTATTTCTAATCATTTGCATATCTGCCTGACACGTAACTACATGCCAAGTTTCGTTACGATCCCACAATTACTTCTTGGTACGCAAATGTTTATGGCAATGAGTGTTTATGTACCCATAAAAAATCGAGTTTCGACCGCCGAACTCGGACATACAAATGTCGTTTTAAGAATTATACAAATGATCAAACTGTCAGAGCCAATGGTGTTATAGGGCTCATGCAACCACACATAAAACTGACGCATTCTGCAGCATTTGAAATGACCGGAGTTTCCACTCACGGGCATTTGGAACTGGATTTTCTGCTTTGATACTGCAAGTTGTGTACAAAGATTCTTTTGAGGCATATTCGATGGTGATACGAACTGTTGTCGGATTTAGAGGGAAGTTCCATCATAGGCCTAAAGGAAGCTGGTCAGTGGTAATTTTAGATTGCAAATAATTCTAGATTGGCAGTAATTCTAGATCGGATTTTAGATTAGAAATTGATCTGCTTATCAAAATTTGTCATCAAATAATAAATATCGTAACCTTTCCATTTTCAGCATCTAATATTACGTTCTATACATCTTGTCAGATATTAAACAGTAATAACAACCATACAATAAATACGCAATGCAGCTACACAATGTATGCTATGTAAATACATAATGAAATACTATGTAATAAACAAACGATAATATATTTCAAAATATATATCTACAAGAAAGCGGGCATTTTAATTATCGAAAGTAAACGTAATTCGCAATTCATGCAAATTTAACTAATGAAGCATATACAGATAAATCTTCAATTCAAAATATTCGAATTTTTAAAGAAGCATTTAACATTTTCGTTTCATTCATATTGATCTATTATTCTAAAGTGTACGATAGCAAGTATATATCGTATTATGTATCTGACAACAAATTATTATTTTTAGTGTAAGAATAGTAATTTTTCGCATATTTGAGCAGTCCAACATGAAATGGAAGTCATTTTATGCGAACAATTTTTGTAATTCGTTGTTACAAATTAAATATGAAATGTCATTGGTATAATAAAAATGAAAACTATAATTAGCTTTTTTATCATCAATTTAACACTTTTAGAATTTCTAGAGATTATTTTATTATTCATTTATTTAACCCCATTTAAGTTGCCAATTTTCTGATGTTTATTTCTGTAATTTCGAGGAAATTAACATACAAATTTATAGAAATATAAGAAGTAGTAAATATAAAATGTTTCATTTTGAAGAAATGGACGAAAATGTTTCATTTTGAAGAAATGTTTCATTTTGGTGTTATTACTATCAGTAAAAATACGCAGGAAAGAATAATTTTTATCAATAAATTTAAGTACTTTTTAATATTTTTTTATTTTTTTTTTAGAATATGCGGGTCATTAAAAATTGCCAGATCATTTTTTCTAATTGTAACAAAATTTACCTACCACTAGGGTAACATAAGACGTTTTAAACTTCAAAACTTCATGCAAATCTTCAAAATATTAGTTGAGCAATAGTAGGTACAAACGCCGGTCCTCTGTTCCGACAGACAGACTCATAGACGCAAACACATATAACAACATAAATAGCGATAACAGTTAAACCGTTTAACATTCAAGTAAAGTTAGTACGGAGGTTTGGCTAAATTGATCGACCCAACGGCCCTACCGTGATGAAAACACCGGTTCTCGTTCGATCACCGAAGTCAAGCAGCATCGGGCGCGGTTAGTACTTGGGTGGGTGATCACCTGGGAACACCGCTTGCTGTTGGCACATTTCGGGCGCAGTAGCCCTGTGGTTTGCATGCTGGATTTGCACGCTGCCACAACTGCCGCCGTGTTCATGCGAAGAACGATCACGTTAAACATGTGGGTCCGCAAGTCCTTCCGAGAGGTTGGTGGTAGGGGAAGGAGGGGAAGGTCCCTGTGGATGCCTCCCCCACTGGGTTCCGGTCTAAATTGGGTGGCACTTCCCGGCCGTCCAAACGGTTACCTTACACCTTTCTGGTAGGTCGGACGGTCTGGGTCTCAACAACAGCACTAAATTGATCATACTTCAAATTAATATTACTACCGCATAAAACTGGTTAACTCTTTTTTTTTTGCAATATTTTTATTACAAGTGCTTTAAATGCATATTATTTCTCAATTTATTGCCTCAATTTAAAATAAGTTTTTCAATGTAAATATAAATATGGTATTTAATTGGTTTATGCAAACACACAAAATTGATCCTACATTAATTAATAATATCTATATAAATAAAATTGAAAATATCGGTCTGTGTGTGTATTTGTTTGTCGCAGCATCACGTGAGAACGGCTGAATCGAATTTCGTGAAATTTTGTAGGCAACCAATAGCCCCGTTTAAAATGTAGTCCATTTGTTGAGTATCTCAGATCTGGGGTTGTTGGTATATTAATTAAAAACGAATTATCAGAGGAACAGCATTATACATACGATATTTTTTTCTCAAATTCATTTCATGGAAATGATATAATGTTGCTCAACAACGCAATTATATCAAATATGTTTATACGGCACATTATTATTTTTTCCGATTTAAATAATGAAGAAATAATATGAATACATTTTGCAAATCGGTGGTATTGCAATTTTGACTGAATTATATCAATTATGGGCTTCGGCATTATGGGAATTCTTGATTTTTTTTATTTCATGCGTTATGTGTTTGATTTTGGCTAAGATTTTTCAAACTCATATAATGTGTTTATCACATGAACTCATATATTGTGTTTAGCTAATTGTTGAAAACGGAACGGATATATCTTCTGATACTATTTTAGAGCTTTCACGTTGGAATCTATTGATCAGATTTCATATAGTATTTTATAATTTTTTTTTACAAACAGAGCAGGGTGTTTTATTCTTCAGATCTGTTTGTAAAGGTAATTGTGCATAGCGAGAACAGAAATTATATTTATTTTTTTAAGAATTAAATTAAATATTTTAACGCGGGATATTTTGAACAATAATGTCACTTAGGAATTTGCACCTAATTGTTAATTTTAAGTTTATATTATAAAATCCACACGAAAAACGAGTATATTGCTAGTTACGGTATAAAACTAGCTAACTCAATTTATCGCAAGTACAGATAGGATGGAATGTTTGGTTTATGCAAAACACACATGGTTAATTAGACTTTAAATATTATTGCGATATAAAACTAGCTAACCCTCTTTACTACAAGCTTTTCTTGCCATGTAACCTTTAAAAAATATTATTTCTTCAACCTTAATAAACACAGGTAAAAAGAGTGCGACATCCTTGAAACAGAAACATATGTAGCATTATAACAATATAATAGAAAGAAGTCAGAGACGCAATTTAAATTTTTTAACCTTAAGGCGATACTGAAAATAAACTCATTAGGATTAATAACATCTGCAATAGCGTAATCCACAAAGGACTAGCCAGGTTTCTTAAGTTGCTATATATCCAACAGAGAGTTTAATGTTTTATTACATATTATGATTATCGCTGTATATACCAGAAAGTGTGTGTGGTATATGTATCTCCATTTTTCGACTTGCATGAACATAAGGCATTTATTGGTTTATAATTATATATTGTTAAACTACTGTACATATATTGATTTGTTTAATGGTGTTCGAATTCAAATGCGTCAACAACATTTCTATTTTAATTATTTTCATAATTATTTATGTTTTACAAGTGTTTATAGATCACATGTGTTTATATGTCACAAAAGTGTATGAATGTCCCATAAGTGTGAAAATATTTGTCTGTGTTCATAAGTCATTCGGTATGCATATAATTTGTTGTATCTTCGCATTATTTCCAGGGTCACAGTAGTAGAGATTTTTTTTTCTTGTATATAGTTTCCATCTCATACAAGCATTTTCTATTTTCTTGCCAACCGTCGCACAGTCAGCGTATTCCGCGACGAGGGTTATATAAAACTGTAAACCCAATGGGTCGTTTTCTCGCCTGCGGCGAATTAATATTAAAGTTGCTACTATATATACAAAAGCCAATATTGTCTGTCGCGCTTTGTAGATTTTGCGACAGTGGCAAATTCGGTGCAATATGATCTACTTGGCAACTTTGGAGAAATATTGCTAAGTTGCCGAGAATTCAAAATCTATGAATAATTAAATTTATATCATTTGATAATTCAAATAAATAATTATATGAAGTTATTGATACACTATAAGTTATAATATATATCAAATTTTAATGTATTTCTTAGTAAATCATATAGTTTTCTTTCACATTTTTAAGACATGCAATTTTTTGACCACAGAGCCAATTTATTTTTGTAAAATATATTTCTATGAATGTATACATGTGTTATGGCACATGTATACAGTCATAGAAATATATTTTACAATACGATATAATGAAGTACTGAATTCACTGTTTTTTAATCTTTAAACTCCATTTATACGCAAATCGTAAAAAATAATTTTAAAGTATTATTTATTTTAATCGTCCTATTTTATTCATTCAATGTATGCTCTATTTTTAATTATTAATATATTCAGTGGAGGATTTTAATCATTAATATATTCAGTGGAGGATTTGATATATATATATATATAGATCTGCCGTTCAGATCTGCCCGTGAAGATAATTTTGCATAGTGAGAACAGATATTCTTAAACTTCTCTTTAGAAGCAAGAAATTTAATATTTAACAGAATTTGCACATGATTGCGAATTATAAGTTTTTTTATATTATATATTCCGTACGAAGAACGGGTATGCTGCTAGTTTAAAATACAATGTAACGATAGCATAAAAATTACAATATAAGGAAAAATGTTCATATATTAAATGGTAACTAATAGGAATGTCCTCAAAAACGAAATAAAACATCAACTAAATTTTCAGAAAATCATATAAAAGTTTGACACGCAGTGAGTCGAAAACGAGAAGCCATGCATAACTTAGGGCTTGAACGAGATCAAAGGTATAAATAGATTCACGGTAAAGATAAATAACTAATGTTTGCCATGTGGATATATAAAGCTCCTAAGCTGTAGTTTGTGAATCAATTTCTCTTTCCTGATTTTAAAAAATAAAAGCGAAATATTTGTTTATTTAGGATATTGTAGTTTTCAGGAGAACATTTATTTCATTTTCAATTTGGTTTAAGTCCTTTGATGTCTGCGGGGTATACTTAAAGTATGAAAGATAGGAACGTCATTAAAATAGCGCAAAAACGCAGAGGTTTTTTGTTCAAATCCCGGTTTAAAATTGCAATCCTTGCAATAGTCTCCGGAAAATTTAACATTGGAGGGTAAAATCCAGTGAATTAACAGTGTCTTAAATTCTGGATTTAAATTTACACAGAAGCGTTACAAGTTAGGAGGCAAGGTAATTTCCAATTGGCGAAGTGCCGATAAACAGGTTACTATTGTGTATAAATAAATAGAGAAATGAGAAGGTCTGAGGAATGAGGCGTTCTTATGAATGAGGAGTTCTGGGGAATGAGGACTTCTAAGGAATGAGGAGTTCTGAGGAATGAGGAGTTCTGAGGAATGAGGAGTTCTGCATTTTCATCTGAAATCGTAGACGAAAAGAAAATGAAGGGTAGAGGATAAGAATCGTGTCCCAATAAATTACTGGATCGTAAGTTTCAGGGATCAAGTAGAGATCAGTGGTTAGGTTTCCGATTTGGACATGACTTTTTTAAAGTTATTTCCTGCATATTTACATTCTCTTTCTGAACAGTGAGCTAAGTGAACTTCTCTGTTTGGGACTTCTAATTTCAAGTTGATGGATTGACTTTCAATCTCTCAATATTGATGCATCTACTGCTGAAAACAGATGAAACATAATTTAGAAATTTATGCAATTTTTGGTGCTTCAATCTGATAACAGAAACACATTTTATCACAGCCAGAAATCAATTGCGTAACGTATCCTGTTGTATCATAACATGCATCCCAGAGCTTCAGAATTTTATTGGATATTCTAATTTTGTAAAAGTAAAAAAACTTCATTAAAAGTAGCATATACTAAAAAATTGAAAGTTTCAACAGGTTTCGAAAGCAAAAATAGTCTTTTTCGTCAGAAAACACATGATGCAATGCCTTCATTTGTCAGGGAGAGATCGCGACGGACGCAGAAACAACAAACGGTGCAGAAGCAGGAAAACGCTGTTGCCAATGGCGAGCAAAGAAAAGGAGGCCAAGAAACACAAGAGACAGGCATCAGAGGTTGGATATAATGAATAAAAAGTAAAATATCAGAGATGAAAGTGAACGTTCCACAGAGAATTCAAAGGACTTATTCATAAAATCCCAATTACATTAAAAAATCAGGAAAATTATTAAAATTAACGAAATAAGGAAGTAAACGAATGTCAAAAAAATGAAACCACAGATTTTCAATCAGAAGAGAAGAAAGGATAATTATCATTTATAAGACATTTTGAGTAATATACAATGGAGGAAGTCTATTTCAAAAATGAAATTAGTAGAAAAACGATCTTAGATTTCGAAAAATTTAAATCATGATTAGAATCCCAAGAATGTTCAGCAATTGCAGACTGTAGACGTGTTTAGAAACGTGGCTCATGTGTTCTTTAATACGTAGTTTAAAATGTCTATGAAGACTGCATTCGTGAGAAATGTGATAAACACTTCATTGATTCAAGACAAGAATAGGGTCGTTGAGAGAAGAACTAATTTTGTTAAAATGTTTAAAGACACACCTTAAATTAAAACTGGAAAGAATTGCGACCTTATTCCTAACCAAAGGTAAAGTGATAGAATTACGTAGGAAAACCTCTTATATAGTCGAATTTGGTTAGAAAGAAACCAAATTCGACTTGATTTCATGCAAAGCCACGCCGATAATAATGGCAATGTAGCCTCTAGAAACGGCCAAAGATTTCAGATAGTCAATCTTACAAATAAGTTTCTAGGAATCAAAACACAAATGTAAGCATGGTAAACATTAGTGCAAAAATCAGAGGATTTTTGAAGCAGGTGATTAGAACGATCAACCTTATCGTCTCTCGATCAGATTAAAACAGGCGGATTAAACAATCTTTCTCTGACGAGTGAAGGATGCGTTTCTTATGTGTATTGATGAAAATAGCTGTTTTTGCTTTCGAAACCCGTCGACACTTTTAATTTTTATTATATGCTGCTTTTAACGAAGTTATTTGAATATGATGCTGCAGTAGCAGTTTGAGTTGCACTTATTGTAATTTTGCACATTGGGAAACGATGCACATTTTCGTGTCTTTGCATTTGTATGCATTCAAATGAATAATTGAAAACGCTTTGTTATCTTAATCATGTTCACCAGTGTAACACTCGCGCTCTACTTCTGTAACATCCTAAAACACTGCAACTTGCTTTAATTTTAATTCATAGTTATGATTATACCTGTATGCTACGTTATTTGGTCTGAATTTATTGTTTTTCTAGAGGTTGAAAAAATTGTGGCATACAACAAGTTTCGTGCTGCTATAACAGGTAACAGCTGTTTCAGATTGACGAATGCGTAAAAAGAGCAAACCCAGTCCATGGTACTGTTGCTGACACCAGAAATGCTATCCTGAATTTGAAAACTTTGCCTTGAAACGTTGACTATTTAAAACGTTGAAATCGTTTTTACTTTAGGATATGTAGTTTGGTGATTGAAAGCAATTCTTATTGTTTTCATTTCTGATTTTCAATGTGATAAAAAATAAAAATAAGCTGTGAAATATATAGATTATGACATATCAAATAGGACTGGATCTAAAGTTTCAGATTTCAAAATCCAAAACAATGTACATTCTATCAAAGTTTTTTCTGAATTGTGTGAAACATGAAGAAATATAGGTACGCGAAAAAATCCTAACAAAAGATTTTCTTTTACAAAATACTTCTGAAAACATTTGTAACAAACAAAGTGTCACTCCAAAATTATTTGATGGAAAGTTTTGAAAATGCATGTGACATCCGATCAGAAAAAGGAACCGAAATTTTGATATATGAATTCATTTATCAGATAACAATGTTGGGTGAGTCAGGTCACAGCTACACTTATATTCTAAATGCTCTAGTGCGCATCTTTGGGTACTTAAAATACATTCTATTGCAAAAATATATACACCTATAAGAAATTGAGCAACAGTCGCGAAACTCGGCATGTATGTATTGTTTGAGAAGTTATGGATTGATTAGAATTTAGGAGCAAGAAATGCTTTATTAAGAAAAATAGCAACAAGAAGATGACATTTTAGTAAGTGGTGAATCCTCCCCTGGCAGTAATACAAGCCGATATTTGGTGCGGCATAGGGTCAATTAAGTTGCTTATATTCCTTTGTAGAAAATTCTGTCATTTATATTGCAACTGGTCAACTAATTCAGTTGTACTAGTATTCTGCAAAGGTTGAACTTACAATCCGAGCATCTACCAGGCGTGTTCTATTAGTGCTACGTCTGGGGATCTGGATGGCCATAAGAGAGTATTAAATATTCGAAGACAGTGCTGAGAAAGTCGTCTAATATATGGTCGATTATTGTCTTGTCGGCAAAGAAACCTAAGTGGTTTGACATCATACACAGAACAATCGGCTACAGAATATTGTCGACTTACAAGCTAGTAGCCAGATTTTTTTCAGTTTAACTAGAGAAGATCGGTAATCTCACGAGATTGGCTATCCCCAGACTGTCATACCACGTGTGATAACCATGTGCCACTAGATAATAAATGAGGGATCGAAGCGTTGGCCAGTCTTCCTCCACACATATATGCGGCGGTCATCAGCACAGAAAGAGAAGCAGGAATCTTCGCTAAAAACAACAAGCCTCTAAACGAACACTGTCGAGCTCGGCACCAATCCAGACGGCACATCCTATATTGATGTTAGTGGTAATGTCCCTAATGGAAGTCGACACCTAATATTATTATCTATCACTCGTGTCTGAATTGTATCCCTTGATACAGGATGCATGGAGGATGTCAAATACGTTAGAATGACTGATAGCGACTCCATTATTGCGGATGTGGCTGCTTTTCCGATTGCACGATCATCTGGAGTAGTTATATGTCTAGGGCGTGCTGAACCTCTTCGACAGTTGCATGCGCCTTCTCTGATTCACTTTTGCCAACACCGGGCAGCTGCCATATCGCGTCGACCAAGATGGCGATCGTTTGTTGAATTAATCAGTTTTCCTTAGGCATATGACGCGAAATCTGTCTAATCCGACAATTTTCGTAGTATCGTCGAGTGCGTCTCAAAGGCATTTATGTACACAATTTGCATGTGTTACTTAATACGAAATGTGTTACTTAATACTAAAAAGCTCTTTATTTACCGACATAACACAGACACACATTCGTATGAAATGTGATAAACATCCCCACGATTCAATACATTAATAGCGTATTTAAGAGAAGAGCAAGGAATTTTGTTTATGTCTCTAAAGACAATCCTAAAATTGAAACGTCAAAGAATATTGGCGTTCTAACGGCTAATAGATGATTAAAACGTTAAAACGATAGAATTACGTGGGGAACACATTACGTGGGGAAGTCGAGACAAAAATTATTGAACCAGTAGTTGTAGCAAGAACAGAAGCAACCGTAATTGCCAGTCAAGTTCACTTTGGACTAATATAAAAGGTTGGATTGATGTTGATGTACGTTTAGAAAGCGACGTACTCGTATTTTGAATGGATCTTTATTCCCTAAGATACAAACATTAAGACGCCAAATTATTATAACTATCTGATTAGTATTTCTAATTTTGTAGCACATGCTGCGTAACGTGTGGTGAACTGTAAATTTAGAATCATTCTGATTTAATCTTTGATTCAGAGCAATTGTAGTGTAATGAGCTGTACCTTTCTCTTGAACTGAACAGGTTTGCTCATATTTTGCTCAGCCTGAGCATCCAGTGACTGTCAAAGACCATACATGTACCTTTAGATTCGGCTTTTATATGTGGTACTCCATTATTTATAAACCTTAATAGCAGTTCAGACTTCACAAATGCTGCTGTGTTGCTAATGTTCGTATGACTACTTCGAGAAGCTACAATCATTCCAAATTCCGTGAGATTGCATCATACACTCATTCTTTAGGACAGACGCACAGACATACACACATACGTCACTCTAAACATAGTTTTTGTTTGTATTCTAGAGGTCTCAAAACATGTAGATCCATCGAAAACTCCAGCTGTGATTTTCGGCATGGTTCCAATACTTTCCCTATACATTACCAAGTATTGTAGGGAAAGTAATAATAACATTTCAGTTTGAATAATTCCGTAACCAAATTATGTTACTGCAAGAGTTTCATGTCTAAAGCTACAATATAGTGCTGAAAAAAAGTTGCAATTTTGATTAAAATGTAAGAATTATAATTATTCTCATCTCAAATGTTTGGAACTAAGAATCGTACCTGATCCTCCTGTTCTATCCAGATTTGCTATTAGCTACACCATTCGTGCATGAGACAAATTATAATGTAACAATTAAATTCTTAGGGCGAAGGAGTGACCTTATTTTACTATAGATGGTATAATACTATATATTTAGTTTTTGGCTCCAAGAGCAGAACTTTAGACTTAGTTTTAACTTAAAAACGCGGTGTACCAGCAATACCTGAAGCGGAAATTGAACCCGGGCCTCCTAAATTGCTCTCAATTATTCAACCAGCTACACTTTTCTGTCCATATATGAAATTGTTTTAAATTGGACTGCAGTGTATTTTTTTATAAACCGTTATATCAATTGTAAACAAATCTAAGCCATTTCACATTATATGCTTATTTTCCCGGCCGTCCAAACTGCTGCTCATGTTCAAGGACGACTCGGACGGTCTGGGCTTTTGACATTCTATGCTTAAATCCTGTTATGTTGTATATAATTAATTAATCAAAAATTTGTTTATAGATGCACATCAAGTGGTTTCATGGAATAAAATAATGAAGTTGAAGAAATGGAGCGTGAAGCTTTGTTTTATACTGCATATTTTTTCACGTTTTTGAGATGCAAGAAAGTTCTAGAAGTACGCATTGTTCGAATACCTAGTCTTTTGTTTACACATGAAGAATTTCATTTATTTAATCAGTTCATTGGCATAAAAAATAGCACTTATTCTTAGGCTTTTTTTTAAAGTACCTCTCAGGTGATTGAAAATCTCGCAAGTGCATATTATCAAATTATTTCCTTAATCATAAACATGAACAATATGTTCCCGTATCCATTAGAATATTTTCTCTATTTAAAGCTGAAAAGCGTTCTGTTTTCAAAAACTGGGTTGTTCCATATATTACCGTACTTACACACGAAATATAATTATAGTCTATGAAACAGATAATGGAAATAAAGAAAGGTAATAATGTTGCAATTACATTATAAAAAATCTGAAGTGAGCAGCATACGGTCTTCCCTACAGACTCAGATCAATAATCTATTAGGCTGAGTTGAATTGTTCAAATTAACACGGATACTTACTTGATTATTTTTTCAATTTTCAGTTTTATTACGTATTTTTTCATTAGATAATGCATATTAAAACATTGTCATCTATTGAAAATCCCCCAAATTTAAATATCTCGAAAAAGGTTTTCCTAGAGTAATGGGGTTACTTAGAGTGTGGGATCTTATTCGTTGGTCGTTAAATATTACGTATAACACAAGCATTTAATGAATGTTTAAGCCTACATAGTCATTTACTACAGATTTAGAAGGTTTTGCGGTCCATTATGCAATAAAGGACTTATTATTTTTTTCGAATCGTATTAAAATCCAATCAGCTCCAGGTAAATCCGCAAGATACTTACCTACAAACTATTAAGACATTTCTTCAAATAATTTCTTAACTACAGTGAAAGGCATCGTCTGGTCTTCAAAGTTAAAAAAACATTATATCTTGAGAATGGTCCATCTTAGAGTAATGAGATGGACTTATTACTCCTGTCCCTAAAATTTACGTATAAAACAAGCAATTAATTAATACATTTAGGTATATATTTGTTCCTTTATTACAGATCTTGGCGAATTTTACAGTCTATTTCGTAAAAAAAAGTTTTATATCGAAACGTATCAACATCAAATCAGCAGTAGAGTATCTCACAAGTAATTCACCTACCAAATTTTGTGATATGTGTACAAATACTTTTGAGCCAGAGCGGATACATTCATTGTAGGGATACAAGTACACAGACAAGAGTTGAAAATAATTTTGTCATATTCTAGAGTATTCGAAACGCTTAGATCCATCGAAATCCGACGAGTTGCGTTTATTGACACGATTCTAATACTTGCCCTATATATACATTATCATGTATTGTAGGGGAAGAAAATTATTTTTGCAATAAAAAATTGTATTAAAAACTCGTCATTGTAAGGCTTTGTAGAAAACTGAAATTGTATACTTTCTTCTTTTCGAACTATCTATCCCTACATCCAAATTTAACTTCTCTACTTCATCGCAAAGTATATTATTCTATCCTTCCTTTCAAACGTATTGATGTGGAGCAGTCTCACCTCTTCTAATGAAGATTTTATAGGAAAAATTAGATTTTTACTGTGGTTCTTAACCCGTATACCAATATACTTAAAAGTAGGTACTTCTAATTTTTTTGGCAAATTAAATATTTTAGTGTGCTGTATCCTAAAGTAGCAAATATTGGAGAAATGAAATTGTTAATTTTATCACTTTCAAATTATCTACTCATTCACCAAAATTAAAGTCTCTCTCATCGCAAAGTATGATTTTCTATCATTTCAATCTCCTTAAATAAACATTTAAAAAAATGATATTTCTCGGTGGTTCAATCAAAGCTCACGTGCATCAAATTTTAAGTCTCTATGTTACTTAAAAGAAGACATTTCTCATTTACTCGGCAAATCGAACATTTTTGTGTGAGGCTGTCCTAAATAGCAAATATCAAAACTTTACTCTAGATAGCAAATATAAAAAACTGAAAATGCATAGATTCTTCCTTTTGAACTATTTACCCATACGTCAAATTTGCACGATCTATCAAGAAGTATTCTCATCTAAGTTAAAGCATTTATCATTCATTCCGCAAATAGAATATTTTGGTGTGAAGAACCCCTTAGAAGTAAATATTGAAAGACTAAAATTGTACACTTTCTTCCTTTCGAACTACACCCAATGTATAATATATATATGATTTTTAAGTATATTTATCTAACATCTCACCTGTCGAACGTTTGGTATTGAGCACTCCTTCTATTAAATTTTTGAAAAAATTCGATTTTTTCCGAGGATTTTCTAGAATAGTTGACCTGTGTAAAAAATTGCAAGTCTTTGTCTCACTTAAAAGAAGGCGTTTATCAATTATTTAGAAAATAGAACATTTTGGTGTGTAGCAAACCCTAAAGTAGCAAATACTGAAAATAAAAAAATTGCGTACTTCCTTTCTTTCGAACTAACTACCCATACATGAAATTTAAAGTATCTATTTCATCATTAAGTATACTTTTGTATAGCTTCACATTTCGAACTATTTTGATGTGGAGCGCACCCCTGTACAGAACATTTTTGAAAAAGTTTTTTTCCAGAGGATTTTATTGAACGATTGACCCATGTACCAAATTGCAAATCACTATATATTTTCGGGAAGTATCGAAAATATGCGTGACAGAGGGACGGACAGACAAACAGAAGGACAATTGGCAATTAATATATGTAAATTTTCTGAGACAAACTTCCCAATGTTTAACTACGGATATATTAAACATTCATCTTCTTTTAGAAGCAATCAATAATTTGCAATTTAACAATTGCCTCATTAATGTAAGCTATTAAAATATGAAAGGAATGCTTTGAAAACCAGATTCATATTTTTATTCCATTTGAAAATGAAAAAAACTGTATGTTGAAAATGTATTTGAAATGACTTTCGACGATAGGAGCACTTTCGACGAAGGAATGAAAGAAAGTTAAACTTCGCATTTGCTATTGGGAATGAATGCGGATGGTATAAAAATAATTTAAATAAAAATTTTTAATGAATGTGTTGGAATTTATTACTTCTGAATAATTAAACGTTTCTAAAACACTTTAAATTACAAAATATGTAATTTTGGGTAATGGAATATCAGGAATCCTTTTAAAACTATTTTAAATGAAATATATCCTATGACGTCAAAGAGTTTAAAATCAAAACTCATATCAATTGAAGATTTTCAAGCTGTCATTCTAAAGGTATGTATGATCGGTACGTCTATAGTATTGTTCTCTCAACTTCTTCTACAGTTTATCATTTTACTGTTTTTGCTTATTTTATATAGTGTTCCTATTGATTATATCTTAGATATCTGTGAAGCCGTAGTCTAACAAATTTTTGAGTTTTCCGTTGTCTGAAAAATTAAAACGTTTTAAAATAACAATATAAAACAGCTATTTAAAAGTATAAGCCGATTTCAGTTTTAATGAAATGCTTCCTTTCATCTAAAGCCAAATACACTCTAAGAAAAAAGAATTGAAACACCAAGAAAGAATTATTCAAATGAGACAAAATTTGATACGTGTAATGTGGATGTACACAAAAAGAAATGATTAGAATTTCAAAACAATTGGATCATTTATTGCACTGAATGATCTACACAAAGCGAACACATAAATATGGCATTGGCTTTGATACAAGCTGTTATACAACGTGGCATTGATGCATAAAGTTGCCGGATGATGTTCTGAAGGATGTCTTTCCAAATGGTCTCCAATTGACGAGTTAACTCGTCTACATTCTGAGATGGTCGCAGTCGACGACTCACCTCAGTCCAAATGTGCTCAATAGGCGAGAGATCTGGGGATCTGGTTGGTCAAGGAAGTGTATCATAAGCATGCAGACAATCAATAGTGAGGCGTGCGGTATGTGACCTGGCATTATCTTGCTGAAAAGTTAGCCCGGAGTGTCGCGAAAGGAATGGCAATATAGCGGATCATAGAGTGTTGGCAACGTACCGCTGTGCTGTGATAGTGCCAGGGAGGACTATCAAAGGGGTCCGGCTATCAAACGAAATGGCACCCTAGACCATAACTCCCTGTTGTCGGACCGTGTGGCACGTGACATCTATCTTCCCGTTTTGTCGCCGCTGTAGGCCGTCCGCTGTTTCCTCTTGCCGCTGAAATCTGCCATTCTGGATCCATTCCTGCCAAACTTTTCTAATTGCTGCATTGCTTCTACTCAAATGCCGAGCGATTCGACAGTGTGCCCATCCAGCCTCATGCAGTCCGACCGCACGCCCTCTTTCATACTCCTTCATATGCTCGTAGTGGCTGCGAATTCGCCGCCGATGCATTGTTACAATCAAGGTACGTAAACGCAATCAAAATCTACGCGCATGTTTCGTTCCTGATAGCGAGGTTTGCTCCTTATATACACCACCATGGTGCTCAGTTTCAATGCGCCGTAGTTCCGACCATTCATTGGCTGCGAATTTTTGATCATTTGCATATTGGATTGAAAGGTGTTTGCATGTAAAATTTCATTACTATCGGATTATTTTGCGATGTGCGTCGATTTTTTTGTCTTAGAGTGTATAAAAATGTCATTCTTAGGAAAAATCAAATTTTAAACTGATTTTATATTGAACTGATAATAATGATGATACTTGCTAGAAACTGGATGAACAATGAACTGATAATAATTTGATTTAATTTAAACTGATTGAATATGTAATTAATTACTCTAGTTTGGTGCAAAATTGTCTAAATTCCCAAAATAATGCCGAATTTCATTTCAATTCAGAGGACAACGTGATTTAGTTAGCGTTTTGGCTTTGAAAATTATAGGGCGAAGGTGGGACATCCCAATTGTTAGCGAGCTTGGATTGCACTCGAACGACTTGAGTTCAATTCCCGGCTCCGCCTGAACTGTTCCCGTGTTTAAGCGGAGTACGGACACGCTAAATATATGGGTCCGGAAGTTCTTCCGATAGTTTGATGGTAGGAGAAGTAGGGTAAGGTCCCTTTGAAGCCTCCCCTACTAGGTTTCAGTCTGTATTTAGTGTCACTGTCTCGGCGATCCAAACAAATGCCTATTATATGCTTACATCTAGGGTATGTCGGACCATCTGGATCGAATGACTAAAATCATAGAACGATCTGAGAAGGGAAAAACTCGTAGGCGTCAGGTTTGAATCCTGAGGTACAATTGGAAACCCAAGTATTAATGAATGTTTGTAGTAGCTCAAAATTATGTATAAACTTATGCACTGGTCAAATTAGCCATCTTATGCATAAAAAGACAATACGCCTTCCCTCACAACAATTAAAAAGGTAAGGCACTTACTTGCTTTGGCATTATATTTTCCAGTTATCTTTTAAATTTGTTTTTAACAGTTATTGCTTTAAGGCTGGCATGTTGTACTGTACTGCAAATCTTTCATTTTAAAGCACTTAGAGATAGCATATTTTGTCATGTGTTATAACTACAGTTATTATTAATTATTACAATTTACGCATTGTAACGATGCATATAACTGTTCATTGTTATCTCAACTCCTTCCACACTTTATCATTTTATTGTTTTTGTTTAGTCTGCATAGTGGATTTCAATTGACTATATTTTTGATATCTGTGAAGTGAACCTAAGTTTTTCCTAGTTTGAAAAACACAAATATTCTGTTAATAACAACATAAGACAAATATTAAAAGGTATAAACTGAATTCAATGTCAATAAAGCGCCACTTTCTTAAACCAGAACAGTTTGCGACATTTAATATCCATTTCTCTGCTTTTGCCGAGTGGATGCATGATTTATTTTGAAGGTCTTTTATAGCTTTGATATTGATTGATATCAATAAATATTTATCATGTACTGTGACTAATGAAGTTTATGAGTGTTTTGAAAGAAATCTTCCAAACAAACGATGACGCATCAATATTTATTTTCTTTGATCAATTAATTAATTAATTCTCTTTGATCCTATTGAAATTTATATTTATAATCATTTAGAATTACGCACTGAAGAATTTCCGGCCACTCAATTTGTTGCTCATGCCTTAGGGAGAGGCGGGTGGACTGGGTTTTCGACACTGAACAATTGGAGGTTTGCTGAGTCAATTTTATTAGTTAGACTATATGTAATTACAAGGAATTGGATAAACACTATTGATATTTCAAATATGCATAAAGCACCGTTTAGATTTATTATAAAGATGGAAGTGGTATTTTTTTTTAAATTGTAGGAAGAGGTATAAAATGCAGCAATACATAATTTTAAATCTACTATAGGGCTGTTGGTACTTAAGTTCTGGTTTCCATCACAGATAGGTCAAGGCAGCTTACAATCAGAATCTGAACAAGTCACCTCGATTTTTATTCATTTGTACTTTCCTTATATACATCATGTATAAGGAAAGTATTGTGACGGGGTCGAAAATTTGAATTCGAGTTTTCGACGAGCACGTTTCAAGCATCCCTGATCACGAATCGAACATTTTTGAAGTGATGTCTCTGTGTGTGTGTGTGTGTGTGTGAAAGTGCGTGTGTGTGCGTGTGAAAGTATGTGTGTGTGTGTGTGTGTGTGTGTGTGTGTGTGAAAATATATGTGTGTGTGTGTGTGTGTGTGTCAGTGAGACTGTGGAGACGATAACTGACGAAAAAATGGACCGATTCGAACGTAATTTGGGACAAAAATCACAATCAGTAAACACTGGAAGCCTATTGTTTTTAAACGTAATCGAATGTTCACAACTCCCCTAAATTTTCGAGTGAAATTTTGAAAAAATCGTCAAAAATCAAAACCGCTAATAAAGTTACGCAAATAGACATTTCTTATGTAATGTTTCATTCGAAAACGATTAACATAAATTTTAGAATGCTAACATGAACCGTTCTCGAGATATTGCACATTTTTCAAAAAAATTATCAAAAAGTAATATAAAATAAAACAAGAAAGATCAATCATGCTTAAAGCATTGATTATGAAACACTTTCCAACTTCAATGCAATTTTATTTAAACAAGTCTAAAATGCAATACATTCCTCGGTAATATTTTGAAACTTATCACAATACTGCATAAATTTATTATATTTGAAAACTTAAACCTTCATCGAAAAAAATGAACTTCATTCAAATGACGGCATTGAAATATAAATTGCCTGGTTTAAACATCTCTAAAATGTTATACATTCCTCGGTAATAGTTTTAGAATTATCATAATACTACGCTAATTTATTATATTTGAAAACTTCATCGAAAGCAACTGAAATTAATTGAAATGACGTCATAGAAAAAATAACACGCCTGGATCTCTCTATAAAAACAGGATTTCATTCATAACTTTCTCCCATTCATTTCATTCATCACAATACTATAATAATTTATTTTATTTAAACATTTTGTTTAAGACCATGGATCTACAAAAAATTAAACTCTATGCTTGAAACTTCTTCGAAAAAAATCGTCCTTCTCTTTATGAAATCAATTAATATTTCATTCATATCAGCCATGCAGACTCCATGGACTAAATTATTTTGTGTTAAAAAATACAGGAATTCTAATACAACTCATTCTATATATTTTGCTGTTTACATTTTATATAGGTGAAAAATAGGCTTAGTTGTAAAAATAATCAAATTGAGTTGAGCATTTAAACTCAAATATATTGTCATTGCGTTGTTTCAGTATGTAGATGCACAGAATTTAAGCAAAAATAAAGTAGTTTCAGGACGAATACAACACTCAATATGAATTAAAAGAACTTTAAAAAATCACGATTTTGAAACAAGATGGATGCCATATATCATTTTGAAGTGGGTCATGTGATCGTTTCATATCATGGTCACGTGATCGTTTCATATAAGAGGTGTAATTATTATTTTAATTTTTATTTAAAAAACTACTGAATATATTTCGCTGAATTTTTTTTTATATATTTTATGGAACAATTTGAATATTATCTAAATTTTCGGAGCAATTTGTGAATTTTAAATCCGCTTAAATAATGTTTGAAAAATTAGGTCCCATAGGGCTCAATGTATTTCATTTTTTCAACCCGGGTTCAATCCAAAACTAATTGGGTGATATTATTCATTTATATTCCCATAGGTCCTACAGACCGTCTGAACAACATACTGAACTTTCATTTTGATTAAGTCATTTTTACGACAGTTATCGTGCTAACGGACAGACAGACAGACAGACAGACAGAATGACCAAAGTCATAAACACTTTTCAACTTTGTTGTAAAGTGTTAATAAAAATATATTTCCTATTGAGAAGTAGCTTCACTTTTCATATGTAATAGCATGCGATAAATTTGGTGGCATCATTCTCATAGATCTAGCTCGTTCTATTCATGAGAAAAGATACTTCGAGTAATACTTTTGTATTTGAAAGCCAATAGTTATTTATCTGCTATAAGAATAACTTATTTCTCCGTCAGTAAAGCTTGGCAAGATTTTGGCGACGAATTTGACGGAATGTCGCCAGCTTAACGACATTTTGAAATGTTGTCAAATTAACGAAAATCTCGCCAAATGGATTAAAATAACGCTAAATCTTTGAAAATGACGACTTATTGTCGAAAATTTAATATCTTGGAAAGAATATAAGTATCTACTATAAGAAAAACCTATTTTTTTACTGTAAAAGTAGTAAATTCATTGCATTATATAAGGAAAGTCATGTGTTGCCCACATCAGATTTTTACTTTCCTTATATACATAATGTATAAGGAAAGTATTGTGACGGGGTCGAAAATTCGAATTCGAGTTTTCGACGGGAGAGCACGTTTCAAGCATCCCTGATCACGAATCAAACATTTTTGGAGTGATGTCTGTGTGTGTGTGTGTGTGTGTGTGTGTGTGAAAGTATGTGTGTATGTGTGTGTGTCAGTGAGTCTGTGGAGACGATAACAGACGAACGAATGGACCGATTCGAGCCAAATTTGGTACAAAAATCACAATCCGTAAACACTGGAAGCCTATTGTTTTTATACGTAATCGAATGTTCAGAACCTCCCTAAATTTTCGAATGAAATTTTGAAAAAATCGTCAAAAAATCAAAACCGCTAATAAAGTTACGCAAATAGACATTTCTTATGTAATTTTTCATTAAAAAACGATTGGCATAAATTTTAGAAGGCTAACATGAACCGTTCTCGAGATATTGTACATTTTTCAAAAAAATTATGAAAAAGTCACATAAAAAAAATTCCTATTGAGAAACATGTTCACTTTTCATATGTAATACCATGCGATAAATTGAGTGACATCATTCTCGTGGATCTAGCTCGTTCCATTCATGAAAAAATATACTTTGAATAATACTTTTGTATTTGAACGCCAATAGTCATTTATCTGCTGTAAGAATAACTTTTTCTTAGTGCATAACTCTTGGCGAGATTTTGGCGACGAATTTGGCGAAATGTCGCCAACTTGGCGACTTTTTGAAATGTTGCCAAATTAACGTAAATCTCGTCAAATGGATAAAAATGACGCTAAATCAATGAAAATGACAACTAATTGTCGAAAATTCAATATCTTGGAAAGAATATTAGTATCTACTATAAGAAAAACCTATTTTTTTACTGTAAAAGTAGTAAATTCATTACATTATATAAGGAAAGTCATGTGTTGCCCACATCAGATTTTTTAGTTTGCGAGGAGCAATATGTCATCGTTGCGAAGTACTTGCGGCTTCTATAAAAATGCGCACTCAAGTGTCATTGAAATCTTTGTGAATGTTTGGTGTAGGAATGCCCTGGGACTAAATTTTTGAAGTCCAGCCTCTTCCGTAACACTATTCGGTCCTCAGAAGTTCCACGAACACATTTTTAATTCTGAAGAGGTTGAATCAATTCTGACTGGCCGATTCACGAATTACTTACTCTAAGAACTAATTTGCGACAATCTGTCAGGGACCTATACTCCTATATCACTTTATTCCAATCAAACTTGGCAATGTTGTGACTTTTTCTAAGTCAGAAACCCTATTCTTATGTGTTCGTTAGCACCACATTATTAAAATTCACTGGAGTGTGGCTCAACTCGACTTTCTCATACCAAAATTCATATTTTATTCAAATTTTATAAGAAAAAATTTGAGAAATAGGTATTGAGTGTCCAAATGATTACAATTATATAGCATTAGCTTTCACTTTAAAGGACATGAAAAAATCTTTCGATTGATACCATACTTGTCAATGTACCTACCCCGGGAGTAACTTGTACCCCTCAAGGGCGATTAATGACGTGACGAATAGAAAAAATTGTACAGCGGTTATTTTTCACAACAATGACTGGAACTAATAAGTCTCGTGATCATTGAGCAATAAATAAACACTGCTATGCATGATTGTATCGAATTTTGTCTTATGTTGTCATGTTGGAAAAAAATATAAAATTTAGAATAAAATTCAAAGTTTTCGCAATTGAATCTGAAGCATTTTTATCCAGTTCTAGATTTTTTAGTAACAAAGACAGATATAGTTTCATGAAAATTTATTAATATTTATGGCTGCTACAGTGTATACAAGAAATCGATCACAGACATAATACAGACATACAAATAGACGGATATTACTCCAAAAATAGTCAAAACGAGTTCAGAAGGTTTTAAAATATATATTGACATCAAAATCTCAAAATCGAAAATTTTCGGGAAAACAATACTTTCTTAATTCTATGTACTAGGTATAAAAAAGTAAAAATTGTTTTTACTATAATTAGTTTAAATGAAATTTTCTATTTATGAAAATAATGGTGATTTAGGGATTTTAGGGATTACATTCAAATCATTTAAATTTATAATGAATATTTTAATTTCTTCTTTATTCCTTTTTGCATGGGTTTGTCTGCTATTAGTATACATATTTTTTTATTTTATCTTTTTTTTTAAATAAGAACTCAGCAGAATAATTAAGTCCTGTAATAGATTCGACAATGTAAGATATTTTTTTATCTTGGCACGTGCTTATTTAGTACAGATAAAAATCCGTATTATAGATAAGAAAACAACTTCTACTTTTTTTATGAATAATTCGAAACGAACAATCTTAATCATAAAAATTGAAATACATCTGGAATACTTAGTTCTTTGTTTATATATTTTTTAACCTCGAGACTGTCAAGAATATTTGAATACAATTGCAGATAATATGTTCCAAATCCACGTTGTTTAATTAATAAAAAATGTTGGAATTATACTGTTTATCTTCAATAAATAGAGCTTTAGTACTAATGACGTGATCTGCAACATTTCAGCGATACACAATTTACATCACATTATTATTTCGATTAATCTTTATTACATTTTGTCACGCTAAGATTCATATGCAGTCTGATTGACAGGACTATCTTAAAAGAAAGTTTTCTAATTTTGTCAAACGTTCTATTGCGTATTTTAATGCAGTATTGAACATAGGCATGGTATAAATTTCATAAACATAAATCTACTGGATATGTATGGGGAGAGTTTGTTTGGTAACTAAGTAAGTTTTATGAAATTTGCCCATTGATATTTAGATCATTCGCTGCAGTATAAAAACCCCTCCTTTCCAACATTTAAAACATTTGATATATAAAAATTACTAAAACAAAGGATACTAGGCTGAGTCTACAGACTCCTAAGCTGAAACGCAACTATCAAGTGTACGGAATATATTTTTTTTCTTTTCCTGGAAATGTATTATTTAATCATTTATTTATACAAAGTGACTAAGAATGGAAACATTTTACTATGAACCACTTTGGTTATGTGCATCGTAGAATGCCGATCACATTGCATCCTTTAACTGAATTAAACTCCAATTTAGACCGAAACCCGGTGTGGGTGATAACCACAAGGAACCTATCACCTTCCAGCCCATTACCTCTCGGAAGGACTTTCAGACCTACAGATTTATTGTGTTCATACTCCGAGTAAACATGGGGATAATGGGCGTCGAGGATCGAACCTGGAACTATCGCGTGATATTTTCCTGCAATTATCACTGAGTTTAAACCAATTATAAAATGTTTCATTATTGAATAATATTTCGTGGATTGATTAATATTTTAAAACAGGGTGAGAAAATTTTGAAGTCAGTTATTGAACTCTCTCATATCAACTTAATGTTACGACATTTTCTAAAGAGTCGCCAAATTTGACACCAAATGTGTCGCCTAATGTATTGCCAAATTTTATATACAGACATGCAAAAGGTTTTCTTTTATATGGAATTATATATGACACCACTTAACGCATTACATGAAGAAACAACAATAATGCTAATTTTAACAAATATATAATCACAATCATCCAACTTTGCCACAAGAATAAAAGAATAAAAAATATATAAATTTAATTTATTATAAATTCTAACCTATAACCAAACTAAACGGTTTGACTAAACGGCTGTTCTTCAATAATAAGCATTGCTGGACAAAATCTTCATAATAGGCATTTACGTAAAAGTAATAAGCAAAAAAATGCCAATTAGTAAAATTTATGCCGCGGTTTATAAGAAAGAAATAAAGTTATCTGGTACCTTTTGATGAAAAACTTGCTGAGTTATTCTAATTATTGTTAATAGGTATTTTTCGGACCATTTAAAACTAAATGATAACAAATTTCATTTGGTGGTTTCTCTATTTTAAATTGATTTCTTGATGTTCCCCATATTCACGTTCATAGGCAGTAAAATATTCACATTTGCAGATCAGGTAAAATGGAGTAATTCGAGGATTTCAATTATCGATAGTTACTAATTGACATTCTTTGATTGAGGGTTTGTATAACAATTAAATTTTTCAGTTTTGTGAAATTATCAGTTTGGGGGGGGGGGGCATCTGTCATATCTCAATTTTCCTGTTTACCGATTGTTTGATATGTTTTACTTTACATCCACAACCAACAGTTGGTTTTATATTTCTTTCGAACACTCTTCGAGCAGCCGGTAAAATAATCCACAGAATAAAAATATTTCATTTTATTACATATATTTACAACTAGTATGCCATTTTATGAGCCTTTGCGTAAGTGATTCTAAATGACCCATAGCACGTGTTGTCGTGTGGGAATTTTATAAATTCTCGATGCTGCTGAATTTAAATATATTTTTCATATTATTTTTACTTATATAATTGTGTTACTTATATAATTGTGTTCTAATGTAAGTGTTTTTCTGTGTGCGTGAAACTGCATGATTTTTGTAATTTTTCATGACTCGGCTTTGCTTCCTCTTTCGAAGCGACGACCGTTAATTCAAAGTAGATGTATCAGCTTTTGTTCTGTTTACTGCCTGGCTGTGAAAATGCGAAATCGGGAGTCGCTGAGGCTCATGACGTTCAAGAGTGGCTGGTAGTTTAGATGTTGTACGTGTTGTCAGCCGTTGCCCGATTGGTAAATTTGGAAGGCGTGATGTTTTGCTCACGCCAAGGGAATTGTATTTGGCGTGGGGACGCTATCTTGCAAAGATATGGGACAATGAAAGTTTTATGATCTCGACCTGTGGGCGGTCCGCTCCACATTTTACTAAATGTATTAAATTATAATGAATGGAAATTTATCGGTCCAAAGAGATCCTCTTTAACACAAGCAACGCCGTGAGGACTATGTCAGAGACGGGATATCATCTAAAATGGACGGAGAATATTTTGTAAGTAGAATATATTATTTTAATTACCGGGAAACAAAATAGCTGGATCTTTTGCCTGTCTTGTCAGTCGGGGCACTACTTAAAAGCTAAATTAAAGAAACTTTGGACATGATATGACGAGGAGCCATATAAGACTAGTCGCACTTGATTAACACTTTAGAATGTGTTGTAACTTTATACGTAGAGTTCTAGAGTAAAGTAGAGGCATAGGAAAATGTTTAGTATAATGGCATTTTTGGGTAGAAGAAGTGTTATTTTATACAGATACTTATTTTGAATTTCTGAAGTAAATTTTGCTTTGTTAAAATTTGTGCTAAGTGTTCTCTACAATGTTGATATTGTATGTATGCAGATGTTAAGTCAACGTATGTGTTTGTAATGAAAATACTTCGGAAGTAAAACAATTGTTAATTTGAAATACTTTAATAATATATTAATTAAATAATTTAATTCCACCATTTTTGGAGTAATCATTATATGAGCATGTCTCCCTCTCTTGCCATATTTTTACATTTCAGTCATTGGTGGACCTTTGCACCATCACCAGGAAAGATGAGCAACTCGTTTGTACTAATAGTATTTGTACTGATTCTTTATGTATTGTATTTTATCACTTGATCACGATCACGACCGCCCGCTTCCGATTTTACAGTGTTTATTTCTAAAATGTCATAAGAAAACCAAAATTCGTGTTTTATCAATTCAAATTATGTTCTATCGACACTAATTTTCGTTCTACTCTAGGGTATATATACGAATTGTTTTCAAGAATTATCATTATAAACGCATATTCGTTCCACATACATGGTTACAGTAAAAATGAATGAAGCTCATGGCATTTCAGAAGCAGAGAGAGAGAGCAACGAGCATATACAGGGTAGTCATAATTAAAGTAGAGGTGTTTAAAGTCCGATACTGAAAAAACTGTTGGGCCAAACTCAACCAAATTTGCAGTAAATACTATTTAGAGCATGGGGATTTGATTTTAAAAGAAACGAAAATAGTTCGGATTTTTGCCACCGCGGGCCAAAGTGGCGCTCTAAGGTCCACTTTTGGAGTAAAATAGGCATAGAAACTTAACATATTACATGCATTTTGAAAAGGACATTACAATTACATTTTATGCGTATTTAGTACATTTTATAATTACATTTTCATCTTACATTGACATACGTATGACATTAATTTTTATATTGTCATTATTTATATGTGTGATTCAATATGTTTTCCTTGCATATGCTCCATAAAGTGCATTCTCTGAACAGCATTCTCTACTGCCTAATGCAGCAGATCTCCATTAATTTGCTTGATGTGCAATATTATTCGGTCCTTCAAAGTGGCTAAATTATCCATATTCCCTTGGTATACCAAGCACTTCATAGGAAACGCTCGACTAATTATTCGGTTGTTGGTAAAATGCTGTCGTAAGACTTATTGTACGCGCAATGAAAGGTGCTACATCCTGCATAAATATCGTAGATTCAAGACATCCACGCTGTCGAAGTTGCGGAATAACAAAGTTCAGCAGCATTGCTTGATACCTCTCACCATTGACGGAACTTTCTGTACTTCCTGTGCCTATTTTACACCAAAAATTGACTTTACAGCATCACTTTGGCCCACGATGGCAAAAATCCGAACTATTTTTTATCCTTTAAAAATCAAAATCCCATGGTCTAAATAGTATTTACTGCAAATTTGGTTGAGTTTGGTACAACAGTTTTCTCGCTATCGGACTCTAAACACCTCTATTATGGTCACCCTGTACATACATCATATTTTACGCATGACCATCGAATAACGTGATCGTGCTTTTAAATATGATGTGAAGAATATATTAATAGCCAAGCATGTTTCATAAAAAATGAACTTTATTTATAGTATATATATTATATTTAATTTCGGAATGTTATTATAATAGAGATTTTTGGAATTATTAAAGATTTATTATTTACCCTAGCATACATGGAAATGTATAGGGAAAGTATTGAAATCGTGTCAAATATCGCAATTCGATTCTGTAGAAATCGAAGTTTCAGACAGCGGCGAAATCTGGTACAGAGGTACTTCAGGTCCTTGGGTGATACGATTCGGCAAGATTTGTTTCTAAAGTAGTTAAAAACATCCAAATTTTAAAATCCATCGAAATTTCGTCTTCAGAATCAGTTTAATTTTGGGCAGATGATTTTCGAATGAAAACAATAGGAAAACAGGCATTTTGCTTAATTAATAGACATTTCCCAGACCAAGTGTAATTATCTGAATCCTAACTTTGCTAATTTAAAATATTTTATTCAATGTCTTTTGGTAGTTATTATATTATCATTATGAGTATTGCGTTAAAAATGACGAAATTTTGATGAAAACTCGCTGAGATGTCATTTAATTTTTTTAATTTTTCTTTTTGGGTAAGCAATTTTATTTATTTATTTATCTAGTTTTATTTATTTATTTATCTAATTTTATTTATTTATTTACCTAATTTCTTTTTACTTTCTGAATTAATTATAACAGTGTTTTGCTTTCTCGATATGAGGCGTCTGTCTGAAAGTAACATTATATTTATTAGTTTGATAATTTTGACTATTAAGATTTATTATTCTTTTAAAATTTTAATTATTCTAGAGCCCAGTTTTAAAGACTATGCTTTTTTGCTTGACTTAAATACAGCCATGTATCTGGAATAAGCCATGTATCTTAAATATAGCCATGGACCTAAATATAGCATGTATCTTAATAAGCATGCACCCGCATACTCATTTAAGGCGTATTGCACCCATGCAGCAAAATGTTTACTTTATGTTCAAAGAGAACGTATCGTAAAAACGCTGTTTGGTTTTTCGTGAATTGGCTGTATGTTCCGGTGTAGTTTTAAACAGAGGTTTGTGTCTTTAATCTGGGCAACGCCAGATCCATTTTCCAATTATCTATAATTTCATAGCGCAAATCGGATTTAGCAATTATAAGAGTTTAAGAAGCAAATTAGTGTGTCCTGGAACCTACCATAGTTGATTCTGAACAGAATGATTTTGAGATTACAATACATTTAATATAAATGCAAATAATTTAAATACAAATATTCAAATATATGTTAATTATCATTTCAGGTCAAATTTCTTTGTAGACTTTCTACAGCTAAAATTAGGTAAGCTAAACATCAGACAAAGAATATACTAAATAAGTTTAATTTCCATTTTAATAACGATTTTTAATTAATTTTCAATATCTGCCTTTCGACTGTTTATAAAAATAGATTTTCCTTTGAGAATGAGTCCGGATGAAAAAGTTCATTCAAGTGGAGACAGATTTTTTAAATTTGATTAAAATACATAATTTGATTAATTACGAGCTTTAATATTCACTTTGTATTTTAAAATTCTACATAAAAAGTGTTAAAAGTTCTTAATTAGATCGTGATTTATACTCCACAGGGAAAATGCAGAATTTGGCATGTTAAGCTTATTAATTTAATTTTTTAATTACTGCATACTTAAATTAAAAAATGGTACAGAATGCTAATGTAGAAGAAAAATATTCTTTGATAAGTTTCTGACTGTAGAGATTTAGAAGAAATTCAAGTAGTTGAAACAAAATATGCTAATAACACAAAGAAGTTAAAAACTCAAAATTAAATTATAGAAGTAATTTAGAATAAGCATGTTTAAACTAATATTAAAATATATATTTCAACTATATTTAATTTAAACCAATCAGAAATTCTCAGTATATACTGTGTAAATTAATATATGATTTATTAAATAGGAGAAATGAGAAAAATATCTCTAGATATTTAGATTAATTTTAAGTAATTAATACAGTAGTGGCCAAGATTGTGGAAACCTTTTGAAAAAAGTGTATTTTTCAGGTTTGATGGCTCATAATACCACTTTTTTTTGTACCATTACCATAAAATTATAGTTCAATGGAAATATAATTTAGTCAAAATGGTAATGCAATAACATTTATGAATTATTTTGTAATTGAACAGCATTTATGAAGAAGAACAGTGAAATACATAGAAAAAATGAGATATACAAAAATTCTTACCATGTCAGTTAATACTTAGTTCGGTAACACCTTAGCCTTAATTACGACCTTACAGCGCTTTTCCATTGAGTGAACCAAGTTTCTTAGTTCTGCAGCTTATAATATGACACCAAGATTGAATTATTGCTTCTGTTAGTTTGGTTTTATTGGTGGGTTGCTTCTGACTAACAAGTTTCTTTAGTTGGCTCCATAGATTTTTGATAGATTTAAGGTCTGGGCTATTCACAGGCCATTCCAGCAGTTGAATATGATGATCTTGAAGCCACTTTTTACACACACGAGCAACATGACATGGAGCTGAATCCTATTGAAATATAAATGCTTCATTATCTTGGAAAAGATCACGTGCAAAAGGCTGCTGTTCGGGCTCAAGTATTTCATCTATGTATCTTTGGGCATTTATATGATCACGCAAATTCTCCATTGATCACGCAAATTCTGCTTCCTCTTGATGTCATACAACCCCAAATCATAAAACTAACTGGGTGTTTCACGGTAGGTGTAATGCAATCAAGATGCAAATCTTCTCCGATTCTTCTCCTTGCTTATTTTACGCCATCACTACCAAACAGGAATATTTTGATCTTATCACTCCAAATTACACTGTCCCATTGTTACGTTGTCCAGTTAACATGGGTTTTAGCCCAGTTTAATCTTTTCAACCTTTGTTTGAGAGATAGAAATGGCTTTTATCGTGAAATTCTAGCATTTAGACTAAATTCATGCAGTTGCGCCGAACAGTCCTTGCACTCAACTTCACATTGCATTGCGCCATTTCACCTTATATACACCGAGATGGTTTTCTTCTGTTACGTAGGCACAGTTTCGTAATTCTTCTATCATCATTTAATGTTATGCACCATTTCCTACCTTTACCAGTCTGGTTTTGTAGTGACCGAGTCTCCTTATACTTCTTCAAAAATTTAGAAATGTCACCTTTGTTTAAGTTTCCCTTAATATTTCTTTATAACTGTAGCCACTTAATTCACTTAATACTACTATTTTACATCGCTTTCTGGGTGACTAGTCAACTCTTTGCACCATTTCTTTTATTTTATTACATTTTACAAGCTCACTAAATCAAAGAACACACACACAAAAAACCAACCAACTTGATAACAATCACATAACACACTGATAAATATCCTGTTGGCTCATTTCCAAAACACGATGAAACCTGATTAGCTCTCTAAATTATCATGCTCATTTGGTAAATTCAAATGACGGAAAGCTACTTCATATTAACTTAAGCAAGTTGTGCTTCCTTTTTTTTGGTTATTTGGCTATAACTTTTAATAGAATATAGATACATTGAACAAATGTTATTGTATTGCTGTCTTGATTAAATTATCTTTCCATTGATATATAATTTTATGGATGGTATTGGTTCAAAAAAGTGCTGTTATGAGCCATCAAATCTAATAAATACACCTTTTCCAAAAGGTTTCCACAATTTTGGCCACTACTGTACATTACAAGCTGACAACGGAGGGGATTTTTAAAAATAACCCAACAAAATATTTGTTTCTTAAAATCTATATATACGTATATTGAAATAAAAATGGAACTGTTATATGCAATAAGAAATATAGATCTAATACATGAACGTAATCACAATGTTATCATGCATGTAATAGCATGCACAGTGCTATCACTAATGCATGCAGGTAATTATAAGGTTACCATTTTCACTTTTACGGGACTTTCTTCACATGTGCTTATGAGAATATTAGGATGTGGTTCTCAATCTGTTTCTAACTTTGTGATTTCCATTTCCAGATTATTTCTGCCCATATTCTCCTATGCATATATTTAGCTTAGTTTTTCAATTTTTGTGGCTATCTAACCACAGACTGTTACTTTCCATTTCCTATGTTGTTAATTTTGTAATTCTCATTGTGCAAACAATTATCTTCTTTTTATACATCTTAATTAATTAAACATTTTGTTAAAAGAAACATCCATCAAACAGAGAATTTTACATGAATTTTTTGAAAAAGCTCTACAAACCTCCAGCAGCTCCAGAGCAATTTAACATATAACATTACAAATAAATTATATATTTTCTATTTATCCATAAAATTATTAACCGCACTTTCACTTTTATTTCTTTATATTATTTTACTATTACCACCAATATCTTTACTTGGATTTCTAAACTTTTTTTCTATTCAGAAAGCAACACTTTTCCAAAGTTAAAACAATTTTTATGCAACAATGATTATGAAACAATGATTATAGAAATCTAAAATCAATATCTAAATTCAATGCGTTGATTTATGGAAATCTAAAATTTTATTCATATAATTAATGATAGTAACAGAAGCAACTTGAATGATGAAGCTTTTTAATGAAGCTTAAAGCCTTTCAATTTATGCACATAGACTTCTTTATGTGCCGTTTCGTCCAGCATGCGTTGTGTTGTCGATAACATAACACACCAATTTTTTTAAGTAGTACAATGATGTGTCGTTCAGGAAAGGCCTTGAATCTTCCAGAAACACTGGCATCCCATGCCTGTATATTCATATGGCAAACTCAAGAGAATTGGAATACAAATATCCAACGAAGTTTGCATTCTAAATGTGGAGGAATTGCGGAGCCACATTAGCTTAAATAAGAAATATATTAAGTGGCTTCATATGGTGGCAAGTAGTGTTACACTTCTTTTTGACTAAAACCAACGGATATATTAAACGTTTTTATACTCTTTTGTATACTTATTCCGTTCAATATTTTGTAAAAAAACTGAAAGTAATATATCTGGAACCAGAAATTCTTAATAAATCCCCATACATTGTTCGAATTCTGATGTTGAATTCATATCAGCCATCATCATGTAAGACCTATCTATAATCAATCATGAAAAATTGATGTTGTAAGGAAAATATAATTTTATTATTTGTGAGTGACATCTTTAGGACTGGAAGTGGAAATCCTTAATGCGCCGTCTTCCCCTACCTTTACAAGAATTTGAGTCTAAATACATATCAGTCATCATCTTAGGCTCTCTGAATAGCTCATTTTAAAATATAGACTCTTATCTCTCGACCGCAGTCAGAATTTGATGTTGAATTCATATCACTTATTTACTAATATATTCGCTAACCATCTTTTATCTACTATAAGGATACCTATTTCTCCATCCGTAACGATTGACGAAATTTTTGCAATGAATTTGACAGAATATCGCTAACTTGGCATCTTTTTAAAATGTTGCTAAATTGACGAAAATGCAGGGGTAACACAGACAGACCGACATACATATTTCTTTATTACTACCATTGATGGAATGTAATAGTTATAGCAGTAAATATGATTCACTTATCTACATATATTAAAGCAAATTAACCGTAACTTACGTGGTCCGTCGTTATTTTGAAAAGTATGGGCTGAATTCGAGAAGTAAAACTGAATAAACAAAACTTTGTATTTAAGATATTGAAAATATATTTATTAAATTTATGTATGTATTTCAAAGTAATACAGAAGAATTGCATTTCCGGTAGATGTGGCTTGTAGAAAACTGGACATAATCCAGCAGACTCCCGTTATATTCCTGATTCTAGATATTTTTATCTTTGAGGGAAATTTAGTCATCCTAAGGTATTTTTGGCAAATATACCTAATCAGTACTCCATAATACCTAATTAAAATCATGTATGTGGTTTAAATTGATTGGGAAGCACTGTTACGCTAAATTGTACGCTTTTATGTTAATTGTGAATTGTAATTGGTAAGTCACACGACATATAATAGTTTCAATTATAATTTTTGTAATAAATTGTTCCTTGAAAATTGGGCTACAGTCATTAATCAATCGCATTTCATCGGTAAACGCTGCAACCGAATAACCAGAATTGGTGGTTTTTTTTCTTTTTAGAGCTCCTCAGCACCGATTACCAGTTACTGCACTTGCAGGAAGCAAAAGATGGGTGAATGCAATTATAAAGTGCACCAAACTATTAAATTTGAAATTTTTGCAAGCCTAATACAACAATAAAAGAATTCAGTGAATTTTATTTGGTATCTAGTTCAATGAAATTGGCACGTTCCATTAATATTTCATGAAATACTCTATGTAAATGTTAGGCCAAGAGAAACAAGACGACCTATCTTACAACCTATCATTATTGCCGAAAATCTTTAGAAATTCTGATGAAAGACAAAAAAGAGGAAATTGAATACATGATTGAATACTGACTTTAATTTCCTGAACGTGTTGCGAGACATAAGAATAGAAGTGTCGCAGAAGAACAGCAGAAAGCGTCTGGTTGGCTTGTTTACTATAAGATTACTTTATTTCAAACGAAAATAAAGATTCAAGATAAATATATTGTTAGATTATATATTTTAACGTGAAATAATTTGAAAACTTTATTTTGCTTTGAATGAAGAATATTCATTTAGCTCTGTTCATATTTATACATCTGATGAAAAGTGCTTAAAATATTTTTGTTTCATGTACCAGAGAGAGACAAATAAATATATTTTTTTTATTATTAAAATATTATCCTATAATAAAGTATTCACCCTGCGTATATATGGTAAATACATGATAAATATTGTACATATGAAAGTCTTCTCATTTTTATAAATATAATACTTTTACTTTTAATCTTTTACATTAATAAAACCTATAAATTTAAACTATAGCTATAATATATAGCATTACTCAGACATTACATACATGAATAGATTATATCTTATCTATGACAAAATTGATTTCTGCCATTGAATTTACATTTGGGCAGGACAAGGAAGTTTAATGTAAATTTAAATATTCTTTTTTGAAGAAAAGTTTGAAATTTATATTTCACTTGACTTATATATGTATTGCACTGATAAAAAACCAAGTTAGCATTATATATATATATATACACACACGCACACACACACACACACACATATATATATATATATATATATATATATACCACATATATATATATACATATATATATATATATATATATATATATATATATATATACCACATATATTTACCACAAATTCTTGGTTTCCAAACCTTTGATTTTAAAGACCTATTTAATAATATTGTCATTAAAGATTTACATAAAGTTATTATCTCTCTTTATCATGACTATATATCTTCCAATCATGATGCTTTTAATGTCAAAAATTTTCCTATGCTCTTGCACTTTGTGTTATACAACAATTATATTATCCAAGGTGATAACATTTATTTACAAACATCTGGTGTACCACAAGGTGGCTGTAGTAGTAGTATACTCGCTAACTTATATCTTTATTATTATGAATGTCATTTTAACTCTAATTCATATATTATATATAGATATGTTGACGACTTAATTTGTATTATCATTGATGATTCCTATCCCATTAATATTGATTTTTACCCGTCTAACCTAGAATTAATTCCTAATGAGCCTTGCGTTAGTCAAACTGTTAATTTTTTAGACCTAAATTTAGATACCCTCAATAATCATGTAATCACCAATCTATATGATAAAAAAGATTCTTACAACTTCACTATCATAAAGCTGCTATCATATCAATCTTGTAATTCTATTCAATTGTTTAGAAACATCATTTTAAACCAGCTATTTCGAATACATCGACTTTCTGATCCTCAGTTTCACTTTCTCCACATCAATAAACTTAAACGCATTTGTCAAAACTACCTATATCCGGAAGTATTTGTAAATAATATTATTAATAATTTCAAATATACCACGTAATAATTTTACACATGCATTATTTATCTTTGATTGGTTAACTCATTTTTGAAAATTCACCCATTCTTATCACCTCACTTACCACTTGGCCTGAGTCTAATACTATTTTCGAATGTCTATTTTCCACTTGTCCTGAGTCCTATACTGTTTACTATTTTCGAAAGTCTCCATACTTATTATGTATCGTTCAATTGTATTCATTCCCACTCGCATTGACGAAGTGAGGTGAAATGCTCGCCCACTCGCATTGACGAAGTGAGGTGAAATGCTCAGTCACTAGATTATCTTACACGTGGTGCTATGCTTTTGATTTCACATTACAGTTCGTGGAGCTATTGTTTTTCAGCTTTGTATAATTCAATTGATTTATTTTTCTAATTCCACTTGCCAGTAGACAGTTCCAATGGTGTCTATAGTTAAATACTATCGCCATTGTCAGAAACTGGCTATTCTATCGGTTTTAATTCGAATTGTATGGCTGTCCTGATGAGAATGCAATTTCGAACTGACCGCCATTTTTTGTGAGGTTTCGATTGATTGTTCTCTATTCTTGATCTCTTGTCCTGAGCTGATTATTATTGCCTATTCTCATTTTTGCAGAGTTTTATTTTTATTTACTTTTATATACTTTTAATTGTGATTTTTGAATCCTAATATTCTTCTCATCCCCCTTTCCAATATAGTGATATGTAACCTTCTATCTTTATCCTTAGACTAGGCTTATAGTTTTTTTTTTTTTTTTTTTTTTTTTTTTTGTACATGCAGTAGTTTATATATATATACATATACATGCATACATATGCACATATATATATATATATATTTATTTACTTATTTCTATAATTTTTATAAAGTTACAAAAATATGTTTAAGAAATTTAATGTTTTTTTTCATTTTTTACTTTTCAAGCGCTGAGCTAGAGGAAAGTACGGTAAAAGTGATTGCGACTTGTACTACTTTTCTTGATTTATATGAATTTAGCAGAAGATTAATTTGAAATGTTACTATAATCTTAACCGGTGTAGCTTAAGAAATATATGGTGTACGTGATTTAATTGTAAGTCGATTTTTCATAAATACGTCCGTGGTGTCTCAGGTTACCACATATATCTTTTGTCGATCTGTGGATGTGTGGATATGTGTTCCGAATAAATGGCTCTTGGTAATCTAGATAACTACTGAAGCGATCTCGACCAAATTTAAGTGAAGAATTTCATATTGAGTAGATTTGAATGTAGAAATCTTTTTCAAAAATATATATAATTTAACTATGAAAAGGGATATATTTTTAAAAATCTTTACCCCTTCGTAATCATAAAAATCGCTGAAATAATTTTTACATATTTGGGTGATATTCTGAGTAAATTATCCAAATGTGAAGAAAACAATATCCGAAAAATGTACACAGTTTAGCTAGGAAACGGATTTTGCCGAAAGTGGCTACCCTTCGTTATCTCAAAAACTGCTGAAATGATTTAAATCAAATTTAAGTGTTATACTGTACATATTTTGTAGATGTTAATACAGAAGAGAACTTTTAAAAAATGTATAAAATTTTTCTCAGAAGTTGAATGTACATTTGTTTCACTTAGAAAATCTCGGGATTGCTCCGATAGCTTAGGAAATATTAAAACAACTAATAGATATACCAATTGATGACAATATTTATAATAGTGAATAGAGATATCAAGGAATATATTGTATTTACATTATACAGCTTTAATTATCATTTTTGAACTATACAAACTGAACAGTCCAAACATACAAAGTCTTCTGAACCGCCCAAACATACGATAAACATTTTCTCATGTGGAAAAGTGTCAAGCTTGTCGAAGTAGCAACGCATACGATTCATGATCTTCAAATTCTAAATGCTTCAAAAAATCATAGAGATTATATAAAATTATTGTATGCTACATTTAACTTTATTAATCAAATTTATTTATTTTTTAATTTTCAAAGTCGAAATTATTATTCAGATTTCCAGGCGCGATCAAACAGATATACAATAATTGGGACGGTTTAATAAAATACTAAAACAAGTTTATCAGAATGAAATATCGATTCGAGGGTATGAAATTGTGTCAAAGAAAATACAAATTTTTATGCATAGACAATATCTTGTACTATAAAATATGTACGAAAATTAAAATACTTTTCTCCATAACTACGAAATGTGCGATTAATGTTTATTAGACGGAATATAAAGGTTTGCAATTGCCAGTTTCTAATCTCTAAAATAAAAGTAATGAAAATTAAACTGGTAAATAGATGATTAGGAAGTAATATATTAGGTGCTAAAAATTTAGCATTGTTAGCAGCATATATTATGTGAGTTTTTTAATGTGTTTTTTATTGTAAATGTTTATAAACTACTTATAAAAATAAAAAGTTCACTATATATTGATTTATATTTTAGACCCAATACGGAATTATTCTTTGTATGTAAATAGAATGTTTGAGACATTTTTTTACGGTTATAATATATTAAGTATTTTAAATTTACTGCTTACATTTACAAATATCAACGTTTATTGAAAGGAAGTGAATACATTTTTTTATTCCAAAGTGTAAATTATTATAAAAATACTATTAAGTATATTACATTAAATAAAAAATATCCAGTTGCCCAGAAGTATAAATATTTGGAGTAGTAAATAAAATATTTTATAGTAAAATACTTGTTGATTTGTAAGTAATACATGTTTTACTTTTAATAAATATTTAATTTTAAGGTATTATTTTGGGTTAAACTAAATAATATGAAATGTTAATGGCAAAAGTGACAAAAATTTTTAACAGTAATTATCATTAATTGCAATTTAGTGCATATAAATTTTACAAAACCATTTTTTTCTTTCTCTCTAGTCATAAATAAGATTTAATAATTAATAACCATGCATTTTAAAAAATGAATTTACACTTTCAAAATTCATATAGCATGCAGTATGCTATAGAATTTATACTCTATAAGTAATAAATAAATTAAAATTTAACGGAGTTCTACAAATACATAAAAAGATATTGCTTTTCACTAATTTAAAAATGATTTCATTGCGATAGGTGAATTTATAATAAGATATAGTAATTTAATAAGATATAGTTTGCGAGAATAAAATATAATCGAAAGAAATCAATTAAATATTTCAAAAATTATGAAAGTTTTAAAATAAATATTGATCTCCAAATGTACACATATTTGTTTGCGTTAGTGTTTTTCTTGTCATGTAAAATCCTTATTAATTTCAGTTGCGCCATCTATTGTACCTTTACCAATTTTTCTTTTATCAAGCTTAAAAGCTCACAATATGATATATAGATATTTTTAACTCAAATTTTTAAATATTTAAAGATTTCATCCACCACATAAACAATGTTGAATTCAAGAATGCTGAATATAAATTTTAAATATTAAAAAAATGTACTTACTGTGCGCCGTCTTTATCTTCATCGGGTTCTTGAAATTTCACATGTGCTTTTTCTGCCACTCTCTCTTCTTTTTCATCTGTTCCTTCAACATTCCCTGAATCGTCTTTTTCTTTTTTCTTCTCATCTTTCTCTTCCTCCTCTGTCTTTTTTACTTCCTCTTTTGGAGATTCTTTGTCCTCTTGTTCCTCTTCAATAAGTGTTTCGAACTTCAAGTCTTTAGAAGTACTTGCTCCCGGCTCTGATGATACAGATTTTGTGCTTGGACTACGCTCTGGTTTAGATTCTGATGGTACAGTGGCCCCAGCACTTACAGTCCTCCTTGCCGGAGCATGAGAGGCGGTAGCACTTGAAGTTGCTAATTTGCGTCGAGATTGATTCTTTCGGAAAGAAGCGGCAGCCTCTCGATTCCGTTTCTTCATTCGTACACTGTACGAACGTACGGGCATCATTTTGAATGTGGATGCAAAACTTTTTAGAGCATAGTATTATTATAGATTTGTATGTATTATATAATCATACCCTAAACGACTTATATTAAATTACATTCTTTGATTTTTAATCAAAAGAGTAATATGTCAAGGGTCATGATATAACACTAGTTGCAAAACTTAACTTTCAATGCTAATTAAAATCACCGAAAGTCTACAGAAGGAAATGTGGTGACTTTTAATGAAAATGTTATGCATTATATGAATGTTCATTTGGCATAATAATTTTCAATCCATGCAAAATAACGAATACACTGTTAAACATGGAAAACTTTGCAGATTCATATACTTATATTCGACCATATTAAATATGAAGCTGTTCTCTGCACGGGCATTTGTAAAACATTTGTTTATTCAAATGATTAATATTCCAAAAATCACGTTGTAAAATAAATTACAAAATTCATATTCTATTACTCATTTAATTCCCTTAAAATTTGCAAATGATATTTTCTTGTCTGTTTGTGAAAATCGTATATAGTATATAGATTTTCCTTTTGCCTAATATTTTTTAATCCAGGGGAAATATTGAAACACCATATGCTGAACACGAAAAAAAAACATTAATACATGTATATATAGTACATATAAATATATGTGTGTGAAAGTATTATCTGCTCAAAGATTTGCCCACTATGCTGAATATAAAGAATAATATTCCAGAAAATACGATGTAACATTAATTGCAATATTCAGCTTCTGTAACAGATTTAATTTCGTTGAAGTGTGCTGACAACCTTTTGACGACTGTTTATAAAAAGTTTGAACAGTATATAAATTCTCAATCGGCAGATGGATGTGTAATTCAGTCGAAAATATGAAATAGTATCTCTAAAATATCAAAAACTGGAGTTTATATTAGACCACATCATATATATCAAACTATTCTGCGAAAATTTGTTGTAAAAATATTTGTTGAACTCAAATTGACATGAAACACTGCTGTAAGTCAATAATGTATCCTGCATAAATTCACTATCTGAAAATGTCTTTAAATGTTATTGAAAAGGGCAGTTTTCATTTTTGGTATTAATCACAAATTGAAGAATGCAATTCGTTCTCGCTAAGGACGATTATTACACATTTGACATTCCTTTGTGGATGGTATCTTTCTATGAAAAATACGGATTGTTAAATTCTCGGTAGTTTCAAAATATATTTCGAATATTTTAATATATAAAATTACGTTACAAATTTGCTAAATTCAAGAAAGCCGAGAATATATTTTAAAATTAAATATGCCAACACTTAATAGCTTATGATGAATATTTTCAAATTGAAAATACAATGTGTACAGTAGATTAAATTTGTCGTATACGTGAATGTATTTTCAATCACCTTCAGTTTTGAGCATACTGATATATTGATATATGTAATGTCACAAAAGCTTGACGAACACTGAAAACTTCATACATTCATATAAATTGAGACCCTTGACCAGCTTTTATATATAATCTAGCTACAATTTTAATCCTTTTTCAGAATAATATCACAGTAATTTTAAATACGAAATATCAAGTGTCATTTCGTGAACTTCAAATACAATGAAAATATTTTTAAAGACACAAAAATACGGATAGGAAATCGAACACCAAATATATCATTAGGCATAGAAATGTTCTTTATATTTATAGGATCAGAAAAATATTGTACACTCTCATTCGTTGAAAAGTAAATTTCGTTTATTTTTTCGATTATTTTTTCGATCATTTCGTGAACTTCAAATACAATGAAAATATTCTGTTTTCTGATCAGATTCTGTTTTGTTCGAACGGATCACACTACTCACAGCTGTATTATGCACTATCATTTGCAATCTTTGATTGATTCCTTCATTGAATTGTTAAGAGTTATTGCAGAAAATTGAGCTAATGGGTGTTATATAAGCTTTGATGCAATTTCAAAAGAAAACTTTAGTCGTTGTCAGAAGTCATTAATGCAATATATTTGAAAGAAGCACGTCATTTTGCAAAGAAATGGAAAAACTGTTTTTTGCATTGTTTTAAGAAAAATGCTGTTGTAGAAACCACTGCCTAAATAAAGTTCAAAGTAGGTTGCTACAAATTATAAATCGTTGTTTACTGAATGAATTTCAGAGATTTATAATCAAATTAATACTATTGTTTTACGTAAATATTATATTTCGTACATATAACCACATATAGAGTTCTTTGATTTTTCAATATTACATTGAAAACTTAAGAAACATTGAATGAATTTCATTCAATCATATTTCAGATATATCGAAGTCAAGAAACTGTTTTGCGATTCGATTAAATGTTGAAACAACAAAACCATATTCCATTGCAGAACAAAGTTCTCTGAATAAAATCATTTAAGTATTTAATTACACTTATATGCATTCCACAATAGCTAACACATCGAAAATCCATAGAAGTACGCATAAGAGAAATGAATTTATGTGACAGATTTTCCGCAACACAGCGCAAAGTGCAACAGGTTCAATACAAACATGGCCACATCCCACATATTCCCTTGAATTCCAAGATCGAATGTGTGCAAGTCAAAATATCTCTTGGAGATAGATTGTGAAACATTCTTTTGAAAGGAATTTCCAAAGATCCGATCTCTATAGAATCCGGATGCACACTCTACAGAAAAGAAGCAGTCTGGCGCTCAAAACAGGAGAATTTTCTTTTCCTCACAGAGTTTGAGGAGTTGAGCGCGCGCACGAAATATCTTCGATCAATACTCGGCTTTTTAATTCTTCATTTTTGTACAAGTTTGAATAGTGCTTTCACGCGGCCTTGTGGCAGCAACAGTTGGCCTCTATGCTTTGCATATGAACTGTGGTCTCATGTTTTATGCAGTAGTCAGGATTTCATATCTGATGGATTTCTTTGTATAATTATCGTCTAACTAATTTAAATAATAGCGAAGGCTAAACCTAATTAGTGAATAACGCATAAAGTTGATGTAAGGTTGAAAATATTTTCCTGAGGCTACAAAAAAATAATTTCATTTGAGCTGTTGCCCTACTTATAATATTTATGTACTATTGAAATTATTTGATGCATAAATGTTTTACAATAATTAAGCTAAGTACAAACCAAAGTAGGATTTCAAAATTAAATACGAGTTCTTTAAAGCAAATTAAATAAACATAAAATTATTTTGCTTGTTCGTACTTTAATATTCATAAGCATTATTATTGAAATTCAAGTACACTCACATGTTTTAAAAACTTCAAATAATTTAAAGCAAATTATAAAGAACATTTTGAATACAGTGTTATTTATGTATTTATTAAGGGATTGCGAGAATAAATTCAAATGGTAAATTATAAAATATTAGATTCCGTATCTTTAAAAGATACCCTTCCTAAATGCATTTGAATTATTTTCATAGGCAGCGATTTTACTAAAAGAATTTATTTAAATTTTTCTGAGATATTGATTTACCGTCTACTCAATCCAAAATAAAAGGTGGGCAATAAATCAGTAACTAACGAGTAACTGCAATTTATTACAAGAGCTATTCGTACACAGTATAAGTTTATTCTTTCAATTAACTGAACATGCCATGCATCCCTAAAAGATAAATTATCTTATAAATGTCTCTCAGAAAAGTGATACAGAATGCCCCCTTTTAGGAACTTCGTATCTTTTATGAGCTATTAGAGATATCACGATACTAAAATATTTCAGGAATTATTGTTTATCACTAGGATAATATTTAGTGATATTAAGAAATACATTGAACTTCTACACATTTAAACATTTATCAGGGAGATATTTCTGAAATGTCCAAAAATTACTTCGATTTGTTTTTTGTACACAGTCAAAAAATTTTACTTACTCAAATTTTAAAATTTGATCTGCTTGTATCATTCCGATGCTATAAATATGATGTAAAAAAGTTAATAAGTTGATTTTGCCATTTATGTATTTTTTTAATTTTGAGAGCATTGGGAAATATTTTTGCTAAAAGTAGACGGCTTTAAATTACATTATATGCGAATAAAATAAACTTACTTTTAGTACAATAGTCAATGTTCATTATTTTTTTTTCTAGAATAGAAAAAATGAAATGTATTTTGCTTCAGTAAAAAATTCTCATGCAATTTTTTAAAATATAAAATAGGATTCAAATAAAAATGTGTACTATACCTGCTTATGCATTATGTTTAGAAATGAAGAATTTAAACTAATTATAAAATATTATTGTAGCAAATTATAATTTCAAAGATTATGCATACAGTTTACAAAGATGGTTTTGCAAGTTTGTATAATAAATAATTATTACTGTAACATAGCTTTAGAAATGCCGTTTAATTCTCCAAAATATCGAGTTTACAGGCATTTTTAATTGGTATTATTTAAAAAAAAATTTATCCTTTTGCACGTTCTGTGAATTTGAATTATAAGTTGATAAAATGAAGTACAAACTTTCTATATAGGAACGATGGGTCATTTTAAACACTAATATAAAATTAGAGAAGAATATTTAATTAACACTTTTATATCAATTTTCATATTTTAGCAATATCTGGCCAGCGTATCTTTCATTTCTAAAATTAAAACTTTGTATTCGTTTGAAATGATGATAAAACACTTATATTTAATTACAACTTTGCTTTAAAATTATAATATACTTCTAAAACTGCAGTACAAAAATTGTCGTTGTATTGGAACATTTAATAAAGTCAAAGCAGATATAAATTTTAATTTTACCTTCAATCTATATTATTCAAATTATTTATAAAACATATATCGTCAGACATTAGATACTTTTTATACGTTTTCTGTACCATATATATTTAGATAATGCCGTGTTAGAATTTTATCTTTCAATTAAGACATTAATGCATTTAAATTTTCAAAAACCGTCTCAATAAATATTCTATATTAATAATGCACCTTTAAACACATATAAATGATTTAATAATATGCTATGCGCATTTGTACCTCAAATGCCATGTAAAAGCAGTTCTAATGCAGAAGTTATTAAGTCTGAATCACAAAAGACAAAAATAAGAAAATATACCGTCACAACAATGACTACTAAGCTCCTTATAAATGCACGAATTCCAACAAGTGATAAATTCAAAGAGAATTGTCACAAATAAAGACATTCGATCGCTGAGAGAACAGATGAATATTTGGAGTTAGAGCGCGTTCGTCTTCCTGCCAGCGTACTAGTGAAAGACCTGCAGGGACATCCAATCAGATTACACCTGCTATTCAAGGGGAACCAATGAGAGAGGGAGATGACAAGGTGAAATGCGAGAGCTAAAAGCAAAAATTTTGTAAAATAACCAGGTGAAAAGAATGCGTAGCATAATTTAGATTTCAAACGATAAATAATATTTTGAAAAAGAAAATCATGAATTGGAATTACATGATGTGGATTTCAAATAAAAGCATACGATAGGGAAGTATTAATTTGAATATAACTAAATTAATTTTTGTATAGATATAAGTTAATAATTTTTATTTTTTTTCTAATTTATTTCTTGCAAAAGTGGTCTAACATGACAGCAAAAGATTTCTGTTTCGTAGCACGAAATAGCAAACATGTCGTAATAACATTGTCAAAGTAAATGAAAAAAAAATCTGATGTTGGCAGCACATGACTTTCCTTATAAAATGCAATGAATTTACTACTTTTACAGTTTAAAAAAATATTATTCCTATTGTAGATACTTATATTCTTTCCAAGATATTGAATTTTCTTCAATTAGTCGTCATTTTCATTGATTTAGAGTCATTTTTATCCATTTGACGAAATTTTCTTTAATTTGGTAACGTTTAAAAAAGTCGCCAAGTTATCTACATTCCCCCAAATTCGTCGCCAAAATCTTGCCAAGCGTTTTGGAAGGAGAAATAAGTTATTCTTACAGCGGATAAATGACTATTGGCGTTCAAATATAAAAGTATTACTCAAAGTATCTTTTCTCGTGAATAGAACGAGTTAGATGAATGAGAATGATGTCATCGAATTTATCGCGTGATATTACATATGAAAATTAAACATGTTTCTTAGCAGTTAATATATATTTTATAATTTATAGAATTTTTTGATAAATTTAATTGAAAAATGTGCAATATCTCGAGAACGGTTCATGCTAGCGTTCTAAAGTTTACGTCAATCGTTTTCTAAGAAAAAATTAATTACCAAATATCTATTTGCGTAACTTTATTAAAGGTTTTGATTTTTTGATGATTTTTTCAAAATATCAATCTAAAAGTTAGGCGGATTCTGGACATTCGATTGTATTTTAAAACAATAGGCTTCCAGTATTCAGGGATTGTGATTTTTGTACCAAATTTCACTCTAATCGCTCCATTCGTTTATGAGATATCGTCTCCACAGGCTCACTGACACACACTGACACATACTGACACACACACACACACACACACACACACACTTTCACACACACACTTTAACACACACACACACAGACATCAATTGAAAAATGTTCGATTCATGATCAGGGATACCTGAAACGTGCTCTCCCGTCGAAAACTCGAATTCGAATTTTCGATCCCCTCACAATACTTTCCCTATACATTATGTATATAAGGAAAGTAATATATGCATTTAATGTGCAATCACTGTTTAATATCAATACATATATATATGCTGAATATTTTTGTCTTATTTAACAGCTATAATTTTAAAAATCTGATGTGGGCAAAACATGACTTTCTCTACAGGCTTAAATTCGTATTATTTTTATTTCTTTACTGATTCATTAAATTTAGTTTAATTGCACAACAATTTAAGCATAATTATTTAAAATTAATGAAATTTAGAATTAATGACATTTCCTAAAATTTACTAGTTACGTCCATTGAGGGCAATTTTGATATTAATTATATTTTGGTATGATTAAAAAAAATTACCCGAACTTTATTGGGGAAATGACCAGCGAAAATCGTAAAAATGTAAAATAAATGACCAAAATTGCTGATATATTAAGGAATTGTTGTTCATGTAATTTTTGACAGCTCAGCAAAAAAGACTAGCTTCATGAATCTAGGATGAACCGTTCTCAAGAAACTGTTTTTTTTTAAATTTTGAAGAGCTGAAGACTTTAAGGTGCAGTCAAATAAAACGAACATGCATTGAAACTGCAAATCAGATATAATACCAGAAAAGTATCCATGTTATTTTCTGAAAATGAACTTAATTTAATGCATCATGAAATAAAAAATAAGAAAATAAATTTGAACTTTGTAGAGAAAGTCATGTGCTGCCCACCTCAGTTTCCCCCCCCCCCCCCGATCATTTCCTAAAAATGGCAGGTTCTTTTTTACCAAATCATACTAAAATCTAATCAGCACCTGTATAACCTTCAAGTGACTTATCTACCAAATTTTGTGAAATTTAGTAACTTAGTGTTTTAACTTGAGTGGATATATGAAATTTGTGTGGTCCATTTGGCAAAAAAAAGTGGCCTCTTTTATCCCGAGTCATGCCAAAATCTAATCAGCACCAAGATCACCCACAAGTGACATAGATGTAAAATTTTATGAAATTCTGCCAATTAGTTATTGAGTTAGAGTAGATACATACATTCCACAGAGAGACGCACACATACACAGACGTCAAGCTGAAAAAAGTTTTTCGTATTCTAGCGGTCCCAAAACTTGCACATCCGTCAAAAACTCGAGTTGAGACTCTTGCACTATTCCAATACTTTCCCTAAACATTACCATGTATTGCAGGGAAATCAAAAAATCTGATCTGGGCAGAACACGACTTTCCCTGCAGACTCAACTTTATTTTCTCTTTATTTCTTTAACAATTCATTAAATTCAGTTTAATTGCACAATATAACACACATAATTATTTGAAATCGCACTGAATTTGCACTTTCAATTAATTCAATTTTCGTTTTCGTTTGATAAATGGGCGTAGTTTTAAAGGTGGCGTAGCAGAAATGTGTAAAAACTATAAATTTTCTTGAGAACGGTTTATCCTAGAGTGATGGGATTGGTCTTATTCATTTCATTGTAAAAAATATCATTTAAAACAGGCATTTAATAGGTATATTTGAGCATACGTAGTCTTTTATTTTAGATTTTGACAATTTTTGCGGGCAATTTCGTATAAAATGTAGGTTCTTTTTTCAGAAACGTACAAAATTCCTAATCAGCACCAGGGTTTCCTACAAGTGTAACAAATTTTGAGACATTTAGTAAATTAGTATTTTAGCAGGAATGGATACATGCGACTTTTGCGGGCCATTTCGGATTAAAAGGCATGTTCTTTTATCTCGAATCGTACTAAAATCTAATCTGCATCAGGGTCACCCATATGTGGAAGACCCAGGCCACACGACTCACTCTAGGGTATGAGCAGCAGGATGAGTGGCCGGAGGGTCATCCATATGTGACTTACTATAAATTTTTATGAAATTTTGTCAATTAGAGTGGATACATTTATTGCACAGACAGACACACATGCGTCACGCGAAAATAGTTTTATCTTAGCATGCAACTCTCTCAAAAACTTGAGTTGTGATTTTCGACAATACTTTCCCTATACATTACTGCGTATTGTAAAGAAAGTAAAATCAAGAAAGTGCGCAGTTATTCATCCATCATCTGTGGTCCATGTTTTCAGGATCATGCTGCTCGTTACAAGGTGCAGACAGTGAGATAGATGATCAGAGAGCACAAAATTATTTAAAACACGGATTTTGGAATATTTTTGGAAGAAGTATTGTAACTTAAAATCCAGTAACGTTTGAGGGCGTATATAGTCCACCAATCTTTAGTAAAATTTTAAACGCTCAACGGAAATGCAGGGAGGATACTGCTGTCATATACCAGGGTGTTGCAGAAAAGGCAAGAAAATGCTCAAATGATCATTCATCACCTCCTGTGAACCATTGTTTTGAGTTCATTACCGCTGATTAACACGGTACAGGCGATGGAATGATTAGGTAACACATACGCATTTCATGCTTTTTATGCAAAGCCCCTTTATAGGACAGAAGTCGTTTCACTGTATTCCTGAGAACATAAAATGTTATTAAGGATGCGGGGATATAACTGCCCTAATCGTTACTGAATTTTAACTTACAATATTTCTACCAGAAAAATTCTAAAATGCTGGCTTTAAGGAATTTTGTGCATACTAATCGGCTAATACCTGTACAGTATTAACGAACGATTATGACAGTGAAACCGTGGTATACAGGTGATGATGGATAGACAATTTTTGTTTTTTGTGCTATGCCCTAATATAGGCCAGAAGTTGTTTCACTGAAAACCTGAGTTTCCCAAATTCCAAGCTTTGTACCTGGAATTGGGGACCAGAACGGAAGAAAGAAAAACAGGATTGAAGAAGTACCTGTTTAGTAATCACGAGGCATTCTTGAAAAATTAATTTTCTATTTTACTTGTGAGTTTTCATTAATTTACTCTTTTTCATTATCTTCTAACACACAGCTTACTATTTGTAAAACCAAAGTTTTGTGATTTAAAAAAATCTGATGTGGCCTGCACATGACTATCACTACAGACTCAAATACATGTTCTCTTTCATAATCCATTAAATCGAGTTCATTTGCACAAACTAATACAGATACTTATCTGAAATTATATCCGTTTTGCAGTTCTATAACGTGTAATTTCATTACGTCGACAGTTGCTCAAAATTCTCCTAAAATTACATGTCGTGTGAAAGGTCTATCCTAGAGAAATGGAGTTGGTTTTATTCGTTTTGTTGTTAAAACTTATCTATAAATCAAACATTTAATTACTACATTTGAGTATATTTACTTTTTTATTCAATAGTTTGGCGATTTTTGTGGGCCATTTCGCTGAAAGAGGGTCATTCTACTTTTCCAAATTCTACCCAAATCTAATCAGCATTGGAGTAACCCACAAGTCACTTACCTACCAAATTTCGGGAAATTTCGTCGAATAGTCTTTGAGCTAGAGTGAAACATAAATTGCACAGACACAGAGACAGACACAAACATACAGGCAAACATGCACACAGAGGTCACGCTAGAAATAGTGGATGTATGTTTAAGACAGCTCGGAACGTTTAGATCCGTCGAAAACACAAGTTCCGGTTTTCGACTCGATTCCTATAGTGATTAAGGAAGAAACATACTGTTTAAACCACGCAAAGGTTTTCACTGCAGAACTTAATGCCTCATTTAAACTGATCAGTATATTATGAATCAGAAATTTAGCATTGGAAATGTACAATGGATGCTTCAAATACTCGAAGTCAGACGGGATTGCCTTAGACGTGTTAATTAGACCAGATAGCTTAGGATACGATGGCAGCATCGGACTTTATTGGATCAAGGTACATGCTGGACTGTCGAGAAACGAAAGATTCTGCCAAGGCAACTACTATGACGACTGAAGTGGATATCAAGTGTTTTAGAAACGAGGCACAAATCTTGACTTTCAAGAGTATGATGGAAGAATGTCAGGAAAGGTGAACTGACGGTGTCAATGCAAAACCATTGTATTGATTAATTTCCTATGTAAATATTATAATGTAAATATTGAAATGTCTACATTGACCAATATGTAACTGTGCGTATTGTGTTTAAGAGTTGTCAAAGCAATTTTCAGGGCAATAGTACACTTTTGTTATTGTGAAGAAAATTGTTGGTGACATGTACCATACTCTGTTGGAAGAATGTTAACTTGGAAATTTTTTCTGTAAATTTTATAAATATAAATGTCGTTAACTTGTTAAAGATCAAAAAGGCACGAAAGGGTATAGTTTTAACTGTAAAATTTCTTCTTACTAAAATACTTTGCAAATATGCATGTTCCTTTTACTTATTTTGTTTTATTTCCAACAACAGTTATAGTCGATGTTTGTAGCAGGGTTTGCTTACTTTTGTTTTCTATTTTATAGATCATGGTTATGTTGGACCATTCAAAACTCTATGTAATTTGGATGTACTTATGCCTTTTGGAGAAGAGTAACTTGCTGAATAAAATTGGTTCGTGATGCTGAGTCTCGACAGAGACTCAACAGAGACAGAGTTTGTTGATCCGCGCGATGGCTCGGTTTGATCCGTATGGTGGCTTATCAGGAGCGGGATGGTTGGACGAGTTTACAATTTGGGAGTGCTTGTCATGGCTCAAGGTGATGGTATTAGCTGCCGTTTTGCAAGTCAAATGCATGTACCGCAATGATCGGTTTTGCTGTTGTAATGATACGTTATCTACCGTATAACTTCGGGAGAGCGGATACATCGTTTGATTTCGATACGATTCTTATTTTTCCTATAAATTACCATGCATTTTAGAAAATGTCTGATGTGTATGTAACACGACTTTCCTTACAAACTCAAATTCACGATCCATTAAATTGAGTTTAATTGCTGAAATTGACAAGGATAGCTACTTGATATCATAACCAGTTTGCAGTTTTAATATGTCATCTTTTTCTTAGACAACTTAACACAATTTAAAATGTTATCATCTCCTTAAGATTCGAAATTAAATATCTCATAAACAGTTCCTCCATAGAATATGCCTTATTCGTTTAGCCGTTAAAATTGCGTATGGAGCAAGCATTTAATGAATACATTTAAACATCGTTAATCCTTTATTTCAGACGTTGACGGTTTATTGGGCTATTTCGAAAAAAGGCTAATTGTATTTTTTCGAATCGTACTACAATCTATGCAGTACCAGAGTTAATTCCCAAATGATTAACATACCAAATTATAAGAAATTTCAGCGAATATTTTTTTAACTATAGTGAAAAATATATAGATATAATATATCGAGAATGCTACATCCAAGAGAAATAAGGTTGGTCTGAATCGTTTTGTTGTTAAACGTATAAAACATTACGTATAAAACAATCATTTTATAAATAGATTTCAGCATAGTTAGTCTTATATTTCAGATTTTGAAGATTCTTGTGGGCGAGTTTTGCAAAACAAGGCAAGTTCCATTTTTCCAAATCGTACCAAAATCTAATCAACACTAAGACAACCCACAAATGCTTTATTTACCAAATTGTGTAATATACCGTTTGAATAGTTTGAGTTAGAGTAGATACCTACATTGTACAGATACGCACATGCCCATACACACGCATATAGATGTCATTCTAAAAATATGGTTTTCGTGTTCTTGAGTGCCCGAAATGTCAAAAATTCGAGTTCCGATTTTTGATACGATTTCAGTACTTTCTATATGCATTACTATATATTGTAGAGCGAATAAAATCTAATTTGGGTAGCACGTGACTTTCCCTACAGACTTAAATTTTATTTTCTCTTTATTTATTTAATAATTCATGTAATTGAATGCAATTGCAGAAAATAACACCGATTTTGCACTTTTAATTCAATTTTCGTTTTCTGTTTGTTACTTGGATATATTTTCAAAGGTGACGTAGCAAGAATTTGAAAAATCCTCGAGAACGGTTAGCCCCAGTGCAATAGGGTTGGTCTTATTCTTTTTATTACCAAAATTTACGTATAAAACAAGCATTTAATTGATAGATTTGAGAATACTGAGTTTTTTATTTTAAAAATTGACGACTTTTGCAGGCCATTTTGTAAAGAAAAGCAGGTTGTTTTTTTTCCGAGTCATACTAAAATTTCATCAGCACCAGGGTCGCCCACAAGTGACTTGGCTATAAAATATAATGAAATTTAGTCAGTTAGTTTTTGCGTTAGAGTGGTTATATACATTGCACACACAGATATACACAGACACACACAGACACACATACACACACACAGACACAGACACACACACAGATGTCACGCTAAAAATAGATTTTTTGTCTTCTAGAGATCCCAAACCTATAGATCTGTCTAAAAGTTGAGATTTTCAACACGATTCCATACTTTCCCTATATGTTACCACGTATTGAAAGGAAAGTAAAAAATGGCTATTCGGTTTTCACTTTTTATGACGTTTTTGACGCTTGGAAACGACATTTATGGAGACACAAAATAATTTAAATAATACATTTACAATGTTTTATATCCCTAAACACAAAACAACAACGGATAATTTTTGAGAGGTTAAAAACCGAGTTAACCATATTTTATTAAGAGTAAAATAATCTTTTATTAAATTAGTGTATTTGATAAAATACATTTATTCTCACGAATATAAATCATGAAATAAGAACAGTAAACCTCTAGGGTATACAACGTGTTTTGTTCGAATCAGATTTCTTTTGAAAGTCATAAATACATATAAATAGATATTTATACAACGATCACAGATGGATGTTATTTACTTTCACCTTTTCGTACAACACGCAGCGCATGTGAAGAAAAATATACTGTGATGGAGTAAAAAATATAATTCTCAGATTTGGACTAATTTACATGTTTTGAGCATCCCTGAATTAAATAAGCCCGATTTGTTTTTATTTCCAAGTTTATATTTCTGTGTGAATCTCTTGGGAATACCCATCTGTTTAAAAATAGAAGAGATTCAACTAAATTTTAATGGGATTATTTCAATCCGTTAAACAAAGAAACCTATCTATTTTCAAGGAGATCAGGTCAAGCAGAGGTGCTCACATTTTAGATCGAAAACATATTATAAAAGTAATTCTGTTAAGAAATGTGATAAAATTTGTTCCTAAAACATAATCTACACACACACACACACACACAGTTAAACCACTGCTACAATGCCGAAAAAAGAAATGAACAGCATTGGCTAAATTATGGAGGTTAATTAGACTAGATTCTTCATCAGGTCTGAGCATTTAATTCTAATTAACCCAAACACATGTGTGTTTTAGATATGGCAACAGTAAGTTACTGTAAATTCCAAAGCGCAGACTACACGCATTAAAAGAGGAATAATTGAAAAATTAATAGAAAATCAAATATAACCATCATTTTGAACATTTTATAAAATTTACTGAAAAACTAAGTACTTCAATAACTAAATTACTCTGCTGGTCCGCTGGTACAGATACTAAAATATAAGAATTAAATATACTAAATTATGTCACATAAGTTAATGGTTTTTAGGTAATGTTAAAAGGAATGTAATGCCCATTATTATTTAGGAGTTATTACATGCGGTTATTGTGATTATTAGAAATTCTCTTTTCCAAAAGAGCGTTTTCAAAAAATCAATGAAATTGCATGCAATTTGGAATGTTTATTTTAATAGGTTAAAACAATAAGCTTATTGATTTCAATCGAATATTTTCGTAATGTAAATCCCATCTCATGCATTTGAATTTATTTATTAATGCTCCAAAGTAAATGGCTTTTGAAGATTGCACAAAAGAAATATTTTCCTAATCTTTAGGTGAAAAATGTGTGCAACTATAAACAGTTGTCACCAGTAATTAAAATTTCAACAAACACCTTAACATCATTAATGAAATTAAATCCTCCAAATAAACGAATTCTTTTACAAGGGAGATAAAACCGTTCCATTTTAATCTCTTCACTAACTCATGACAATACCACCTCATATCGAATTACGAACAGAAGCCACCAGGTGTGAAATATCAATAATCCCGAAAGTGTGACACTGCAAAGAGGAAAATGAAAAAGTGGGATAGCGCCAGTTTCATAAGCAATAAGTAGCTTTCTAATTCTTTTATTCGAAGTAGATAAACTTTGTTTGAATCCATATCTGAAATTAAATATGATATATGAGTAATTGAGACGTGTTACATTTATATATTTGCATATAGAAATATTGGATAATGGTTTTTTAAAATATACATGCAATTACAGCGGTAAATATAATAATTCAAAACTCCACATTACAAATTGAGTACTATTTAGTAATGAAACTTAAAATGCTTTGCGTTAATTAATACAGGCCAATATTGGATATCTCGTTCTGTCATCGGAAATATTTGCAATGTAAAGTTAATATTGGATCATTATGGGGTATATATTATCGCAACATATTGGTGTTACATTGGGAATATTTCCTTTGAAAAGCCATTATTGGCTAAATATTGACATTTCGATGGCTAAATGTTTTCATTTTAATGTTGGTTTGATATTAGCTAAATGTTGGCATTCCAGTATTGAGCTAATTTTTGACTTTTCTGATCAGGTGATGGAATCTAAACGAGATCTAAAGCACAATATATCAAGGCCACGCCGTACTTGAGCATAGGATTGAAAATTGAACTGGAAGGGTTTGCTCTGAAATGCTTCCAGTTCAATTGAGTTATTGTTGATAGGAACACTTTAGGACCAGAGTTTTAATTGTCAACAGTTCCGTATATAAGGGGGAGATTAGTTGTTTTGGGGAGCATTTTCTGAACAGTTCAGCTCAAGCTTGTTGGATTTTTAACCTTTAAACTTTCAGTTGTCCCCCCATCTCGCTTCTCTTGTTTCCACCTGAGTTATGTAGATTGATAGCTCTTAAATAAACTTGAACTATGTCTATTGTTGTCTCTGTTTGCTGATCTGCAGTGTGCGGGTCATAAATTCCATAGATTCGCGCTTTTTAGCTAGATAATTGGATTATCCGAGCCAACCAGATCATTTCCACATGCATCTGCATACGAAAATGAACATTTTCTGGAACGTCGGTAAAGTTAAGTTTCATCGTTCTTATATGATTCAGTATAATAAACGGATTGCAATAACATTACCTGTTGATCTTGAATAATGTAATACTATCTACTGATAAAATGTTCATCTGCCAGTGTAATTGAGGAGAATTGGTACTCCTTTTGCGTGTGACTTGTATAGATTTTCGTCCCTGCTCCTAAAACTTTCAAAGGTGAATCTTCAAAAATTTGTTAGGATTTTGCAAAACGTCTTGATAATTGCAGAACAATATTTTGAGTTCGACTATGGCACATTGGCAATTTCAGAAGTTCCTTGGATCTATGCCACAGCGCCTTAAATATTAGCACAAAACAGTTTACTGGGTTGCATTATAACACACGGTATGTCATCGTCAGATAAAAAACATTATTTTAAATTTATTGTAAAAATATTTTTTAACTTAAAGGTATTCTTTATAAATGTTTGTCAGAAAAATCTCATATTATGGTAATAATATAAATCTATATACATGTAAAACAATAATTAAATAATATGTACGTAGTAGTTAAATGTCGGCACTGCAATATTGTCCTAAAATGGGTAAATTATTATATTTTTAATATTGGCCCAGGATTATATGGCAGGGTTGTCAATATTGTTATGCTACTAGGCGTTCTTTGTTAGTGAATGTTGCTAACGATAAATCACGCCTTTGTAGATTATATGTAGTACTCGTGAATTATTATAATAATTTTGTTGGAATAAAATTATTTAAAAACTTTTATTAAATATAATAGCGAATAAACATTATCTTTAATCTCGGTTGGAAAATAAAACGCATAAATTATGTCATCAGTAATTAAAGTTTTAACCAACAACTCAATATCATAACTGAAGTTAAATTCTAGGAATAGACCTATTTTTCCCGAAGAGTAAATAAAATCTTCCAATTCTAATATGTCCTCCATTTTCTAAATATGTCACTGTATACTAAATTAGGAACTGAAGCCACCAGGTGTAAAATATCAATATCGCAATAGGTGTTACACACGGGGTTTGCGTGAAGTGAAAGCGTAAAATATTTTCAGATTCATCCGGAATAAGTGGCTTCTAAATTCTTTTAGTTGGGGCAGATATACTTAAATGTTGAGCTAATAAACATTTGTGGAAAATGAATATCAGGTTTGAATAATTAAGACATGTCAAATCCAAATATTAGCAGTCAGAGCCTTTAAATGCTGTTTTCATAAAATTGAATTGAAATTGAATTGATCCCAGCAATGAATATAAAAACGATTAAATAATCGTTAAAAGAAAATGCTGCAACGAAACACAATAAATCAAAATTTCGTAAATAAAGCATACATACAAATGACTTGCTTACGAGTTTCAAAAGAAAATAACAGCCTTCTTCTTCATGACCGATAAGAAGCGCGATTTCACTGTCTCAAGTAATGGTGGCAACTGAAAATTACACACGGTGCTAGAAGTTGGAGAAAAGAAGTTGTCAACGCCATGGAAAAAATCAGATGTGGGCAGCACATGACTTTCCTTATATAATGTAATGAATTTTACACTTTTACAGTAAAAAAAGGTTTTTCGTATAGTAGATACTAATATTCTTTCCAAGATATTGAATTTTCGACAATTAGTCGTCATTTTCATTGATTTAGCGCCATATTTATCCATTTGGCGAGATTTTCGTTAATTTGGCAACATTTCAAAAAAGTCGCCAAGTTGGCGACATTCCGCCAAATTCGTCGACAAAATCTCGCCAAGCGTTATGCACTAAGAAATAAGTTATTCTTACAGCAGATAAATGACTATTGGCGTTCAAATACAAAAGTATTATTCAAAGTATCTTTTTTCATGAATGGAACGAGCTAGATCCACAAGAATGATGTCACTCAATTTATTGCATGGTATTACATATGAAAAGTGAACATGTTCTCAATAGGAAATATTTTTATTTTATTTTATATGACTTTTTGATAATTTTTTTGAAAAATGTACAATATCTCGAGAACGGTTCATGTTAGCGTTCTAAAATTTATGTCAATCGTTTTCTAATAAAAAATTACATATGAAATGTCTGTTTGCGTAACTTTATTAGTGGTTTTGATTTTTTAACGATTTTTTCAAAATTTCATTCGAAAATTTAGGGGGGTTCTGAACATTCGATTGCGTATAAAAGCAATAGGCTTCCAGTGTTTACGGATTGTGATTTTTGTACCAAATTTGATTCGAATCGGTCCTTTCGTTCGTCAGTTATCGTCTCCACAGGCTCACTGACACACACACACACACACACACACACACAGACATCACTTCAAAAATGTTTGATTCGTGATCAGGGATGCTTGAAACGTGCTCTCCCGTCGAAAACTCGATTTCGAATTTTCGACCCCGTCACAATACTTTCCTTATACATTATGTATATAAGGAAAGTAAAAATGAAAGAGGGAAAAATCAAACCAACAGGCAAGAAACAACGAATACACAAAACTGTAGAGAAAACAAAGAAGACAATAAGACGCTAAGAAAATGGATGGCAGAACGAATAGAAGCAGCTGAATACAGAGAAAACTTGCAAAAAACGTTAACGAATAAAAGATAAGGCAAGTAAACTAGCTGTTCCTAAATTATCCAGTGTTTACGCGGAGTACGGTCACAAAAAATCTGTGGGTCCAGAAGTCCTTCAGAGAGGATGGTGGCAGGTAGGGGTACGGTTTCAGTAAATGTGGTCCCTACTGAGTTCCAGTCTAAATTAAGTGGCTCTGTTCCAACCGTCCAAACAGATACTTTACACCTTTGGATAGTTTGAACGATTTGGGTCAAAAAATAGGCATAATTAAACTAGCTATAAAAATAAGTCGATAAAATTGGAAACGAAATGAAACCACATAAGACAAAATTTAGCATTAAAGAACATATGAGTTGCGTTTCTGATCAAGAGTTACTAAAGATTTCAATTGCTGAACATTCATGGGATAATAATCATATTTTCAGTCTTTTGGATGGTAAGATTATTATTTTATTTTTCTAATTACTATTTTTAAATTGGACTTTCTTGCAAGTTTCTGTATTGTTTTTCAATCTAACTCCTTTGTGAATAATCATTGTTATTTCTTCCCTTCCGCTTGGAAATATCTGGTAGAGGTCTTCCTTTCTTACGATCCAAGTCGTCCAACCTACCCGAAGTAAGAAAATATCTGCTTAGGCAACCGGAGCAGTACCACCCAATTTAGACCGCAACCCAGTTAGGCTGATATTCACAGGGACCGTATCCTATTTTTCTTCTCGGAAGGACTATCAGACTCGTTGATTTAATATGACTTTACTCTCAGTAGACTCGGAGACAATTTGGACAGAATTTTGAATCAAACTAGGATCTTCTGAGTAAAATACCCGTGCTTTAACTACTGTGCTATCCCACCCCTTCTGGTAGACGCCTACGCGATCCAGATCGCATCGTTCGTCATAAGGCTTGAACCACCTAAATGCGCGGTTTGGAAAAAGTTGACTCCCTGAACCAAGTGGGCAATGCGCACCACCTCAAGGAGGCGTTACTGCAGCCACAGCTTTTTATTAAATTTAACTCTTTACATTTCATCGCCAATTTGGCAGCAGGAAAAACATTCATATTCTGCAGTAGGAGTCGACCCGGGCTGGCTTCGGAAGAAATATTTCTGTCCCATATTAAGTAATAATACTATACGGATAACACATATGGGTAAATTAGAACCGGATATAAAAAATAATAATTTCAGATAGGAAATTGAACTATTTGATGACAGTCTGAAGTCAAAATTAAAACATTGTTCTACGAAACTTTCACATGCATATTTGAATCGCTTATACTTTCTGGACTAGTTACCAGAAGAATCAAATTATTTGAAACTATACAGTAACACAACAAATATCTGATGTATGGAGCATATGACTTTCCTTACAGAATCAAATCCATTTTCTGTTTCTTTCCTTCATAAATCATTAAATTCAGTTTAATTGCCCAAATTATAACATGGATAAGTTATTTAAAATTACAGCGAATTTGCCGTTTTAATTCAATCACCGCTTTCATTTGGCAACTGGACATATTTTTAAAGGCGAGGTGGCAAAAATGTGAAAAGAATTAAATATCTCGAGAACGGCCAGTCTAATAGTGTTAGTCTTATTCTTTTTTTCGTCAAAAATGACGTATAAACTATAATTACGTTTAATTGATATGTGTTATTATACAGGGTGTCCAATGCTATCGGTGCCCAATGGCTATTTCCTCAACCGTTAGTCACAGAGATATACTTCCAATTGCAAAACTGTTTCAAATTTTAAAATCTGTTATCTTAGAAACAGTTTACATGAATAAATACATTTCTGAAAGAAATACGAGGTATAAATTTTTATGCGGACCCCCGGTACTACCAATTATATTTAGGAAAATCATCCTCATACAATTTCATGCAAAAAAATAATCTTCCTTTTAAGACCAAAATTCACCGAGTTATGAAGCATTAAACTTCGTTTTTCCACGCATAAATAAGTCTGTTTCAGGCAACCAGGACCGTGTTGGCCATTTCTCCAGGCAACCAACCAATCAGGGACGGTATTGACCTCAGCACAAAAAGTGCTCCAACTTTAACAGCTATAAGTCGGTCAATTTTGGCCGTAAAAGGATGATTTTTTCATTTTGCATAAAATTATATGTGGATGATTTTCCCAAATATAATTGGTAGGACCAGGGAACTGTATAAAAATTTATATTTCGTATGTCTTTCAGAAATGCATTTATTAATTTAAACTGTTTCTAAGATAACATATTTTAAAATTTAAAACATTTTTGCAATTGGAAGTGTATCTCTGTAACTAACGGTTGAGGTCATTAGGCACCGATAGCACTGGGCACCCTGTATAGTCTTTAATGTCAGATTTTGACGACTTTCGGGGCGCATGTGTCAAAAGAAAAAAAATAGCTTGATTCTGTTTTTTGAATCATACCAAATTACCCAGTACCAGGGTAACCAATGAGAGACGTGTCTACCAAATTTTGAAAAATGTAATTAAATAGTTTTGAGCTAACGCGAATACATACATTGCACACACACACACACACACAAACAGACACACAAATAGACTTTACATTAAAAATGATATTTTCGTGTTCTAGAGGTCTCGAAAGTGTTAATCCGTCAAAAATTCCAGTTCGAATTTTCGACACAATTCCAATACATTAACCCTATGCATTATATGTAAAAACATTCTAGCCTGGAAGCAGCAAAATATATATACGACGTCGCTATACCATGTTTCGTGCCATCATGTGATACGTCCATTTAAAAAGCAGGAAATATATTCCAAATTTAATTTTTGAGTAAATGGTCGTCCGGTTTTAATCGTTGGTCAAGTGCCAGTTGTAATTTCTATATTTTTTAATTTATCGCTAAAAAGTCCACTATGATAGCTCGACATCCAACAGCTTCTGTTTACTTCAAAATTTAAAATTGCTATTTTATTTTCAATTTCTTCTGTAACTATAATTTCAGTTTTTAAATACCGGATAAAATTGTTTAAATTAAATAAATTCTATATTTAAATAAATATGCAGTTTCGTAGATTTCTTTCCGATAATACATATTGAATAAAAGTCTTTGGATTTATTTATGCTCATATTCTAAATATCTTATACTTATTTTTAAATTATCAAATTTTAAAAATATTCATAAATAATCAGAGAAATGAATATCTATGTACGTACATAGAAAATATAAACGCATTGAAAAGTTTTAAAAACACTAACAATTGTGACATATGGCATTTTTGTTTTGCTAACACTGCAGTCAAGTATATTTGGTGCTGATGAGCTCTAACAAGATATGCATTGTTCCGTTCATTGATAACGGAAGTAGATAACTGAATTTCACTGATAATTAAAGTTGATAACTGAATTTCACTAATAACTAAAGTTGGCATTTTTATAAATCTCAATGAAGAGCCTTTTTTTTCATTTCCTCTGACTGTTCAACCAAAATGATGAATGCATAATATATAGTAATGTTTATTCTTGTTTTGCACATATTTTTACTTTCCTTATATACATAATGTATAAGGAAAATATTGTGACGCGGTCGAAAATTCGAAATCGAGTTTTCGACCGGAGAGCACATTTCAAGCATCCCTGATCACGAATCAAACATTTTTGAAGTGACGTCTGTGTGTGTGTGAAAGTATGTGTGTGTGTGTGTGTGTGTGTCAGTGAGTCTGTGGAGACGATAACTGACGAACGAATGGACCGGTTCGAACCAAATTTGGTACAAAAATCACAATTCGTAAACACTGGAAGCCTATTGTTTTTATACGTAATCGAATGTTCAGAACCCCCCTAAATTTTCAAATAAAATTTTGAAAAAATCGTCAAAAAATCAAAACCACTAATAAAGTTACGCAAATAGACATTTTTGATGTATTTTTTTATTAGAAAACAATTGGCATGAATTTTAGAACGCTAACATGAACCGTTCTCGAGATATTGCAAACTTTTCAAAAAAAATTATTAAAAAGTCATTTAAAATGAAAACAAATATTTCCTATTCAGAAACATGTTCACTTTTCATATATAATACCATGCGATAAATTGGGTGACATCATTCCCGTGGATCTAGCTCGTTCCATTCATGAAAAAAGATACTTTGAGTAATACTTTTGTATTTGAACGTCAATAGTCATTTATCTCCTGTAAGAACAACTTATTTTTTCGTTCATAACCCTTTGGCGAGATTTTGGCGACGAATTTGACGGAATGTCGCCAACTTGGCGACTTTTTGAAAGTTGCCAAATTAACGAAAATCTCGCCAAATGGATAAAAATGACGCTAAATCAATGAAAATGACGATTAATTGCCGAAAATTCAATATCTTGGAAAGAATATTAGTATCTACTATAAGAAAAACCTATTTTTTTATTGTAAAAGTAGTAAATTCTTTTCATTATATAAGGAAAATCATGTGTTGCCCACATCAGATTTTTTATATTTGGATTCTTTTCGATTTATTACTTTATGTAGTATAATTTACTTTTAAACATCGACAGGGGGGAAATGTAGCAATATGCACTTACAGACCTCTAAACTCTGATACAGTTTTTTGCATTCTGGTCCTCTTCCTTTCTTTTTCATTTATTTGTCTTTCTTCCCCTCTTTTTCCGATTGTTATTCATTTTTTCCACTTTTGTGGCGCACTTAGTTCATATGGTCCTCGAAGCCAATTGATTCCTTCATATTTGAAATTAATTTTTTCCATTTATTCTAAATTGATTTCCTGTCGTTTTCAAATGTTTTTCTACAAATTTTTACAGCTGGATTAAGTATCTCAGGTTTCCTTCGTTCCCCTGTTATTTTATTTTTTTCTCTATTCAACTGTTTTTATTCGTTCTGCTATCCCTTCTCTTACCTCCTTATTTTCTTCTTTCTTCTTTCTGTGATTTTGTGTGATCCTTGTTTCCTGCCAGTCAGTTTGGTTTTTCCCTCTTTCACCTCATTCCGCTGCTTTGGCCACTTTTCTCCTATCTCCAACGGGGCGTGCCATTCTTCATTGCCGACGCTGAGTCTTCATTGCCGACTCCATTCTTCCGACTTCATTGCCGACTCTTGCCGACTTCATTGCCGATTCATCAGTCTTCATTGCCGACGTGAAGTCGCGCTTTTCGGTCTTGAAGAAGAAGGCTAGTATTCCCATCTGGAATTAGTAGACCAGTTTCTTGTGTGTATGCTGTATTTACGAAGATTTTATTGTGAATGTAAAAGCATTAAAAATCAAAAGGTACTATTCAATATAATTCTGAAAAGTAATATTCCCTTTACGAAGAAATACCTATGCATAATGTATGAAAATGTAAAATATGGCTTTAATAATAAACCAAAAAAAGTGATGAATATGAATTTCATATCACTTTCATTAGTTCATTACATAAAATTTCCGAAATTATTCGGTTGAAACGTTAGGCATACAATCAGGTGTGAATAATGAATCATAAAAATGAAGTAACGCATTTGAATTTCATATATATTTCTTTCAACTTTACTCTTTTTCACTGAATGTATTTTTCATTTAACCAATCGATGATGTTTTAAATGATACCATATTGTTAAAAAAAAACACATATGGAAGTAAACTAAAAATGGGTAAATCTAACATGTACAAGTATTATTAGCTTTCTAGTGAACTTTTAAAAGGCCAGTTATTCGATGAAGATATGTATACTTTTATTTAATGGTAGTTTTTACTTTCCGGTAGGTGAGTGCTAAAAAAAAGTTTCACCTATTTTTTATAGTTGCGGCAAATTCTAATAAGCACAATAGTACTACATAAGCCAAATTTATACAAATAAGGCTAAACTTATATAAAGTTTAATTAATGTTTATTCAGTAAAAGTAGATACATTTTCAAAACGAAATTTACAATCACGCTAAAATAGTTTTTAGTAGTTTAGGGCTTTTGAAACGAGTAAAACTATCATTAAATATAACTTAAATTTCTGTTTAATATTTATAATGGTTTTCACTTTTTTGACTAATGGTTTTTCCCATTACAATATCAATAAATACTCCAGGGAAATAACACCAAGCAAGCATTCAACCAAATTTCATGGTCAGATATTACAAATTTTCTCGAAAACAAATATACGATTTGATAGAGGAACTGATTGGCCAAATATACAAATCAGAATATTTCTATGAATATTAACCCATAAATTTTTCCGATGAAATTTGTCAAATGTTATAATTTGGCGTTAGTATTTAAGCATGTGGGTAATGAAGCCATGCAAACAAATTTCGAAAAATGTGGGAAGATGGCGTGTAAACTTTATAGCATACTAAAATATAAATTTATCTTATTAGTAATGATCGAGATGTAAGTTGACAGATATTTTTACCAAGCCCTGATTGGCAGAAACTATAAAAATTGTATCTTATTGTTCTGCATGGAGCTTTGTATTTCCTTGCTGTGTCATTAACCGACATGTTGTTTTCCTGGATTGCTTCAAAGGTACGCAGATTGTACGATCTTGACATCCAATATTATGAAACAAACCCAATTCAAACCGTAATTCTAGGGGTCAAGGGGGGGAAAAACGAAATAAACAATTCATAAATTTGAGAAAGTAACACAGTCACTAAGTGGCGTTATTACCCCGGTTTACTTATTACACATTGTTTTAAACTACAATCTACCTCGCGAACACATTCAAAATTCCCCACTGCATTTTAAAATACATGAAATGCATCACAAATTCAGGTACTGCACAAAAATATTCCCTATTAAATATATACTTTTACGTAACAAACTTTATTTCGGAAATTTTTATATTAGGCATTGGATCAGCTATACACTTCATAATGAAGGCATGCATCTTCAACCAAAAAAAATATGATGTTGTTTTGCAATTTAATGAACTGAAAATTCATGTGTACAAAATCGGTACATTAAGCTATCAGATCGCTTGTGAATTATGCGAAATAATATTTCTTGACTTTAATTACCCGTTAGGCGCAATTACCACGGTTGAATTTTATGTAAAATTGAGCGAATTGGAAATTTAACTATAATATACAACACTATAAAATATACAACAGAATAACAATTTACAATTAAGTTAATAATCTGTGCTCAACTCTGATGCCATAATGTAAGTACGATTGTTGTGAAACTTAGAAATGTGCCACTCTGTTGCCAGAGGTGTGCTAAGTAAATAATAATGGCGAAGCCCGGTTGTCGCCAGTAAGAGACAGTTTAATTATTTATATTTACAACAACATCAATAGTGAATGACGATCAATAGTCAGCCACGTCAATAGTCAGCCACGTCAATAGTCAGCCAACATTAATAGTCAGCCACGACAATAGTCAGCCAACATCAATCATCAGCCATGTCAGAAGTTTCTCAATTAAATAACGTCACAAACTAACCTCTTGACTAAAAGTGTATGAAACTTCCATTGCAACCAGAGAGTGAGAGTCGGACCAGAGATGTACTCGGCAGCATTTAGAGTGAAGAGAGAAAATGATCAGTATTATTTTTCTTAGCAAAAACCATCACCAGTATTGATCCAGTGAGGGGGATAGATACGATTCAACCCAGGTTTATTTGTGCAATTACAAAATACAATGGGTTCGCTACAGAATATGAGTGTGAAAAATCAACAAAGGAGGACTCTTAGCAACATTTTACGCAATTGTGAGGTTATATATATTTTAAAGTAACAAAATTGGTAAAATTTCTGACATTGTATAATCTCCCCAAATATGCTGAATTGGTTAAATCTAGTAATAATAACAATAAAAAATATTTATTTAAATTATGTGTAGTTACTGGACTTCCTCATTATGGAAAATTTCCTTTTAGTATTGCATGTAGCAAATGAAGATGTTAGTTTTTTTTTTTTTGGGGGGGGGGGAGAACAGGAGCAATGTTACATTATAATTTATATATGAGCGAGAAATACATACGATTTGCGGTCACAATAGGGTTTAACACCACACCAGCATGAGGTTTTCGTGTGTTAGAAATGTAGATATTTGGATAAAACAATAACCCAAAGAGGAGAATTATTTTTTTCCCGATTTTGCTGATATTTGATAAGCTTTTAGTGATGACTAAGGACAAAAGTCACATTGAGGTTCATTAAAATCGTTTACGTCTTCCTTGAGATGTCCCACTCTCTTCAGAAAAATGAAATGTCTAATATCTCGAGAACGGTTAGTGAGAAATTCGAAACAATATTATCTTTATTTCTGGTTTAAATTATTTAAAGCATTTACTCATTTGATATCAGTTATCATTTTCATTTTTTATATTTTTTTTCCATTTTATATTAAAATAAAAACTGACTTGTATCTCAAGAACTGCGCTTTGAACATTTTGTGAATAGTGGCATTTGCTTTCTTAGAAAGAAAAGAACCACTTCAAAAATGACTAATTCTGCGAAAATTTTGAATTTATTTATTTTTACAATTTGTTTTCGATTTTGATAATGTTGAAATCGTAACCCTGGTCTGACTGTCGCCATGCTTTCATGCGTCTAATGTTTTAGATTAAAAAATCGTACAAACTTCATTCATATATATCAATTTATCATTCACGAGCCACAAACACACGGATATTAATGACAAAATTGTTGATTCCAATTTAGGACTGCCCAAAATTATTAATCCATCCATATCTGAAAGTAGGATTTTTAACACCTTTCTTTTAAATATAATTTGTAATGTGGGGAAAAAAAATATCAATAGTGTATAAGAGCAAAGAGTCGAGCAGACGACTGCAACACGTGAGGAAAAAGATAAATATTGTTATCAACATGACAAAGATAGCGGCATACTTAAGGATATGCTATGGATATGGCGCACCAAATGCATTTAAGAAAGCAACGAATATCAGCGGGATGTGCTTGTGCATCTTATGAATTCCAAGACGCGGTTATGTTATGTATGTAAATAATCCAGAGGAATAATAAACGCATCATAATATTTTGGTTGCGGAAAATAAAATTTTAGTTTCTTTAAAATATAATATTTAGGTTCCATATTTACATTTGCAGTAAAATTCAATTCTATATTTTATATAAATATAAAATAAAATAAAGAGATGTTATGCTAAAATCATTTGTAATTAACAAATCAAATGTGTATAAATTTTGATGACAATTTTGTGATATGTTGCAATTTATTTGAAATTATTTTTTTCCGACTGTAATCTGAAGAATTTTGTTTACAGAAATATATATTTAGCGTAATTTATATTTTGAATATTAATTAATCCCTGAAGTGTGGTTGAAAATTTGAATTATATACTTAAAGCATTTCTGATGCATAATGTATTGAAATTCACAAACTTTATTACGCATATAAATTTAGTATTGTTTTGTTAATATATAAGTCAGTTAGAAGTATTTCTTTTGGTGTTTATTTATTTTAAGATATTACTTCACTGTGATCTGTCTTGCTTATTATTTTGTTTTCAGCTTTACATTATTATTAATCTGTCATCAACGAGCTTTATCAGCGAGCGTTGGAGATTTAGAGATGAGGAGTCGGGTAGTGTAGCAGGCAGGGGGCGGACGGGTCAGCGAGCACAGAGCAGGTAGGCGGTGTTGTTTGTCGGCCGGGTTGAAAGAGCTCACGAAGCGAGCTCCAGGGCTGGTGAATGTCAGTTAACAAGGGACGGGACCCAACGGGCGTATTACACTTGCGCAACAGGCGGTAAAAAGTGGCTTGCGAAGCGAGCGTTAGCGAGTAGGATGCGAAGCCTCCCGACTCGCGAAGCGAGTTACGGGATTGGCGAGCGTAGCGAACAGGGGGAGAAGTTATTTCTAAAACTCTTACTCACCACTTTTTCTCTTATTCTTTTGTTATTTCTAAAGCTCTTATTGATTTGTTTTCCTTTTACTCCTTTTTATTTCTAAAACTCTTGGTAAAACACCAAGGTCATTTTGTCTACAACTTTTATTTTATAGAAGACTAAACATTTATTTTATAGAATACTGAATGTTAAAAAACTAAGCTTCAATTGCTTAAATTATACAATGAATAAATTATACAATGAGAATAAAATATAAAAAAATCATATTTTATATAATGAGGAAAAATAAAACTGTACTTACCTAATTAGCAGCATGGATAATATAAAAATAATGCAAATTAATTGATCCATATGAATTAATTGATCCATAAAAATAAGAGAATATTTAAATTAATGAATTATTGAATAAGGAGTTAAGAAATATTTACTCAACTGTTATAATAACTAAATTTTTTGACATTAAGAAAAAATATTAATGATTTGATGGGACTAATCTTGTATCTTTAACCAATAGTTGAGTTAAAAGTAATATAGTGTTTAATATATAATAGTAAAATATTATAGAGTAATAATGATCCACGTACTTACCAAAGTGTACTTTTTTGTATTTTATGCGTTCTAATAACAAGTGAAATAGTGGAATTAAAGATATATATAATTTCCTTTTTGCATTCTAAACACCAAAAATCTGCAATGTTTGTTTAGAGGGAGCAGTGAATCGATTCACTTGTCAAGTTCTTTCATTATTGTCAATATTGGACTCCGATTCGGTAAATTGCAGACACACAGACACCATGCAAAAAATTGTTTCTTTCGAGTTTTAGGATACTCGAAACTTGTAGATCCGTCGAAAACTCCAGTTGCGATTTTCGACAAGAGTTAAATACTTTCCCTATACGTTATCATGTATTGTAAAGAAAATAATAATAGCCTCATCATATATAAAATGAAGTGCGACGTCCTGACTAGAACAACTCTTTACCACGGTATAATAATAGACAAGAATTATTTCAATTTTTTTTTTAAATAAATATTTTGTATCTACTCTTGAGTGATCTCTCTCTTTTATGACATTTATTAATCGAGGTATTTATCTACTCTTCAGTGATCTTTTATGACATTTATTAATCGAGGTATTTTGAACGTATTTTTTTTTAATTGCATTTGTTTTCATAAAATGTTACAAGTTCTTTCAGCATTATTTTTAACAAAAAATATAATTTGTCAAATTGCTTTTATAGTTATAACAAAACCATCATTTGTAGTTTCTTTACAAACAAAGATATTCACTGAAGGAAAACATGATTACAAATTAATGGAAATTTTTGATAGAACACCTATTGATACGTATATAATAAAGTGAAACCTATCTGAGAGTTCACATTGAGCAAAAGCTTCCTTTAACAATCATCTTTCCTCGGAAAGGATTTTTTCCCCATAAACTCAATATTAAATTTACCTCCATTCACAAACTATCAGAAATAATTCCCCCTCCCGCAGCGACCACATTGCCTCACACTCAAGAAAGTGAGTAAATAGAATAACAAAAGCTTCAGTATCTGTTGTAGACTATGAAATACTTCAGATTTGTTTGGAAAATGAATTAATTGTAACATCAAAATATATTATTTATTTCTGTTTTATTAAACCTAAAATTCATTGCTTACAATTAAGATTTACCAAATCCTATTTTTTAAATTATACACACACATACACACACACACACACACACACACATATATATATATATATATATATATGATTTGTAATTCAATTGTTTTTTCTCCTTCCACTGGCCAGTAGACAGTTCCAATGGTGTCTATATTTAAATATTATCAATATTATCGCCATTATCAGAAACTGGCTATTCTATCGGTTTTAATTCGAATTGTATGGCTGTTCTGATGAGAATGCAATTTCGAACTAAGCGCTATTTTTTGTGTAGTTTCAATTGATTGTTCTTAATGCTTTAATCTTTTATCTTGAGGTAATTATTATTGCCTTTTCTCATTTTTGCCGTGTTTTCTTTTTCATTTTTATTTATATTTATATGCTTTTTAATTGTGGTTTTTGTATCCTAATATTCTTCTCATCCCCCGTTCCATTGTTGTGATATGTCACCTTTTTACAATCGCGTTATATTGGTGCTAAATGTTAAACTTTATCTTATTTTTTTGTTTTGAATTTTCTGTTAAGTATTTTTAATTGTTATTCTTATATTATATTTTTTATTGTTTTAATGTTTTCTCATTGAATACTTGGTATTTGCTAGTAATCCATTTTCCTAATGGATTAATTTATACCTTTCCATAGTAACTAATTATCTATCATCGCATTTGCATCAGCAATAAATAAACGAGGGTTTAAGTACATTATCATCTTTGGAAACTAAACAGGATAGAAGAAAATTTGCAGCTTAGCCGGAGAGTGACGAGTTATACAGAGTCAAGTCACATTAGTGTGACCACCTTCTACTATTGACGTCAAAAAAAGTAGGCAATGAAAGAAGGCATGTCTAGTACTTTGGCTTGTTGTGTATATAAGATGTGGTTCAGGCATTCTGTAAATTCATTGCTATCATGACTAAAGGGAGTGATGTATCAAATTCATTGCTATCATGACTAAAGGGAGTGATGTATCAAATTCATTGCTATCATGACTAAAGGGAGTGATGTATCAGATTTGAAATGTAGATGATTATCGGGTTTCGGGCTAAGAGTGGCAATATTTTCGTTTGTGAACTAATCACGTACTTCTGTGGTTAAAGTGTATCGTTAATGGAGAAATGGCACCATTGCGAATAAGTGACTTGGAAACTGACGGAGCACCACGCGTCATTGATGTGAGAGGTGAACGTCAGCTCCTAAAGTTCGAAAGAACCGATCGCTGCGCTAAAGTGGAGCAACTCACTGGTCGAATAAACCAGGGAGCTACAGGGAATGTGCCTCAAATGGCAGTTCAGCGAGCCCTGCTGCACATAAGCCTCTGAAGCGGAAGGATGGTTAATCCACATATGCGTACAAAGCTGCATCGGCAAAAAATGCCCACATTTGCACGACAGTATCGGGATTGGAACTCGGCTGATAGGCAAAATATGTCCTTTTTCGATGAGTCACGTTTTCTGTTTCATCGAACGGATGGATGGAGTATAAGATCGGAGAACAAACACTCATCAACCATTGCTGGAAGAACACAAAGCGGTGGGGGGGGGGGGCAGCGTTATGGTCTGGGGGATGTTTTTGTGGCATTCTTGGGGTCCACTCTCGTGAAAGGCACCATGAACCGAATTCATTATGAATCCATCCTTACAGACCACATACACCCGTACATGATGATTGTCTTCCCTGGGGCGGATGTGATCTACCAATACGACAATGCAGAGTGTCACACAGCGAAAACTGTCCTAGAGTGGTTGGAGGAGCACGATGAAGACTTTAAAGTACTTCCTTGGCCTCTTATTTCCCCAGACTAGAACCCAATGCAGCACCTGTAGAACCTACTCGATCGGTTGTTCGCTCTATGTATTCTACACCACGCACTCTGCAGCAACTGTCAGATGCACTGTAGTTAGAATGACTCCACATACCTGTGAACACCTTCCAGCATCTTATTGAACCACTTCCAACCCATGTAGCTGTTGTCCGTGCTGCATAAGGCGCTTACTCCAGATAGTAGCTGGTGGTCACAATAATGAGACTCGACTGTTTATAATGAAATGCAGCAATCCATGTCATATCTTACGCTTGCCATATTGCGTCACTGTTGCAGTGTTTAAATAAATATTACATGTATAATTTTATTATGGTTTTACAAAATTTTTGATAACAAGCATCGTATCATGTTTAGCGATAAATGAATGATCAGAGAAGCAGTTTATCGGTTATGCAACCCAGAATAATAAAATAAACTGTTCTGAAAATTGAAACTTGCCGAACAGGATGGAAAATGCCAGAAATGGGGGGAAGCGATACAGGGTGAAAAAAGTAAAATCTTTACACAATCCAACAGGTGAGAAAGATTTATGTTTTCTTTCCTTGACATGTTTCAGCCTGAATTTGGATTGGATGTACAATAAGAAAGAATCTAGAGCGCAAATGAGAAATATTGTCCAGAAATAATACTATCTTGTTTTTCCATTCAAGTTTTGAAATTGGTAGAATTTAAGTTGACAAAAAATATAGAAGATGATATATGCTTGAGATATGACCTTCTTGAAATATATATATATATATATATATATATATATATATATATATATAACGTAGAATCTAGCTCATCGTGCTACACTAGGCTTCTGTTTTGCAATTTATTTACCTTTACCTTCAGTTTACAAGCAATTTTCTTTGGTATTTCTCGGGTATATATATATTACAAGTAATCATAAAAATCTTCTATTATATATATATATATATATATATATATATATATATATATATATATATATATATATATATATATATATATATATATATATATATATATATATATAAATTAAAATAACAAAAACTAAAGTGCAAGAGTGTGAATCAGTAACCACAGTATCAAACCGCGAGCAAAATAAAGCGTGTTGTGAAAAGCAAAAAGCAACGAGGAAGGGCCGAAAAAGTAGAGCACGGAGAGACCAGGACAAGGAAAACATATTAAAGAATAGTATATCTGCCAGAAACGTCTTCAGGGGCACATTCTAGACAGATATACTAAAATCCGTTGTTTCTATGATTGCAAAAAAACACGTGGTTAAAATATTATGCAATCTGTGCCCAACAACGGAATAACAGAAAAAAAAAACAAATAGGATAAAATTCAATAATAGAATATAAAATACCACATAAACATGAAATATAAAATACCACATAGACATGAACATGAAAAATATAGCGCACACATATACGAATTTGCAAAAAGGAGCAACTCACATGTTGAAAGGTCGTCACCGTGAAAAGTTATATATATATATATATATATATAATTTTGAGTAATTTTATAAAAGAATATTTCATTTTATTGACTCAACAGGTTCATACATAGTATAATGTATAAGGAAAGTATTGTGCCGGTGTCGAAAGTTTCAAGCACCTCTGATCAAGAATCGAGCATTTTTGAGGTGATGTCTGTGTGTGGGTGCGTGTGTCAGTGAGTCTGTGGAGACGATGTCTCACGATTGGAATGCAATTTAGTACAAAAGTTACAATCCGTGAATACTGGAAGCCTCTTGTTTTTAAACACAATCGAATGTTTAAAAATCGATGGATAAAAATGACGCTAAATCAATGAAAATGACGACTAATTGACTAAAATTCAATATCTTGGAAAGAATATAAGTATCTACTATAAGAATAACCTACTTTTTTTCTTACTGTAAAAGTAGTAAATTCATTGCATTATATAAAGAAAGTTAGGTGCTGCCCACATCCGATTTTTTTTGTTTTTGTTAAACTCAACAGTCTAAGGCTTTGTTTATCTCTATTTATTTTCGATTCTAACAAAACAAGCTATGATAGAATGAGAACTGTTAAAACAACCTGAATTCCAGCTATTTGCTTATTTCAGAGTAATAGTATTCTTGAAACTTGTTTCTTTTACTATTATTTTAGTAATATTATTTTAAACTTAATAACATTTTTTAAGTGATATTATTTTTAAAATTTATTTATATTCTAATTCCTTTTTACAGCTGAGATACAAAATTATTTTAGATTTCTCGTATGTAAAGTGTTTTTTATGGAACATGTATATAATACAAATATAAAATGTCAGAATAATATATGAAAACAGAAGAAAATGTTTCACTTTCTGAACGATGGTAATTTAGCTTAACAACTTTTTCTGTAGTAAATAACAGTTTAACATAATTTTATCATTGGTCATTTATGGACAGTTATCGATGCATCGATACATACTTACCATATAGCATTGCCATACTTATACAACCTAACCACATAACAACATTTTGTACCAATGCATTCGTGTAGAATACTTACATTTCACTTTTTACTTTTTTAAATACTTAAAATTTTCTTTGATTTGATATTGTGTATTCTCTTTCATGACCTTCGTTTAAAATGTTAAAAAATTATAAATAATATTGTTGATACAATAATAGAAGTTGTATATATATATATATATATATATATATATATATATATACAATCACGAATGTAAAACAGAGATCCAAGAAATAGTAAGGCGCAATTGCTGCTCTATCTAAGCCTTGATATATGTATTATAAAGAATTGAATAAAGAGGATGGGTGTGTTTACAGGGTTGCAGAAAGGTCAGGAGGGATTGCGACCTCTTTTCCTGGTTTAAGCATGCTTTTAATCCTAGAAAAAGCTCCCAGAAACCACTGCACGCCCGAAACAGCAATCAACAGTATGGAAGGGGAAAATCCCCGAATACCGAAAGGTGAAAGCAAAATTACATTAAAGTCAAGAATAGAAAGAAGGAATTCAAACCAACCACATGTGAAGTGAAAAAACGCGAGTACGAGTAGAAAATACGATCTGTGTCGGTTGCCAAGTCAAATATAGAGATAACCATTTGCTTGTAAGCAATCGGTTATCTCTATATCTGATTTGGCAACCGACTTGGCAACCGGAGACTTGCAAACGGTGACCAATTTGACTTGGCAACCGGTGACCAATTTGACTTGGCAACCGGTTTGAATTTCTTCTTTTTATTCCTGACTTCATTGTAATTTTGCTTTCAACTTTCGGTATTCGGTGATTTTCCCCTTGCTTACCATTGATTGTTGTTTCAGGCGTGCGTCGGTTTCTGGGAGTGTTTCCTAGGATTAAAAGCATGTTTAAACCAGGAAAATGGGTCGAAATCCTCCTTGAACTTTCTGCAACCCGGTAACTACACTCATCCCTCTTTATTCAATTCTTTATATAATATATATATATATATATATAAGATTAAAATGAAAAAAGAAAATATATAGGTGGAATGATTGTGTTTACAGGGTTGCAGAAAGGTCAAGGGGGAGTGCGACCCCTATTTCCTGGTTAGAAGCTAGCTTTGACTTCATAAAAACGCTCCCAGAGGCTCTGCATGCCCGAAACAACAATCGATCATGCCCGTGGGGAAAAATGGCCGAATCCCAGATAACATAAAAATGATCAAAATAACAAAAATTGGAAATTTTACTAACCAGCAAGACGAGAATCATGGAAGAGTTGCATAAAGCGTATAAACTTCGAATAGGAAAGCATACATAAAAAAGTCGCGTCTAACTTACAGAGCCATCTGGATGTGCATCAATCAGATAATCCTAGGTAAGAGTTGAGATGTATTGTATGATGTCGGATAAATTAACATAATTTTTATCACTATAATTTCTGCAAAAAACATCATAATAGTGCTGTACAAAGCGGAAGGGATATGATTGTTCCCGAGTTCCGTTGATTAAATGCATCATGCATTTATTAAATTCTGTAATAGATGAGTTTAATAATCTGTATCTGTTCAAGTGATTTACGATTAAATTACGTTGTACGTTTAAACTCAAGTTGGTATTCCAGTGGGTAAAATAATTGATCTTGCAGTCATAGATGTCTCTTGTCAAATAATTTATAACACAATTTCTGATCCAAATTATAATAAATAGTGATGTCAAGGACATCAACTGTTCCTACATTCGCTGACTCCGATTCGATTAGTTCAAGACACGGCGGGTAGTTCAAGACACGGCGGTAATCGAATCGGAGTCAGCGAATGCAGGAAATGTTGATTTCCTTGACATCACTATTTATTATAATTTGGAACAGAAATTATGTTATAAATTATTTGACAAGAGACAGCTATATGACTGCAAGATCAATTATTTTACCCACTGGAATACCAACTTGAGTTTAAACGTACAACGTAATTTAATCGTAAATCACTTGGAACAGATACAGATTATTAAACTCATCTATTACAGAATTTAATAAATGCATGATGCATTTAATCAACGGAACTCGGGAACAATCATATCTCTTCCGCTTTGTACAGCACTATTATGATGTTTTTTGCAGAAATTATAGTGATAAAAATTATGTTAATTTATCCGACATCATACAATACAACTCAACTCTTACCTAGGATTATCTGATTGATGCACATCCAGATGGCTCTATAAGTTAGACGCGACTTTTATATGTATGCTTTCCTATTCGAAGTTTATACGCTTTATGCAACTCTTCCATGATTCTCGTCTTGCTGGTTAGTAAAATTTCCAATTTTTGTTATTTTGATCATTTTTATGTTGTCTGGGATTCGGCCATTTTTTCCCCACGGGCATGATCAATTGTTGTTTCGGGCGTGCAGAGTCTCTGGGAGCGTTTCCATGAAGTCAAAGCTAGCTTCTAACCGGGAAATAGGGGTCGCAATCCCCCTTGACCTTTCTGCAACCCTGCAAACACAATCATTCCACCTATATATTTTCTTTTTTCATTTTAAATCTTATATTTAAAGACTCTGATAGTGCGGCAATTTGCGCCTTTCTCTTTCTTGAATTTCATACTTTTTGGGATTGTATTTCTTTATATATATATATATATATATATATATGTATATGCATATATACTCTGCTGGACAATTGCTGAGGACGGATCACAAATTCCATTGTAGCACAACATTAAGCGGGAGTGGAGGCTTGCTACACATTCCAGATGCTTGAAATACTTGCCACAGCCGTGAAACAACACTGTGGGCGATGTTGAACTCCCTGGCAACGTCTGTTATTTTTCGCCCTTCTCCGATCTTTCCATTAATACAGCCACACGTAAAACCATCTAAGTGATATCGGGAAGACATACCGAAAATTTCAAGTTCATCAATTAAATCTTTCCCGTAAAACTTTTACTTGGAACAACAACTGTTCCCACGCGTCAAATCCTTGAAATCTCTTATCAGCTCTATCACGTGACGAACAAGCGTGGAAATGAAAAATTTGCATACGAACACCTCTTCTGTATCCCGCACTTATTCTAGTTTTCCACATTTTGCTTCCTTACAGTTTGTGGTTGCTATGGATAATAATGTTATCCATCCTTAGCAAGTGTTCCGCAGTATATATATATATATATATTATATAAAATGTGCCGAAGAAGGTAAATGAAGAAGGAGACAAACTGTTTGACTCAAGACCGAAAAAGCTAAACAGATCCTGTGTGTCCACGATTCATATGTGCACACAGGATCTATTTAGCTTGAACGCCACGAATGGCGGCTCCTGTGTGCCCACGAACGGTGGCTCCTGTGTGCCCACGAATGGCGGCTCCTGAGTGCCCACGAATGGCGGCTCCCGTGTGCCCACGAACGGCGGCTCCTATGTGCCCACGAATGGCGGCCCCTGTGTGCCCATGAACGGCGGCTCCTGTGTGCCTACGAACCATATCTAGACGGCTGAGGGAAGCGAATCTGCGATCCCAGCGTTCCTTACGTGTGCTGTCGTTAACGCGGGAACATCGGCGGCTCCGGTTGCAGTGGTGCTGGGCCAGAGCAACGTGGAAAGGTCTCACATATTAGCGATGTGTGGTGTTTATCGATGAGTGTCGCTTGATGAGTGAAACGCCAGCTGCCTTATTGCCGTCATCTTCGGGATTTGGAACGTAACGTCCAACAAGCGTGGACTCGTCAAGCGTGGACAACATCAGGGTCTGTTCGACACTATGCCAGATCGTATTTAATGCTGCTTGTATCGCAGCACGAGGCGGTGCGATGCACTATTGAGGATGACTGGACTGTGTACCACAGCTTCCTCTTTATGTGTTCTACTGCGCTGTTTTTGTGATCATGTATTTCATCCATCTGTATCCTTTCATCAATAAAATTTCAGATCCATCTTATGCTTCCTTCTTGCTGCGCAACTTTCATTGTTTGTGAGTGTATATACGGCCAATTTTCATACAGTATATATAGAAATGAATATTTAAAATTTGTTTCTAATTTAATTATTTTCATATTTCAACTTAAAATTATTAAACATCAGCATTAGAAAACTCTGTTATCGAGGTTAAAATATCAATTACTTCTCTGTTCCTTCCCTATCAAGAGATTGAAATTTCACTGTCTGAATCTTAAGATCAACAGTCTAGCGACTGAGATACGCAAGTGTGGAAATGAACATCACATTTTTTCTTTAAAAATTGAAGACCGATACTTCTTGAGAACTTAACCAAGTGATTTTATATATTACAATTTTAAATGTTCTGTTTTCAGTATACCAGTGTTAACAAGGTTAAAAATACATTTATAAATGTGCCTTCATATCTTGACAAATAAAGTGTGCATTTAATTATCAACAGAACTATCAAGCATTTTTATTATCATTTAACAACTTATTTTGTATAGCTATACGAATTTTCGAAAAACCGGTAAACGGTAGTGAAAATCCAGAGTGAATTTTCCAAATCCCTCTGGAATTTGATGGTAATCAGTCAACATATTTATCTATATTTAACAGTCAACATATTTATCTATAGTTAATGTTGATGCATAGATGTTTCAAAGAAAGTTTTTGAACCGGATGTCGAAAACAAAAATGTTCTTTTTTGAACTCAACTATTCCTTTTCTATGATGCTGAAACTATATTAGTCATCATTATTTCTCTGTATCTATAGCTGATCCTCAGAAATAGATGTTGCAAGGGAAAATGTAAATTTTTGAATTGGAAGTGACATTGCAAGAATCGGAAGTGATATTCTTAGTGAGTCCTTTTACCCAGTCTCCAATTTGCTTCTGAATCCCGTATTAATATTCATTTAATCTTTAGTCCATACGGAGAAATATTATGTTTCAAGAATTTTTTTGAGTCAGAAGTAGAAAATATCCTACCTCCTTCAAAATTTGATGCTCAATCCATATCAGTTACCATCTAAGTTCTACCTATAGCCAATCTTAGGAAATAAATGTTTCATGGAAAGTGGCCATCTTTTAAACGGAAGTAGAAAAATAACCGGCAGGGAAAATCCAGAATAAATCCCCTACATCCTTTAAAATTTGATGTTAAATCTATATCTGTTGTCATCTAAGTTCTATTTAGAACAGATCTTGATTAATGGATGCTTCAAGGAAAACATTTTAGTGAAAACAATAGTATAGAAAACATTTTGGGACGAACGCTCTGCTCGAACGTTAGTATAAAGAAATTTCGAGCAAGCAACCTAACACTGAATTTCTAAACCAGATTTTAACCAATTGAACCAACCACACAGGTTCACAAGGATATAAAAAATTTTGATAGGAAAAGTCTCGTATCAAATATGACTTATTTTATAATGTACTTTCTTCCTGTATTTTCTATTTTCGACAAAAAGTAAAATTAAAAATTTTATAATATATCTTTCATTTTTCTATTCTAGAATTATGTTAATATCTGTATTTCGATCGTTATGTTAACATCTTCATTTAGATCATTAAGTTAATATCTGTATTAGTACTATATTTAACGATATGTAATAAAAGAGGTAGACTTCCTTTATTACAACCCTAAATGGTAAAAAAATCTTATTCTTGAAAACTAAAATTCAAAGAACTGTATCGAAAAAGCAAAGATTGCTGGAATAAAAATATATTGGATGGGAAAGGTGTAAAATTTTACACAATCCAACAGGTGAGGGAGATTCATGTTTTCTTCTCTTGACAAGTTTCAGCTTGATTTCTGATTGGATTGATAAATAAAAGTGTTCAGTGCAAATGAAAAGTATAGCGTTGAAATAAAATCCAGGTCTTATATTTGATTTAAACTGTTAAAGTTATTGAAGCGAAAAAGGCTAGAAAAAATATCAGCTGTATGGAAGGAACATTTTTTGAAGTATTTGAGATTCATTTGTTTTAAGTATGGAATGACGATTTATTTTATAAAAAATGTTTTGCAGATATTATATGTTTTAAATTATTGTTAGTGTTTGCTATCTGATTTTTAATTATTGTGAGCAGTTGGAAAACCATTGTTACATTGGCTAGTAGATTAATCTGTAGAAATTTTTTTCCATACTATTGTATTTGTTAAAAACTTTTTTGAATCCTGTATTTCTCAAGATTCGCTAAGATACAGCTTATATGATGACTGATACGGCTTTAGCATCTCACTCCGGAGAAGATAAAGCAAGTTCATTAAGAGTTTCTTTCCACGTATGGTTATTTGTTCATCAAAATTTTTCATTTTACTAGAAACATCAATTTCTCAAGATTGAATTTACATATATTTTAGATAATTACTGATATGGATTGAACATCAAATTCTGCCAAAAGTAAAATAGTTTACTAAGAATTTCCATTTCCGGTTCCTTATCTAAATCCACTTCAAATATTTTCTTTTAAAGATTCTATTTCACAGAATTGTTAAAGATGGATATGAATTCAGAATCAAATTTCAGAGGGGGTATTGGGCGCATTAAGGATTCCCACTTCCGGTTCAGGAGATTTCACTTCTGACTAAAAAAAGTAATTTTTCGTTCAAAATATATTTCTCAGGATTGGCAACAAATAGAGCTTAAAAAATAACTGATATGGATTCAACAGTAAATACCAGAAGGGACGGGGTTCACCAATCATTTCCACTTCTGTTTTTAACGCTTCAGGTTTAAAAATGTTCCTTGAAATATCTATTTCTCAGGCTTGGGAAGAAGAGCTTATATGACGACTCATTCAGATTCGGCATCAAATTTCGGTGGAGGTTATGGAGTCCACTAAGGATTTCTACCTCTGGTTGTCAATTCCAGATTTTCTAAAAACTCGCATGATTGTACAAAACAAGAAAGATCAATCATGCTTAAAGCATTGATTATGAAACACTTTCCAACTTCAATGCAATTTTATTTAAAAAAGTCGAAAATGCAATACATTCCTCGGTAATATTTTAAAACTTATCACAATACTACATTGATTTATTATATTTGAAAACTTAAACCTTCATTGAAAAAAATGAACTTCATTCAAATGACGGCATTGAAATATAAATTGCCTGGTTTAAATATCTCTAAAATGCAATACATTCCACGGTAATATTTTTAAAACTATCATAATACTACGATAATTTGTTATATTTGAAAACTTCATCGAAAACAACTGAAATAAATTCAAATGACGTCATGGAAAAATAACACGCCTGAATCTCTCTATAAAAGCAGGATTTCATTCATAACTTTCTCCCATTCATATCATTCATCACAATACTATACTAATTTATTTTATTTAAATATTAAGACCATGGAGCTACATTTCATAAATTCTATGCTTAAAACTTCATCGAAAAAAATCTTCCTTCTGTTTATAAAATCAATTAATATTTCATTCATATCAGCCATGCAGACTCCATGGACTGAATTATTTTGTGTTAAAGAAATACAGTAATTCTAATACAACTCAGTCTACATATTTTGCTGCTTACATTTTACATAGGTGAAAAATAGGCTTAGTTGTAGAAATAATCAAATTTGAATGAGAATTTAAACTCAAATATATTGCCAATGTGTTGTTTTAGTATGTAGATGCACAGAATTTAAGCAAAAATAAAGTAGTTTTAGGACGGTTACAATACTCAATATGAATTAAAAAGAACTTTAAAAAATCACGATTTTGAAACAAGATGGATGCCATATATCATTTTGAGGTGGGTCATGTGATCGTTTCATATCATGGTCACGTGATCGTTTCATATAAGATGTGTAATTATTATTTTAATTTTTATTTAAAAAACTACTGAATATATTTCGCTGAATTTTTTTCTATATATTTTATGAAACAATTTGACTATTACCTAAGATTTTCGAAGCAATTTGTGAATTTTAAATCCACTTAAAAAAAGTTTGAAAAATTAGGTCCCATAGGGCAAAATGTATTTCATTTTTTCAACCCGGGTTCAATCCAAAACTAATTGGGTGATATTATTCATTTATATTCCCATAGGTCCTACAGACCGTCTGAACAACATACTAAAATTTCATTTTGATTAAGTCATTTTTACGGCAGTTATCGTGCTAACGGACAGACAGACAGACAGACAGACAGAATGAACAATGTCATAAACACTTTTCAACTTTGTTGTAAAGTTTTCATAAGTGTATGAAATATTGTAAAAATTCTTATTAGTTTATCTATTATGATGTGCATAAAAAACTTTTCATCATATGGATGTTTTTTCATAATATATTGTTATTATTTTATTGCAAAACGGTAATGGAATAAGTAATGTAAAAATAGCAGATTCTTTTTTTAACATTTTACTACAAAGTTGAAAAGTGTTTATGCCTTTGTTCATTTTGTCTGTCTGTCTGTCCGTTAGCACGATAACTGCCGTAAAAATGACTTAATCAAAATGAAATTTTAGTATGTTGTTCAAACGGTCTGTAGAACCTATGGGAATATAAATGAATAATATCACCCAATTAGTTTTGGTTTGAACTCGGGTTGAAAAAATGAAATACATTGAGCCCTATAGGGCCTAATTTTTCAAACATTTTTTAAGCGGATTTAAAATTCACAAATTGCTTCGAAAATTTTAGGTAATATTCAAATTGTTCCATAAAATATATAAAAAAAATTCAGCGAAATATATTCAGTAGTTTTTTAAATAAAAATTAAAATAATAATTACACGTCTTATATGAAGTCCGGTCGTCCATCTCGTTGCTCTAAGTCCTCTGGACGAGCCGGACGGCCTGGGTCTTTCACGTCTTATATGAAACGATCACGTAACCATGAAATGAAAAGATCTTATGACCCACTTCAAAATGATATATGGCATCCATCTTGTGTCAAAATCGTGATTTTTTAAGTTCTTTTTAATTCATATTGAGTATTGTATCCGTCCTAAAACTAATTTATTTTTGCCTAAATTCTGTGCATCTACATACTGAAACAACGCAAATACAATATATTTGAGTTTAAATGATTATCCAAATTTGATTATTTCTACAACGAAGCCTATTTTTCACTTATGTAAAATGTAAACAGCAAAATATGTAGAATGAGTTGTATTAGAATTGCTATATTTCTTTAACACAAAACAATTTAGCCCATGGAGTCTGCATGGCTGATATGAATGAAATATTAATTGATTTTATAAAGAGAAGGAAGATTTTCTTCGATGAAGTTTTAAGCATAGAATTTAATTACTTGTAGCTCCATGGTCTTAATTTTTAAATAAAATGAATTATTATAGTATTGTGATGCAGGAAATGAATGGCAGAAAGTTATGAATGAAATGCTGTTTTTATAGAGAGAACCAGGCGTGTTATTTTTTCTATGACGTCATTTGAATTAATTTCAGTTGTTTTCGATGAAGTTTTCAATTATAATAAATTATCGTAGTATTATGATAGTTTTAAAAATATTATCGTGGAATGTATCGCATTTTAGACATATTTAAACCAGGCAATTTATATTTCAATGCCGTCATTTGAATGAAGTTCATTTTTTTCAATGAAGGTTTAAGTTTTCAAATATAATAAATTAATGTAGTATTGTGATAAGTTTTAAAATATTACCGATGAATGTATTGCATTTTAGATTTTTTAAAATAAAATTGCATTGAAGTTGGAAATTGTTTCATAATCAATGCTTGAAGCATGATTGATCTTTCTTGTTTTAGTTAATCTATTTATTTCTACCTAAAACAGAAACATCAAAAACAGAAAAATACAACATCGCAACGAAACTATGTTAGATTCTTCACATGCAATTTATTTTAGAGATGTATAGAATATGCATATGTCTAAGGAATATCTTTTGTTCTGATTTTAATTTAGATTAACTTTGTTACATATATTACTAGAAAATGTGTCTGGCGCTGTCTTAGAATTAAGAGACATACCTTCGATTACAATTACAATGGAAGTTACAGCGAATTCTCGAAAACCAAACAGTGCTTTTAAGAAATGTCCACTCAGCGTAAACAAATAATTAACTTGCTGAACGGTAGTAATAAGCCCGAAATAAGTAAGGCGCTTATAATCCCTGTACAAGGTCTTGAATAGATAAAATGTAATCTTTAAAAGTGTAGTTTTTAAAAAATATAGTATTTAAAAGTATAATCTTTAAATTGTATAGTATTAGTAAAGGTATAGTCTTTAAGCTAATATATATATTTTTAAGAAATTATTTTGAAAATTACAGTGTTTAAAAAAAACTATAATATTTAAGAATGCTTTTTTAAAAGTATAATCCTTAATCAAAAATATACTTTTCAGTTTAAAACTTAGACTATATTTTCAGTAAAACCTCAGCGACAACGACCGTAAAACTTTTTCTTTAAACCTTAGCTCTAGCATGATTATGATCAGATATATATTCACATTAATGAAATGCCGAAAATTGTGCCAAAGGAGGCGATTTGAAAATCGTAATACTGCGTTGTTTTTAAAACACATCCCAAGATGACAACAAAACAACATTGTACTTCAATTTCACAAATGAACACATTAATGTAAAACTACCTCTGCAGAATATAAATTGTGTACAAATAACAACTGAAACGCCTGTGTCGAAAACATTCTTTAACAACTTTGTATATACGTTACTGTTTCCCATAGCAACATATAGGACTCTAGTTTATAATCTCATTAAGTATAGTACCCCATGAATTAACAAATTAACTCCATCCTCTCTGAAAATAGTAAACGTCAACATTTATGCTTTTATGTTATAGAAAATTAAAATATTATGCTATTATGTTATAGAAAATTAAAATATAGAATAATTAAATAATGTTTTCCATTAGTATGCGAAGATAGTATAAATTCATATTCTTGACAAAGGATATAGTTTTGTTAATGTTACATTTTGGACGCGGCAAAATAAAATCAATTAATCTAAACTATGCTTATTTTGATGAATGTAAAAATAAATAAAATCGTGTGAAGGAATTGCAGTACGGATTCGGTTCAAAAATGTCAAAATGGAATTTATGTGATAATGTTGTAAGTCGCAAAAGAGCCAATTTGAGGGAAAATTGAACTTCAACATAAAATAACTAAAAACGAATACGAATAAAACAAGAATGATCAATCATGCGTAAAGCATTGATTATGAAACACTTTCCAACTTCAATGCAATTTCATTTAAACATCTCTAAAATGCGATACATTCCTCGGTAATATTTTAAAAATTATCTCAATACTACATTCATTTATTATATTTAAAAAAATGAATTTCATTCAAATGACTTCAATTAAATATAAATCGTCTGGCTCCTCGGTAATGTTTTTAAAATTATCATAATACTACAATAATTTATTATATTTGAAAACTTCATCAAAAACAACTGAAATTTATTCAAATGACGCCATCGAAATATAACAAGCACCATCAAAATATAAAAGCAGCATTTCATTCATAAACATTTTCCCATTCATTTCATTCAACACTATACCACTATACTATAATAATTTATTTTATTTAAAAACTTAAGACCATGGAGTTACAAGTAATTAAACTCTCTGCTTAAAACTTCATCGAAAACAATCGTCCTTCAATCTGCAAAATCAATGAATATTTCATTCATATCAGCTATGCAGACCAAAAGAGTAAATAATTTTGCGTGACAGAAATGCAGCAATTCTTATACAACTTATTCTATATATTTTGCTGTTTACATTTTACATAAGTGAAAAATCGGCTTCGTTGTAGAAATATTCAAATTTGGATGATCATTTAAACTCAAATATATTGTAATTGCGTTGTTTCAGTATGCAGATGCACAGAATTTAAGCAAAAATAAAGCGGTTTTGGACGGATACAACACTCAATATGAATTAAATACAACTTTAAAAATCACGATTTTGAGACAATGGATGGCATATTTCATTTTGAAGTGGGTTACGTGATCTCTTCTTATAATGGTCACGTGATCGCTTCATATAAGAGGTACAGTGTCTAGAACTAATAGTGTGCCGACCGCCTATACCTCCCAATGCTGGGAGATGTTCCTGAAAAGCCGCCTCCGCCAGACGGCGTTGGTCTCGAATAAGCGGTCTAAAGCGGAGGAGTTAAAATTGAAACAAATGGGAATTTATTGCAAATGAAATGACTGATATCTTTCGAAATAACTGAAGAATTTGTGCGAAATTGGGTGTGATTATTGTAAGTGGTATACACAAAAAGTCATTTGATTTTCAGAGAGATTGAGCTAGGGATATATTCGTATTTTTAAAATTTTATTTAACTTGATCTGGTGTTCGTTCAAACATTTGAGGTCCAAAATAATCAAGTTCATTTATCATAGTAACGCGAAATTCGTTATGACGTTTCCTCTTGTGGCACATTTCAGTTCTTTCGATTTTGAAGCAGATCGGGCTAGCCCGTCCTGGGCCCGCCATAGGACATTACCTGGTTTTAGAGAATATCTCGAAAATCAGAGAACGTTGGAAATCTAAGTTTAATATATCGTTTTCTTTTGGGGTGTATTTTAATTCTTTCAATTTTCAACCGTACCGGGTTAACCCGTCTTAGGCCCGCTTTAGAAACTCACCCGTTTTTGCGGTATAACTCGAGAACAGGTGTATCTAAAAATTCGAAGTTTAGAATATCTTTGCCATTTGCTGTATATTTTAACTCTTTGGATAAAAATTTTATCGGGCTAGCCCGTCCTGAGTTCAACAAAAGGAATATATCGTTTTCTGAGAATAACTAAAAATTCGGAGCATCTAGAATGTATAAATTTAATATGTCATTATCCTTTGGAGTATATTACATTTCACCTCATTTCGAACCGTATCGGGTTAGCCCGTCTTGGGCCTGCCATAGAAATTTACTCGCTTTTAAAAAATTAATCGATCAATCGGAGTAGCTGAAAAATATAAATTTAGTATATCATTTCCGTTTGGATGGATTTTAATTTAGATTTTGAAGCTCGTCGGGCTAGCCCGTCTTGGATCCGCTGAAGAATGCATTAGTTTTTGAAAAATAAGACGAGAACCGAAGTAGCTAAAAATTCCAAATTTAACATGTCGTTGGCTTTTGGGGTGTATCTAAGTTTCTTCGGATTTGAACTTTATCGGGGTAGTCCGTCCTGGGCCCGACATAGGAATAGCCCCGTTTTTTAAAATACCTGGAAAATCGGGGAAACAAGAAAATATAAATTTAGTACATCCTTATCTTTTGGGGAATATTTCAATTCCTTTGTTTTTGAACCCTATCGGGCCAACCCGTTTTGGGCCCGACTTAGAAATTCACTTTTTTAGTGAAATAACTCTAGAACCGGAGTATCAAAAAGTTTCAAGTTTAGAATGTCGTTGTCATTTGCGGTATGTCTAAGCTCTTTGGATTTAAAACCTGGTCGGGCTAGCCCGTCCCGGTCCCAACAAAAAGAATGTACTCGTTTTTTAAGAATAACTCCAAAACTGTAGCAGCTAGAATATCTAAATTTAGTATATCATTATTTTTTAGGGTATATTTTATTTCTTTGGATTTTGAACCTTATCAGACTCGCCCGTCTTGGGCCCGACAGAGTGGTAATGCACTCATTTTTCGAGAATAACTCGTAAATTGGAGCAGCTAAAAAATTCAAATTTAGTATATCAATTTCTTTTGGGGTTTATCATAATTTATAATTTGAACCTCATCGTCTTGAGTCCGTCTTAGGAATGCGATCGTGTTTGATGAATAACTCGAGAACCGGAGTAGCTAAAAATTCGAAATTTAGCATGCTATTATCTTTTGTGATATATTTCATTTTTTCGAATTTGAACTTCATTCAGCTAGCTCGTGCTGTGCCTGCTATAGGAATAGAGACTCATTTTTTTAGAATAATCCGAAAACTGGAGCAGATAGAAAATTCAAATTTAGTATATTATTTCCATTTCGGGTAGAATTTAATATTTTCGGCGTATATATAATTATAATTAGTGGCGTAGGCATGGGAGATAGGATGTGTGGTAAAAAACCTCATTTGCCGAACAATTACATTAGTTCTCAAAATTGTCTATATTTAAAAAAAATGAATTTTGTACTATAAGCTCCATTCGATCGTCGACCCCCTTGTGTCCTAAATACATAGTTACATCCATATGCAAATGAGCTAAGAAGTGCGAAATTTGTCCACGGATGTTGGGTCGGTGCACTGGGAGTACGAGCGAAGGTTACGGTTCTGCGTGATCTGACGAAGAAGGTTTTATGCCTTCGAAACCGGTCGATATTAGTATTTTGAGTGGTATTCTGCTTTTTACGAAGATAATTTTATTTCTTCAGCAGAAATTTGGACCGCACGTATTGATTTTATTTACTTGAAATTGAAAATTTTCAATAATTTTTAAAAGCATTATATGAATAACTTGAACGAATGCTTTAAAACCAAATTTTTGTTTTGCATTTTGATACATATTACCATGTAAACCTAAAAAAAGAATGTATGAGAATGTCTGGCAAATATTTTGTTTTATCTCATATGTTCGTCTACTAGGAAAAATGCCTGTGGGTGGCCTTGTGAATTTGGAAGAAAAACATGAAACACCATTGCCGCTTGAACATTAGAACAAGGTGGGGCCTGCCTACAAGTGCTGTCTCTTTGTACGGTGAAAGATAGCGCTGATAAGAATTTCAATTGAGGGTGGACATGTAATTGACCGCTATTTTATTTCGACAGGCGCGTCTCCTTTTCATACGTTTCCGCAAGTTGCCACATCTCTTACACGAACAATGCTCAAAAGATCCGCAAATCAGCGGGGGCTCTGGAAATGGGTAGAACACTAGGGAAGGGCATTTTGTACTGCCTTCAGGGTGGCCTCTAGATACAATAGGAAGTATCTCATTAGCACATTGGTCATCTGAGATCGAATTTGTTTTTACTAAGAACCCTGACCTGTACAATATTCTTTTTCGTTCTAAAATTGGACAGGATGGACCCACTCAGAAAGAAAGATTTTTCGAAATTGTAAGCAGCAAGCTTTCACTCATTTGATGTTTGTTGTAACTGACGTTGAAAATCTATATTTGGATTAAAAAGGGCTGTTTTTATAGCTATACCATTATCGCCTGTTCTGTGTAAAATTGCCTAGAAAAATGTATTAATTCGATTCATCCAGCATATTACTGTATTTTGCATTTCGACGAATAGGCTAAAAAATAGCTTAACATTTCATAATCTGCGAATTTCAGCATCCAAAAATCCCGTCACAAGACTTTTTTTTCTATTATACTATGTAGTACGAATCACTATATTACTATGAATCTTTAAAGTACACCGTGGACTGGTTTCGCATTATTTAATTCTCTTGCATATAATCGTAGGCAAGATCTAGGATAAGGGGGGGGTCGACGATCGAATGTGGGTTTACACAACAGTACAAAATACTTTCTCAAATATAATCATTAAGGAGAACTAATGTAATTGTTTAATTGTTTGGTAAATGATAATTTTTCTCCAATTTTCGAGTTATTTTGCAAAAACGAATGCATTCCTAAGGCTGGGCAAAGATGGGGTAATCTAATAAAGTTTAAAATCCAAAGAATTAAAATATATCCCTAAAGATAATACTATATTATAAATTAAAATCCATCCAAAAGGGAATGATATACTAAATTTACATTTTTTAGCTACTCTGACTGATCGAGTTATTCTTGAAAAGCGAGTAAATTTCTATGGCGGGCCAAGGCGGGCTAGCCCGATAAGGTTCGAAATGCGATGAAATATAATATACCACAAAGGGCAATGATATATTAAATTTAGACATTCCAGATGTTCCGAATTTTGAATTATTCTCAGAAAACGATATATTCCTCTTGTTGGGCTCTGGACGGGCTAGCCCGATGGGGTTCAAAATCTAAATTAAAATCCATCCAAAAGGAAATGATATACAAAATTCACATTCTTTAGCTACTCCGTTTGATCGAGTTATTCTTGAAAAGCGAGTAAATTTCTATGGCGGGCCAAGACGGGCTAGCCCGATAAGGATCGAAATGCGATGAAGTATAATATACAACAAAGGGCAATGATATATTAAATTTAGACATTCCAGATGCTCCGAATTTTGAGTTATTCTCAAAAAACAATATATTCCTCTTGTTGGGCTCAGGACGGGCTAGTCCGATAAGATTTTTAATCCAAAGAGTTAAAATATACAGCAAATGACAAGCATATGCTAAACTTCGAATTTTTAGATACACCTGTTCTCGAGTTATGCCATAAAGTAAAGTCATATGGCGGGCCCAGGACGGGCTAGCCCGATAAGCTTCAAAATTGAAAGACTTGAAATGTACCACAAGAGAAAACGTCATACCGAATTTCACGTTACTGTGATGAATGAATTTGATTATTTTGGATCTCAAATGTTTGAACGACCACAGATAAAGCTAAATAAAATTTTTAAAATATGGATATATCCCTAGGTCAATCTCTCTGAAAATCAAATGCCTTTTTGTGTATACCACTTGCAATAATTACACCAAATTTCAGACAAATTCTTCAATTATTTCCAAAGATATCAATCATTTCGTTTGAATTAAATTCCCATTAGTTTCAATGTTAACTCCTCCGCTTTAGACCGCTTATTCGAGACCAACGCCGTCTGGCGTAGGCGGTTTTTAGGGAACCTGTTTTTCGCCTCGGTCGGCACACTATCTATTCTAGCCACTGTATAAGAGGTGTAATTATTATTTTAATTTTTATTTAAAAAACTACTGAATATATTTAGCTGACATTTTTTTTTATATATTTTATGGGATAATTTGAATATTATCTAAAATTTTTGAAGCAATTTGTGAATTTTAAATCCGCTTAAAAAATGTTTGAAAAATTAGGTCCTATAGGGTTCAATATATTTCATTTTTTTAACCCTTGGTTCAATACAAAACTAATTGGGTCAAAATATTCATTTATATTCCCATAGTTCCCACAGACCGTCTGAACAACATACTAAAATTTCATTTTGATTAAGTCATTTTTACGGCAGTTATCATATTAACGGACAGACAGAGAGACAGACAGAATGAACAAAGTCATAAACACTTTTCAACTTTGTTGTAAAGTGTAAAAAAAAGACAAGAAAGATTAATCATGTATGAAGCATTGATTATGTATAAACACTTTCCAACCGCAATGCAATTTTATCTAAACATCTCTAAAAGGCGATACATTCAGCGGTAATATTTTTTTAAATTATCACAATATTACAATAGTTTATTATATTTGAGGCCTTATTATACTGGGCTGGTTATCAAAAGCGGCTTCTAAACTATATAGCTTTTTAATTTTTTTAGCATTTGTTATTTGTGTTACTTGTGTTATTTTATCATTGTTTTGCCATTTTCTTTACACAAAGTGTATAAAATATGATCCCCATGCTTGCAGTAAGAAATTATTTACGGAACTGGCAGTCAACTGGACTGGTTATCAAAGGGGACTTCTGAAATATAAAGCCCTGAAAATTTTAAAGCATTTGTTATCTGTGTTACTTGCGTAATTTTATCATTGTTATACCATTTTCTTTACAAAAATTTAATAAAATATGATCGAAATATTTGCAGTAAGAAATTATTTACACAACTGCCAGATAATTAGGCTGGTTAACGAAGGCGACTCTTAAAATGTAGAGCTCTTTCTTTTTTTAAACATTTGTCATCTGTTTTACTTTTGTTATTACATTTGTCATCTGTTTTACTATTTGTTATTTTATTTTGTTATGATGTATTGTTTTCCGGCCAAGGGGGCCTGGACTCTGTTATTCCAGTTAGGGGATGAGTTCTCCTTTTGTTTCGTGGGCTAGTTTGTTTTCGTGAGGGTTTGTCGGTTTTGGGCGTGGGTTTCCCAACGGCCTGCATGGGCGGGTGTATTTGAAGATTACTTTTGTTATTATATCATTGTTTTGTCATTTTCTTTACACATATTTGATAAAATATGACCGACATGTTCAAAGAATTATATACACAACTGCCAGTCAAATGGGCTGGTTACAGAAGGCGGCTTCTAAATTACAAAGCTCTTTATTTTTTAAAACATTTGTCAGTGTTACTAATGTTATTTTATCATTGCATTGCCATTTTCTTTACACACATTTTATAAAATATGATCCCCATGTTTGCAGTAAAAAATTATTTCCATAACTGCCAGTCAATTGGGCTGGTTATCGAAGGCGGCTTCTGAAATATATAGCTCTTTATTTTTTTTAACTTTTGTTATCTGTGTTACTTATGTTATTTTATTAATGTTTTGCCATTTTCTTTACACAAAGTATATAAAATATGATCCTACGGCAGCAAAGACATCTGTTCAAAGATGCTTGGAACCTGTACCCGAATTATAAGAACGGAGCAGAAGCTAGCTTTTGCTCTATGCTTATAATGTCGGTCTTGTAAGCACGAGGTCCCGAGTTTGGTCCTGGCTCGGGACAGTCGACTCTCAACCACTACAATGATGACTGGACGTTTGAAACAGGCAACATTCTCACGCCAACGATCTTACCTCTCAACACGAGATGGCAGCACTACACGGAGTCAGAGGCCTTGCCACTCCCTTCCTGGTTGACCACGACTGACGTCACGCCCGAGGCGACACGCCTCCTGGCCTTCAGTCCTCAACTGAAATTCGGACGCGGACACGAGGGGGGTTTTCGAGCAGGATTCCTCATCTGGTGGGGGAGAGTGCAGCAGCAAAGACATCTGATCAAAGATGCTTGGAACCTGTACCCGAATTATAAAAACGGACCAGAAGCTAGCTTTTGCTCTATGCTTATAATATCGGTCTTGTAAGCACCAGGTCCTTGGTTCGGGCCTGGCAATATCCTTTTCCGCTACAATCCCCATGTTTGCAGTAAGAAATTATTTGCAGAACTGCCAGTCAACTGGGCTGGTTATCAAAGGCGGATTCTGAAATATAAAGCTCTTAAATTTTTAAAACATTTGTTATCTGTGTTGCTTGAGTTATTTTATCACTGTTATACCACTTTCTTTACAAAAATTTAATAAAATATGATCGAAATGTTTACAGTAAGAAATTATTTACACAACTGCCAGATAACTAGGCCGGTTACCGAAGACGACTCTTGAAATATAAAGCTCTTTCTTTTTTAAAACATTTGTCGTCTGTTTTACTTTTGTTATTATATTATTGTTTTGCCATTTTTTTTACACAGATTTGATAAAATATGATCGACATGTTTGCGCAAAGAAATTATATACACAACTGCCAGTTAACTGGGCTGGTTACAAAAGGCGACTTCTAAATTACAAAGCTCTTTATTTTTTAAAACATTTGTCAGTGTTACTTCTGTTATTTTATCATTGCACTGCCATTTTCTTTACACACATTTTATAAAATATGATCCCCGTGTTTGCAGTAAGAAATTATTTATACAAATGCCAGTCAAAGCAGTTTCGGGCAGAAATATCACTTTATGAACAATGCTGTTTTGCGGAAACAAACATCTTTAACGGTTTCGTCAAAGGATTTTATTCAAAGTTCCTACACATCTTGATACAACCGTCACAAAGCTATTTTTGCCACTGACAAGCAATAAGCCCCAACAGAAAATAAATATACTTTTTAAATATCTATTTAAAAATATTTTTATACGAAATATTTTCCATATATTTATTATTGATGTCAATGTTGACAAAAGGATAAACATAATGTATTTAATTTTTGTTACTTCCCTACATACATAATATATTGTAGATAGATATTATTAGGACGGGGTCAGATTTTCCACGCTAGAGCACATTTAAAGCACCCTGAACGCAAATCAATCGTTTTTGAGGTGATGTCTATATGTGTGTGTATAGTTATATATACGTGCATGTGTGTGTATCCGTGAGACTGTGGAGATGATATCTCGTGAACAAATGAAGCTCTTTAAACAAAATTTAGTACACAAATTACAAGTGAATCTTGGAAGCCTTCCAAGTGCTTTTAAATGCAATCAAATGTTTGGAAGAATCCCCCCCCCCCCCAAATTTTTAAATGAAATTTTGAAAAAATCTTTAAAAAATCCAAACCTTTAATAATGTTACTTAAATAAACATTTTTTACATAATTATTTTTTCATTATAAAAAAATATAACATACATTTTAGAACGCTATCATGAACCGATTTTGAGATATTGCTCTTTTTCAATTAAATTTATTAAAAAAAATCACCTAAGATTAAAAGAAGTGAAAATTATCTTAAGAGTTTAATTTAAAAGTTTAATTTTTTTTTTATTTTAAAAGTTTAAGAAAATTATTTTATAAGTTTGTTAACATCATTCTTGGGGATCCAGTTCTTTCTATTCACGAGAGAAGATATCGTGTCGAAAGCCCAGGCCGTCCGACTAGTCCGAGGACATGGAGCAGCAAAATGGGCGGCCGGGAGAAGATATCGTGTTGTTGTTGAAACCCAGACCGTCCGACCTACCAGAAAGGTGTAAAGTATCTGCTTGGACGGTCGGGAAG